>CM039608.1:5652497-6074216 GCA_022457205.1 Saccharum spontaneum | reverse complement strand
CGTCTATCTCCGCCTGGCTGAGGCCGCCGCCGCCGCCGCTGCCGTTGACCTGCCCTGCGGCCGCCGGCATGGCGACCCGCAGCGGACCGACGTCGGCATCCACCGGGAGCAGCGGCGGCGGCGCCACCTTGAGGTAGCAGCACGTGAGCCAGCACCCGGCCACCAGGAACGCGGCCGTGGCGACGGAGCCCCAGACGTAGCCCGCGAAGACGTAGAGCGCCACGGACACCGCGATGGCGGCCGACCACAGCAGGAAAAGCTTCACGTAGCAGTCGGACCACGCCGTGGTCGGGTCTGGCCGGACCAGGACGATCTCCCACGCGCCGTTCCCGCGGCGAACTGCTTCGCCGTCCATGGAGGCCGCCGTGCAGCCGCTAGCTAGCTTATCTGTGTTATTACAGGTGGCTAATGGTGGTTGGGCAGTTGTTTCAGCATGTCTGTGCGTATATATAGTATGTTTGATTTGACTAGACTGCAACTAGCTCATAGTCTATGGTATATACATACTTTGATCAATGATTGTTGAGTAGGAATGCTTAAAATTATGTGGTCAATTGTATTTGAAGAACAAGATAGAGGATGATGTGTAAATGCGTTGGAAATTACGAGTAGCAAGCAGAAGCAATCGAAGCTAGAAGTAACGCCCTCGCTGACCTTGTTTGTTTAAATGCGTGCTGCACTTTGTTTATGAATTATGATTCGTGACAAATCATCAGTGACGTACGTGGGCAAGTATTTCTGCTGGGGGAGCGCGCATCGTTACGCGGTGTCTTCGTTGGAGGCATCATCATGTGGGATGTATTTCACTCTACTAAAATAAGTTGTTTACCGTTCACTTAGTCGACTAAACTATACAACTGAATTTCTAGCTAAAATTACAGAGAATGCACCAGCTGGGCTTCCAGTTATGTACTTTATAGTTTAACAAATTGATCTTGCATATTTGTTTGGTGAACAGTCCACGCGTGTATAGGGAGAATAATGTCATGAGTCAAAGACTCTTAAGTCTTAACACTACAAGAGCAACTCTGATAATTCCGTGTTGATAGAAATAGTGATTTTTTTTTGACAAAGGTAAACATAGCTGGCCCTGTTTGGATCCACTCTAACTAAAATTTAACTAGCTAATTGCTGGAGCTAAAATTTAGCCAGCTAAGGATTAGCTAGCTAAAATTTTGACCATGTTGTCCCTCATTAATTCCATTGTTTAACTAGCTAAATTTTAGTTGGGGATATTTGGATCCTCTAGCTAAACTTAGCTGGGGATAGTTTGGTCATTGAGGCCTTTTAGCTGGGTTGAAACAGATAAAGGGATTATGTACATTTTAGTCTCTAGATGAAGTTTAGTTGGGTTTAGCTGTGGGCTGTTTGGATCCACCACAGCTAAATTTAGCTAGCTAAAGTTTAGCTGATGGATCCAAACAGGGCCATAGAAAGCTAGAAATAGTGATTTCGACAAGAAAAAGCTTTCCAATGGTTTTTTCAATTAAGTCTCTAATTATTGTCCTCTTCTATTCTTGGTTTCGTGCTAGCTAAAGATAGAGAGCGGGAATAACTCTCTGGAGTATGCACAAGATAGAGAGAAGTTTTTGGAAGGTGAAAAGACGATAGAGAGAACTATTTGAGGATTTAGAGAATAAGTTTAAGAATGACTCTTGCAGATGCTTAAAAAATGATTCTAGGAGACATGAGGTTTTATTTTCTAAGGTGACATTTTTACTATCTCTCTAAATGATTTTAGGAGACAGGGAAATTTTAGACAAAGCTCAAAATGTATCCCCGCCTTTAAAAATGGATTTATAGAGATTTTGTCTCATCAGGATACCACCTCTGTAAATCAAATTCTTAAGAATATCGCGTGCATGTGCAATATAGAGGTGGTCTCCTTAAGAGGTACGCTTACGTCCATCAGGGACGAGGATCGATTTTTAGAGGTGGGCTATTCAGGAATTAAGCCCACATCCAAAAACCGCCCACATATAAAAGTGAGGCATAAACCCTAATCCTACCCACCTGAGCCACCTTCCTTTCTTCTTTTGTCTCCTATCTTATCTCCAGTAGCCACCACCCCCAAGGAACGAACCACATCTCGGCCGTCGCTTCCACCACACACCACTTGATACTGGAGGCTACCCTGACCAAGGCGCCCTCCCATTCTAATCCTCTATGGCAGCCCTCCATTCCTCTAGGGGCTCGATGGATCTAGTCCTCACTGCTGAGGATCTAGCCGGTGGTGCAGTTGAAAGATCTATTTGGTTTTTGGTAATTAAGTGACAACCTTAGTGGACTAACAAATTCATATGTTAGATGAAAGGTGATGTTTTAGTTCACAAGCTAGCTGAGCTACATGAAGCCATGAAGGAGATGGAAAGGACCATGAAGGTGCATGTGCTCAACATATGAGGTAGAAGATGATGGATGAAGTGTAAGGACGAAAGGAAAGCACAAAAACAAAGGTATAAATTATAGTGCTTTGTCTTTCCTCCACCATGGGTGATTAGAGAAGTTGAATGACCAGGTTTAAGATAGATAGCCATACTATAAAGGGGGGAAAGCTTCTTGCAAATCTAGTGCCACTAGGTGGAATCTAACTTTGCATATGTTTTAGAGGGGTGGAAAGGTGCAAGTGAGAACCTTTGAAAATGCTAACTCAGTTTTAAAGGTGATGGTCATCCTGCGGGATACCTATTGGAGTCAACCATTTGAAAAGGTTTGAGAAAATGAGCTGGGTGGGATGTTTTTATAGTCACTGGAGTCTTCAGTAGGCACCAGAGTGCACCCATCGAGGTTTAGGCTCTGGGCTTTGGATCGGTTGAATCATCTAAATAGGGTTTTTAGAGCGGTCCAATCCTCACTGTAAACCTCTTCTACTCACCAGAACTCAGACTATCAGAGCTTAGAGCACAACACCCTGCATAGTGGTTTTCAGTTGGGGCTATCCTATCGTTCTGATGGCACTAAAGAGGTACCCACCAGAGTTTAGGTTTTGACAGGGTCGAGCACGTGGGAAAGTTTGAACACAGGCATGTCACACCCATTTTTAAGGACAAAAATAGGATGCATAAAGTACTCATGTGCACCCCAGGACATGATCGCACACACAAGTAGAAAAATTACATAGTATCATCACAGTGCTTATTACATAGCGAATAAATATTTAAGACATAGTCTTGAACAATAGATAATAATAACTAATAATAAATCTCCAGCGGAAACTCCACATAGGGACACGGTTGACTGGTTGACACCAAGACTAGTACTCATTACGATAATCTTCCTCATAATCTTCATCTGTTATGGTGGAAATAGCAAGGGTGAGTCCATGTCGAACTCAACAAATATAACACAGGGTTCATGTGGCTCAAAAGGCTAGACACTGTTTAACTGCGTTTAGCTTTTAATCATATAATTAGCAATTGAATAGCATTAAGATAAACCGCTTCCCATTAAAGAACCAATGATCAATTGTAATAATGATAACGAATAGCATTAACATGAGCATAATATTAATCAACAATAATTAAACATGATATAACAATTATGATCAACTATTCCATAAGAATCCCCAAGGCCGCTCGTATCCGTGAGCACGGCTAGTATACCAGTTTTTAACTCTGCGCAGAGGTGTACACTTTCACTGTGAGTCATGATTTCCAAATGAGTGGGGAGATCAAGCCCAAACACCGGAGAACCATATAAAGCCATCCAAAAGTTCGTCTAACAAGTTAGGGCCATTAGATTCACTCGGCAGGCAGATGTAGAACCCCCTTCCCTGTGGCACAACAACCGCAGCCTATACACACTAGGCCAGGGGCTCGCACTACACCCAACGTGGCAAGCCTTTCTTACGCCATTTAAGGTAACCACTAACAAGCTAGAAAAGGTCTCTTGAACAACTAAAGCCAGAGCCATATAGCCTTCACAGCTGTACTGTATATCCCGGTTATCACTTACAGATAAGTCCTTATGGAGAGAAACCAGAGCATCAAAATAATACACATGCTCTAGCCCCCTTTTAACAATAACAAAATTATCTTAATGGTTGATTGCTTAATTCATTAATCAAATTACAAGATCATTGTTCATAGTTTAAGCACTAGCAGTAGCTACCCATATGCATTCCCAAGGTTGACAAGGAATCAAGATAACAATCACTAAGTTATAATCTCTAAGGTTGTCAAGGTAAGCACATGCGTATGTATGACAAATCGATGTGTAGGTAACAAGGATAGTCCTGTGTTATACTTGCCTTGATCAAAACTCTCCAAGTGATACTGCTGACTTGGCTCAAAGTAATACTCCGAATCGTCCAAATACTGCTCACCTTCTATACTCGATCATCAATCAACAACATACATGCATCCAATCAAACATACACGAAGCAAACAAAGAGATATAATTAGAACAGTACACCAACAGTAGCAAAACAGTAATAAAAGTTTATAAAACTCTTCTACACGTTTCTACGATCACACAGACACAAAGATCACCAAATTCGGAGTTAAAACGTGAAAGTTATGAATTTTCTAAGTTTTCCTATTGATAAATAAATACTTAATTATAAACTCGAAAAATAAATTTTCAAAACTAACTGTACAACTACACTAACATGTAGAGCTCGCAAATACGAATCTAACGCAACTTGAACGGATCAAATCGGAGTTAAAACGAAGTTTTTATGACCAAAACAATCTTAGTGGCAAACTGTAAATACCTGAAAACGTACTTTTGATTTAACCGGGAGAAAATATGCTTTCAAAACACGAAAACGTATTTTCAACTGTACGCTATGGACGGCGGGTTAATTTTTAACAAAACCAGGGGCTCTTTAGAAAAACTACCCGCGAAGGGGTAAGTTCTAATCTCGGTCGTTGATCCAAGATCGGACGGCCGGAAACGTTCCCAGCAAAAGAGAGAGAGAGCGCGGCTTCTTCTTCCCCTCCGGCCGGCGGTCACCATAGCCGGCCACCGGAGTTCGCCGGAAAAACTTGGCTTCCCCGTTCTCGACCACCAATCAACCCGCAACCAACACCAATCAAAAGAGGAAGTAAACCCAAACTCATCTAGGCGATTTAGGAGCACTACGACGACCCGAGGAGAGAACACGGCTCGGGGATGAACGGCGGCGCCATTGCCAGCCACGGTGAGCTCCAATCCCGCGAGACATAGCACAAAAACTCAAAAGAAAAGCATTGGGAGGGAGAGGAGAAGATGACAAACTCACCCAAGTGAAGAAATTGACCTCCAAACCACCCGAAAACTCCCCAACCGTTCAACCGCCGATCTTCAACAACCTCAAACCCTAGAACTCGATTTCACGTGGTGGAACTCACGGTTTAGAGGAAAAACGGAAAGAGGAGGGTCATAGCTTCACTTTTATAGCTCCACCGCGTCGTGTTCGGTTAGGAGATCCCGGTTAATTCGGCAAGGATCGGTGGCGGCAAAGTCCGGCTCGGTCACGAATATGATGATGAAGACGAGACCGACAAGTGGGGTCCAGTGGTCAGCGAAGCAAGGAGGGAGATGGCGCGGCTGTCGCGGCTCTGGGCCGGCCCACATGATCACGAGCACGAGGAGGAACGGGGGAAACTTTGGGCTCGGCTCGGTTCAGCGGCCCAAGACCGAGAAAGGGGAAACAGGCCGCTAGCTGGACTGCACAGGCCGAATAGGTAAAGGATTTCCTTTTTATTTTCCATTTCTTTTCTAATTTTCCAAACACATTTTCAAATCAAATTTTCTAAACCAAATCAAATAAAACAAATAAATCCACACCACAAAATAAAATAAATGCAACAGCATGAATGCATCACCAAATAGTTTTTAAAATTTTAATTTCCCATTAATTGT
Organism: Saccharum spontaneum; assembly: GCA_022457205.1. Lineage (NCBI taxonomy): Eukaryota > Viridiplantae > Streptophyta > Magnoliopsida > Poales > Poaceae > Saccharum > Saccharum spontaneum. The sequence goes on along the minus strand of CM039608.1, from coordinate 6,068,369 downwards.
CATCTAAATTAATTGAAATTCATTAATCCTAAAATTTGAAATTTTTGGGTGTTACAAATTCTACCCCCCTTAAAGGAATCGCGTCCTCGTGATTAGACTGCTTACTCAAACAACTGTGGATATGATTTCCTCAATTCATGCTCTCTTTCCCAAGTTGCCTCTGCCTCTGAATATCGATTCCACTGTACTTTGCACATCTTAATAATCCGACTTCGAGTAACTCTCTCTGCAGTCTCTAAAATCTTGATCAGAAACTCTTCATATATAAGATCCTCTTTTACAGTCAATTCTTCTAAAGGTATTTGCTCCTCAGGCACCCGCAAACACTTCTTAAGTTGTGAAACATGAAACACATCATGCACTCCAGATAAATTCTCAGGCAACTCTAATTGATAAGCAACTTCCCCACGTCTAGCAATAACTTTAAATGGTCCAACATACCTTGGTGCTAGTTTACCTTTCATGTTAAACCTCTTCACACTTCTCATAGGTGACACCTTAAAATAGACATAATCACCTACCTCAAAAACTAGATCTCTTCTCCTGTTGTCAGCATAACTCTTCTGACGAGACTGTGCCACTCTCAAATTCTCACGAATCACTCGCACTTGATCTTCTGCGTTTCTAAGAACATCTGTACCAAACACCTGAGATTCACCTGTCTGATCCCAAAACAATGGAGTTCTACACTTACGTCTATACAAAGCTTCAAACGGTGCCATCTTAAGACTCTGTTGATAACTATTATTATATGAAAATTCTGCATAAGGCAAACTCTTATCCCAACTAGTTCCATATTGCAATGCACAAGCTCTCAACATATCCTCCAATACCTAGTTGGTCCTTTCAGTCTGTCCATCTGTCTGTAGATGATATGCTATACTAAAATTCAATTTTGTTCCCAAAGATTCATGCACAGCTTTCCAAAAATGCGACGTAAACTGCGATCCTCGATCAGATACAATCTTCTTTGGAACTCCATGCAAACATACTATCCTCTCCATATACAATTCTGCCAATTTTGGTCCATGGTAAGTAGTCTTAACTGGTATAAAATGAGCAACTTTGGTTAACCAATCTACTATTATCCAAATAGAATCATAACCTCTTTTACCTAACTTTGGTTGGATAATATTTGTCAAATAAAAACGAAAAGGTGCTACAGTAACTTTTTACCTACTTTTCACCAACTAAACACACCCTAAACCTGGTAATGCTAACCAGAAGCTTCCTTTGTCTGTGTTTATGGCGACTAGTACATCACTCCAACTCCAGGACCCAACAATAATTGTCCTTTTTCAACGATGAACAAGTAATACTGGTACTCCTATTTCAGAGCAGTCCCAATCGATAGACCTTGTCTACTCCTCTTTCTCCACCTTCCACTTTCCTTGCTTCTTCCTTTCCCAGCAAGCAGCAGAAGGCCAGTAGACCCTCAGCAGCCAGCAGCACCATCAGTCTCCTCTATGTGAAACCACAGAACAGATCATCACCAGCAATCTGTTAAAAAAATCATCACCAGGAATCAACACGGCATCAGCTAAGCTTTTCCGGTATTATTCCTGATTTTCACGGCTGACAAAGCTGCTTCCCTCCTTCGCAGCCGGCGTGTATCCCTTATTCTTGGTTGACTACCTGTTTGTTCTCTTGAAGTGCAGTGCTTGTTCCAGAGTCCTGTCCACCACTCCGGCCACGCTTGCGCTCGTTGTCGACACCGGCTCCGGCAACCTCTGCTCCCCGCGCCCTTGATTCACTTGGTGTAACTTCATCCCGCAACACCGTGTAAGATCATAAATCTCTACTCTAGTTTGTTGTGTTAACTTATCACTAGCTATTTCGCTCTGTGTGCCGTAGCACACAAGAAAGCAAAATAATCAGTTTGTCTTCAATTTTCTAATCAGATTCACTAATTCTATGCGTCTTCCTAATTCCAGGTTTTCTTCACCCTGTTGCTATCCTTCTCAGTAATTTGCCTTCTGCAGAAGCACCTCATCCATACATAAAAAAAGTAAACAGCTTCCGTCGTCCATCCATTCATCTCTCTTCTCCTGTTTAATCTTTCTCTTCGCCACCAGACCCTTGCACCCTGCATCTTCAACTTGTTCATTTCACTCCTACGACAAAAAAAATATATAGAAAACCAAAAAAAGAAAGAAAAAAAAGATATTGATTGTACTCTTTGCTTGTTTCCCATCGTTTACATTTCCCAGCAAAACCCAATCATTTCGTGCCATTGCCAATCACTTGTCCTCTTCTTTTCACCTGGAAATATTCATCCAAGATCTCTCCAGTCCACACCCACAAAGGAGAAGCACAAACCACTCCAAGTCCATGGCAGACTTGGCGCTCGCTGGCTCAAGGTGGGCGGCATCGCCAATTGTCAACAAGCTCCTCACTGACGCCTCAGCTTACCTCAGTATGGACATGGTGCGTGAGCTCGAACAACTAGAAGCCACTGTCTTGCCACAGTTCGAGCTGGTGATTCAAATGGCCGAAAAGAGCCCCCACAGGGGCAAGTTGGAGGCATGGCTCCGGCGTCTCAAAGAAGCCTTCTATGATGCCGAGGACCTGCTGGACGAGTATGAGTACAACCTCCTCAAGCGCAAGGTCAAGTGCGGAAAAGAACCCCTGCTGGAAGAGGGTGAAAACTCCATTGTATCAACTATCCTAAAGCCTTTTCATGCTGCTAAGAGCAGGGCATGCAACTTGCTCCCTGAGAACAAAAGGCCAATTAGCAAGATGAACGAGCTCAAAGCTACCCTGACAGAAGCCAAGGTGCTACGGGATCTTCTTGGCTTACCACATGGCAATACTGCCGAGTGGCCAGCTGTACCAGCAACCGTTGTTCCCACAACCACATCTTTTCCCACTTCAAAGGTTTTCGGTCGTGACAGGGATCGTAATCGTATAGTAGATTTCCTTCTCAGGAAGACAACAGCTGATGAGGCAAATTCAGCTAGGTACTCAGGTTTGGCCATTGTTGGAACAGGAGGAATGGGGAAGTCCACCTTAGCACAGTATGTCTACAATGACAAGAGGATAGAAGAATGCTTTGATGTCAGGATGTGGGTCAGCATCACGCAAACTTGATGTCCATCGTCACACGTGAGAGATTATTGAGTCCGCAAAAAAGGGGGAGTGCCCACATCTTGATAATCTCGATACTCTCCAGTGCAAATTACATGATATATTACAAGGGTCACAAAAATTCCTGCTTGTCTTGGATGATGTTTGGTTTGAAAAATCTGACAGTGAGACAGACTGGGAGCAACTCCTTGCTCCATTAGTCTCTAAACAGTTGGGGAGCAAAGTTTTGGTGACTTCTCGACGTCAAACACTTCCAGCTGCTGTTTGCTGTGAACAAGAAAGATCTGTTCATTTGGAAAACATGGATGATGCCGAGTTCTTGGCACTCTTCAAACACCATGCTTTCTCTGGAGCAGAAATCAAAGACCAGCTATTATGCACGAAGCTAGAACATATTGCAAAGGAGATTGCTAAAAGGCTTGGACATTGTCCTTTGGCAGCAAAAGTTCTGGGTTCCAGGTTGAGCAGAAAAAAAAGATATCGCTGAATGGAAAGCTGCACTAAAGCTTAAGGATTTAAGTGAGCCCTTCACGGCTCTGTTATGGAGTTACGAGAAGTTAGATCCAAATCTACAGAGGTGCTTCTTGTATTGCAGCTTATTTCCAAAAGGTCATAGATATAAACCTGATGAGTTAGTTCACCTTTGGGTAGCAGAAGGTTTTGTTGGTTCATGCAATTCGAGTAGGAAAACATTGGAAGATGTTGGGATGGAATACTTCACTGATATGGTCTCTGGATCTTTCTTCCAATTGGTTTCTGAAACAGATTATGGTGATTACTATGTCATGCACGATCTCCTTCACGATATGGCAGAGTCACTCTCTAGAGAAGACTGCTTCAGATTAGAAGATGATAATGTGACACAAATACCATGTACTATTCGACATCTATCAGTTCGTGTTAAGAGTATGCAAAAGCATAAGGAAATTATCTACAAGCTGCGTCATTTACGCACTGTTATCTGCATTGATCCACTAATGGATAATGCAAGTCATATTTTTGATCAAATATTGTGGAACTTGAAGAAGTTGCGTGTATTGTATTTGTCATTTTACAACAGCAGCAAGTTAGCTGAATCTGTTGGTGGGCTGAAGCACCTTAGGTATCTGAACCTCACGGATACTTTAGTTTCCGAATTGCCCAGATCATTGTGTACTCTTTACCATTTACAATTACTTCAGTTAAACCACATGGCGGAGAGGTTGCCTGACAAACTTTGCAATTTAAGTAAGTTACGACATCTGGGAGGGTACAAGAATCAAATTCCCAACATCGGCAAGCTAACTTCGCTACAACACATGCACACCTTTTCTCTGCAAAAGAAACAAGGATATGAGTTGCAACAGCTGAAGCACTTGAATGAGCTTGGTGGCAGTTTAACAGTACAAAATCTTGAGAATGTCACCAGAAAGGATGAAGCCTTAGAGTCGATGCTATATCAAAAGAATCACCTTAAAAATTTGATTCTTGTCTGGAGTAGCACGAATGGGATGGATGCAGCGGATACTTCACTTGGATGTTCTAGAAGGTTTGAGACCATCACCCCAACTTAGTGGCCTTTCAATCAAAGGTTACAAATCTGGTACATATCCCAGGTGGTTACTTGAGCCATCCTATTTTGAGAATTTGGAATGTTTTGAGTTTAATGACTGTGGTTTGTTAGAAAGCCTACCACCTAATAGTGAGCTCCTACAGCATTGCTCTAGGCTGTGTCTAAAAAATGTTCCAAAATTGAAGATATTATCTTGAGTTGTCAATTTTGGGGTGCCCACTGCTTACATTTATCACCAACAATGAGCTAGAACAACATGACTTGAGGACAAACATAATGAAGACAGGCGACCTGGCGTCTAAACTTGCACTGATGTGGGAGGTTGTTTCGGGATCAGATATTATAAGGAGAGTACTAACACAGGACTATTCATCTCTAAAGCAGTTGATGACGCGGATGGGTGATGATATATCACAACATCTTCAAATTATTGAAAGTGGCCTGGAGGAAGGATATATAATATCGATGAAAGAAAAAGTCATCAAAGCATGGCTTCTTTGCCATGAGCAGAGGATAAGAGTCATTTATGGAAGGACCATGGACCTGCCAGTGGTTCTACCATCTGGACTCCGTGTACTTTATCTTTCTTCATGCAGTATTACAGATGATGCTTTAGCTATTTGCCTTGGTGGCCTCACTTCACTGGAAAATTTAGAATTGGAATATAATATGGCATTAACTGCACTTCCCTCAAAAGAGGTGTTTCAGCATTTGACAAAGCTTGAGAGGTTGAAACTACATGGCTGTTGGTGCCTCAGATCACTGGGTGGCTCACGTGCTGCTCCATCTCTTTCGAGTCTTTATTGTCTTGGTTGCCCTTGTTTAGAGCTGGCATGTATGCCATTCAACCTTGATCGGTGCCTCTACATAAGTGGATGTATTCTAGCCGCTGATTCATTCATTAATGGCTTGGCACACCTAAAGAGTATTTATATTATTGGTTGCAGAAGCTCCCCATCCTTATCAATTGGCAACCTAACCTCTCTTGAATCATTGTATCTAAGTGGTACACCCGATCTGTGCTTTCTTGAAGGCTTGTCTACCCTGCAGCTTAAGCACCTAACTTTGGTAGATGTTCCAAACCTCACTGCCAAGTGCATCTCGCAGTATCGTGTCGATGAATCGCTCACTGTTAGTAGCTCCGTATTGCTCAACCACATGCTCATGGCTGAAGGGTTTAGAGTCCCACCGTATCTTTGTCTTTATAATTGCAAGGAGCTGTCAGTTTCATTTGAAGAACCTACAAAATTGTCATCTGTCAAGCGCTTGAATTTTTGCGTTTGTGAAATGGAGTCCCTACAAAGAAATCTAAAATCTCTCACCAGCATGGAGAGTCTCGATATCACTTTCTGCCACAACATAACGTCTTTACCAAATCTGCCGTCCTCCCTCCAGCGCACAAGGATATGGGGTTGTCCTGTCTTGAAGAAGAACTGTCAAGAGGCTGATGGAGAAAGTTGGCCAAAGATTTCGCACATCCGCTGGAAGGACTTCATTGAAGTTGCTTCTTTAGAATTTCCACTTGAAAGTAATGAAAAGGTAAAGATTCCACCGATTCATTCTCGAGTACTAATCTACTTTTTCTTCCAATATTTAACATACCTCACACTCCAAACAGCCACCTCGAGGTCACCCTATCACGGGCACCGAGGTCTCTGCAGCAGGTTCTAAGGTTAGGGAGGGCCTCAGATTCTTTGTTCACCAAGTTCAAGTCAAATAAGACAACCCATCACCGCTTGGATTGTCCAGGGTACGAGATATGTCACATTTACACTAACATGTCTTATCACAAGACCACAGTCATCTATCTTAAAACAATATTGCTTTGTATTCACAAGATTGTGGAAATATCAGAATGCAAAGCTTATATAAGAATCGCTCAATATGAAGCAAGGAAACGTTGCACAGGCTAGCTTACATGTAAGAAAGTGTATGTTTCATTGCACACCTGCATGTGTCAGCTCATTGGATTCCAAAATAAGGATCTTTAGACCTAGTTCTTAATTGCATAATTGCCATTTGGTGATTTACATGATTTAAGACTCAAGTTATCTACTGAACTTTAAACATGTGGCTTAGGAAGTAGAACTATTCACCGTCTTAGGGGAAATAATTTTCTTTTGCTGAGAAAATATCAAATTGTTTTGTTTTAATCTATTGCTAAAGCATGCATGAGAAAAAAAAGAGTGAAAATGTGTACCTTGTGAGAAAATCCAGGTTAATGGTGCTGGCACTTTTCCACTCACCCATGGTACCTTAGGTGAGGGTGAATAATAGACCTTCTCATGTTTCATGTCATGCACTGCATAAGGTTTAGTTGTTTTCTTCCAAAGCCAATTGGCGTAATCATCCAGGAACATGATGCAAACCCATGAAAGATCGTAGGGAGACACACGGACATCTCTCGAGCACCCTAGCCTAAGGAACAACGCTTCCTCGGCCCACAAGTGACCCTCAAAGTCAACCATGAACACTTCAAAGTTCAAACTCGCTACTACCAGCCACAAGAATGCCATGTCTTCTTCCTTTGTCAGAATCTTTTCTGCGGATCATAGCAGTGTGCCATAGGATTTAAGGAGGTAGTGCATGCAGAGAAAATTTTGTCAGGGTGGCAAGTAGTCTCCCTCAATGGGCCGCACAATTCGAGACACCATTGGCTCATCAGTCATCACTGCCATGATCAATTGATCATCAACAATGTCAATGCTAATAAGATGCTTAGTGTCAATGTTGTTGTCAAGAGCGTTGATCTTCCCTTGGAAAAAGACCATGCGTGAGAGCTACCTGCACTCCTCATGCGCTCACTGACCATGCAGCAGTCCCTGTGCGGCACAGTCCGATTGAACCAAGAGCCCCAACCGCAACTATGGCAGCAAAGAGGCGCGTGGACAACACAACTATCCTGAGTACGGATACGTTGCCCGTGTCCTTGTTCTCCATCCATATTCCTAGCATCTCATCATCTGGGACCATACAATCTTCAGCGACTCCACAGGCTCTTCATAGGGGGTGTAAGAGATGCCACTTGCCACAAGCTTTGTGGTAGCGCACACCATGTGGCAACTGGAAGGTTTCACTAATCACCCCAAGAAAAGCTGATGACGTCGCTGCCAGGAAGCACAAGCCATGCCACTAGAATGGCGGAGGCAGGGGGCACAATCGTGCGCAGAGCGCCACATGCAGCAAACGCCAGGAAGAGAGGCTCGGTTCAACACACACGGGGTGGCGGAGGAACACCAGACCGAGGAGCTCTGGTGGGAGGTCCGAGCATGGCGATGAGCCTTGGACCTGCGGCATGCTGTAAACAAGAGCAAGGCATGATCAGGCGAAAGAACAAAACAAGGAAATACTCGTAGGCGTGTAGGCATAGAAACAAACACTTGGTGGGCATGGAAATGGAATGGAAGCAGAGTAGCATACCAATGTTTAGCCCGATAGAGAAAGGATCTCAACTTTCGATTATATCAGGATGTATCTTCATAAGCCCTCAACAGCAACCAAGAAACGAACCAAAATCTGCAGAGAACAACGAAAGGTTGTCCAGAGATTATGTGGAGACGTTGAGGCCTTGAGGGCGTCTGAAGGGAAGGCACATAAGAACCAGAACCGCCATTCATGTATTGGACGTGGCATGGAGGAGGAATCAAATACCAGGGATGAGATTAAATGAAGAGGGAGGACCGGAGGAGGGAACCCAAGGGGAAGAGAGCACTTGAACTTGCCGTTTTCGAGCTTCCGTTGGGGGCTGCACAGTAGGGGAATGGGAATGTGAATCCAGGACCTTAAAACCTACCAAAAACTCCACGCACCAGAGCGATTCACGGGTGCGAGAAGGCTCGGCGCATTGACACGTTGTCAAGGCAATTTTTGCAGAAAAACCTTCTACTTTCCAGTGAAACAACCCGCAGTCAGTCTATCAAAGAATGAGCAGCACACACATTCAATTATTTTACTCCTAGACCCTCATTTGAAATTTTATTTCAATGTGAAGAAGAGAAAATTCATAATCTCATCGTTTTTTTTTCCAAAAAGCACCCGCAGACGATTTTGCGGAGGACCCCCCGTCCCCAACCTAGCTCCTGCCGCATTCCTCTCTCCTCCCCGGCCCGATGCTGCCTCTCGCTGCTCACCGCACGCATCTCCCATCGCCACCGTTGCTCGAGCGCAGGCATTTGCGCGAGCTCGACGGTGTTCGGCGGACACAGCTACATGGGGAGCCTCACAAGATCTGCGACACATATGTTCACGGCGGACCCTGGCTCCCCTCTCGATCCGTGAAGGAGAGTGGGATTCCCACCGTCCCTGGCCTTCCTCGCCAAGGCCATGGACAAGGATCTCGCCCAGATCCCGGCGGTACATGAGGATCTCACCGGATCTTGGAGGTGCATCACGGAGGTTAGATCCTATCTCTCATGCCCTCACGCCGTATCCGTTCGCTCTCATCCCCTGCGCTCCATATCCATTTTTGTAGGTGTCTCTGGTAGCTCCTCGCAGGTGCATCGTCGAGCACCAGTGACAAACCTGGCACCCTCAAGGAGGGAGGCAGGAAGATGGGTGACCCACCATGCCCCGTGATGCAGCTCCCAAATCTAGATCTGCGTACCAGTGTTGAGCTTTCTCGAAATACCACCGCCTCTGACTTCCTTCTTCCCCCGGATACTCTGCTATGTTTCCTTTGGCTTGTTTGGATCACTGGGTTTGAGATTAATTGGTTCTATTTTGCCCGGCAGGCTGCAGCTTGTTGTGCTCTACGAGGATTTCAAGGTCGATGACAGCTACTGTGCAAGATCTCCATCTGTCCGGGGATGGTTTCCATAACCTCAAGTATGTTCTCTTCATCCACCATTAATGTTTCCATTTGAGATATAAATTTGTAGATGGTTTAGTTAATTACTTGATTGTGCAAAAATAACGTCAAATATGTTGTAGGTATGCTCGCTGAAATATTGACACCAAAGAGGATATTCCGCATATGTCTGAACTAAATGAATCGGTCTTTTTACCTCCAAAACAGCACCTTTCTCGGATGTAGTAATGTAACTTCTTTCAGATGTCTGAACTAGAGTGTCCGAGCTTGGGACCACCTAACCGTGCAGGCTTTAATTGTCTGAAACATTTATGATCATGAAGTCCACCGAGTCCTTTTATTTCTGAAGTCTAATCCAGTGAGCTTTTGCATCATAATTTCGGAACTGCTTAGAAGTTTTTTATGAAGCTGATATGCCATTGTCATATCTGTAAATATGTATGATAGTATATCCAGGCCTAGGTTGAGTTGCTTTGGAAATTTGTTTCTAGACCTATTAAAGTTTGTTTCTTCTTGAGATCTGGCCTTGAGGGCGCTAATCTAAAGTACTTGCAGTGCAAACAAAACTATGCTTTAGGTCAGGTTCATTATAGGCAAGTCCACAAGTAAAGACATCTTGCCCTGTTAGGTTCATGGATGATGGAAATGGAACATTATTAGCTCAGAATTTTTGCAGTAGAGTCAGGGTTCAAGAAAAGATGCATGCTATGTTCAGGCTTTGTGTGTCTCCTTGAAATGTTTCTAGGCTATTTTGGGGATGCGGTTATGTTAATAAATGGCTTATCAATTGAATTGAATGTATCTTTGCTAACACGGCAAAATGTTTTGGTAGGCCATTTATATTGATCTTTTTTGCAATCGATTTATGGCTTTGATTGTTGCATTGGTGATATGTGCCAAACTTGTGCACAATTAGATGGATGTGGCGCGTGAGACTCTTAGGCGTCTTCCTGCATGGGTCTATTTCTTTGATTCCAAATTTTACATGTTGAATACTTCTGCAAAGTCTGAAGGCACATGTTGAAGTTTTTTATTTTGCGAAGTGTCCAAAGGCTTGGTGCTTTCTGTTTGACCTGGTGGCCATTTGATACGGTTGGACAAACCATGGCAACCCTTCTCCGTTCACTACCAATCCTACCATCAATGGTTAAAAGTTCAAAATTTACTAGGTTATACTTGACGTTGCAATGTTAATATTCTGGCTTTTTATGTGATTACAGTTCAGCTTACAGAAATCAAATTTAATTTGTTTATTTGTGAAAGTTACCGGCAAGATCTTTTCATTTTTTTGTCACCACAGTGCAATTAAAGCTATCGAAGTATGCCCTTGCTGAAATGGAGTGTGGTTTTACCATATGATTCATTTGTTGAACAGCGTATTAGTCTGCGCATCTTTACAATCCTCAAGTATGACCTGTAGGTGGTACTTAACAACAGAGAAAAATAGATGGTGATATATACTGAGCCAAGAGTGCTGGTTCCTTCTTTCTCCATTTATGAGCCTAATTTGTTGAAATGTTTTTTATTTGGCTTTGTATCTCTTGCCTGTCGGATGGTTCGCAAACTCGATGACCCCAGACTATTTTAGACCTTTGCTTGGTAGGGTGCCGCGAAGCGCGCAAAATTTTCTAGTGTGATGAGTAGCTGAGTAGGATGGATGCAAAGGGCGTGCCAAATTTTGGCTGGTTTTTGATGGATTTGGTTTCAACATTGTTAGCAAATTTCCTTCTGTTTTGTATTTTTCTTATTAAGTTGATTAAACTTATAAAACATAAAGTATATTAGAAGATACATTGTGATTTTTTCATCATCAGTTTTTGCATAATTTTGTATATGTAAACTAATTGATTTTTAGATGCTTAAGTTATACAAACTAAAAATGAAAAATTCATAATGTACTTTTTCTTATAGAAGCTAGGTTGTTCTCTACTACCCTACAAAATTTGAACTTATGTTATTCAACAGCCGAACAACGGTATTTTTTTTGTAGGGTGATAGAATAGCAGTTAATCAAAAATTCATTAGTTAATATAAAAATACAGGTGCACTTATTTTTCTATTACCTACTCATGATTTCATGTCATTATTAAGATAAAATGAAGCCATCTTGGTTGCATCCTCATGCAGTTGAAAAGGTACAATTAAAATTATCTTTTGATGTCAAATAAAATGAAGAAATAAAATAGTGAAGTGTAAAGGTTAAAAATAAACATAGAGAAAATAGGTTATTGTTGTTGGAAGGGATATATTGAGTCTTCACCTTGGAATAAATGGCGTTTCAAAGTTGCAATTGAAACCATCTTTTGCTGTAAAAAGTAATAAGAAAACAAAACATTTTTAATATTGAAGATTTTTTTAAAAGACCCATTATAAGAAAATGATCAATCTATTCAAATTTGTAAAATACAGGTACATGGCAATGGAAAAAAAGTTATGTAACACCCTGCCTCTCAAATGATGTACATGAGTTGCCATTGTCAATATGATGTCCACTTTACATCAGCTGAAAGAGATGACTCAGTGTCAAATAAACCATATACCTTAGGATTTAAAATATGTACAATGAATTCACATGAAATTCAAAAGATTAAGGTCCTCAGGTTTGTGGCGAAGATAATACATGATGCCTAATGAATTTCTAGAGGATTTAACTTGTCCCATGAATTCACATGGAAAACAGAAAATTAAGCTCCTCGTGCTTGTGGCAAATAAAGATAAAAGAAAAGATAAAATTGATGACTGATACAAACATGTAATTTTAGTTTTTTTAGCAAGCCACTTCATACTACACACATTCATACTTTTTTGGGGAAAAGGCACACATTAATATATATTAGTACAATAATAAATTTAAAAAACACACAATAATAATGGAACTACAAGCCATGCACACGCTCTCCTAAAATTGCACGGACCATAGTGTCATGATTAACCTATGGAGGACCTTCTCCTCTTGGGCGTGACCACATGGTGAGGGTGCATCGTCTTGCACTGGCGTCCACCGGCGGCGATGCTGCCGGTGTGGTTTGTCGTCCACCCACCTTTGAACGGGTTCAGCCGGCTCAGCGACCGGGACACCGACCCCAACAAGCTCGCTTTCTTCGCCGTCCGGCACGGTGACGACGGCGGCGTCGACCCGCTCCCCTTGCTGTGGTGCATCCCTGACATGTAGGCCCGCATCCGTGCCAGCTCCGACCCCAAGAAACCCGCTTTCTTCGCCGTCCGGGACGGTGACGATGGCGTCGACGACTCGCACCCCTTGCTGTGCTGCATCCCCGACATGTAGGCACGCATCCGTGCCAGCTCCAACCGCAGCGCCTCGTTCTCCCGCGCCAGCGCCGCGTCCGCCATGGCCTGCGCGCGAGCCCTCCCGGCGGCCGACGACGACGACTGCGTGTCCGCCACCACGTCGCCCATCGACGTCGCGGCGGCGGCGTCGGCGCTGCGGAGCTTGAGCTGGTCGTAGTAGAGCTCGCGCTGGATCTCGTCCAGCGCCGGGTGCGTCTTGAGGTAGATGTCGACGGCGCGGTACAGGCAGTCGTGCGACGGGCGCGCGTCCTTGGGCACCGCGCCGGCCACGCCGACGAACTTGGAGATGGGCAGCGCCTCCTCCGTCGCGATCTCCGCCGCCACCTCGTCCACCGTCCTGGCGACCTTCTCCAGCGCGCCGGCAGTCCCGGCACCGAGCTCCGTCGCCGCTGTCGTCCCAGACATGGACGCCCGGCGGCTCCTCCTCCGCTCAGTCTCCGGCGCCGCCGCCTGCCGCTGTCGCTCCTCGGCGGCGGCCCGGAGGTGGTCGTCGTCGGGCGCCTCGCAGGACCGGAGCACGGCGACGGCGCCCGGCAGCGTGCGGAGCCCCGACCGCGCGAGGAACTCGTCCACGCGGCAGGCTAGGTCCGCCGACGGGTGGCGCATGTCGAGGAACGCCGCGGCGCAGCGTAGTGCCGCCGCGTTGGCAGGTGTGATCTCGAAGTTGGCGCCGTAGCAGTACCGCGCGGCTTTCTCGAACGCGTCCGCGCCGCCTGGGAGCGCGGACAGGTCCAGCTCTCGACGACGGGGGGCGCGGGGTCGCCGTCGTCGGCGTCGCCCTTGCTGCTGCTGGCCGCCGCCGCGGCCGCGACGGCCCGGCGGATGTAGCCGCACTTGGGCACCATCACCGCCTGGGTGTACACGCACGTACGAGCAAAGCCCGTTCCGTTCACGTCAGTCCATATGCGTGCATGATCGTTTTGTTCTTGCAGTGTTGATGTTTGTTTCTGTTGCGATGAATCATAAATTGAGAGAGATACTAGTAGATTATGTTTCTCCGCCATGATCGACATCGATCTGCAGGGTGATTGGATTGTTTCACCATGACCGTACCTTGTGGAGGGGGAAAATGGAGTCGCCGATGCGGATGATGAGATCGGCAGGGATCTCCATCTCCAGGGACGACGACACCTTGCTGCTGTGTAGGCAACACAAACACACACACACGATGGTAAGATCAGCATCACAGCATGCATGCAAGCGTTCACCTCTGAAAAATTGAAGAAGAGAATCTATCATGAGATGCGTTGCATGCATACCACTGCTGTTTGATCGTGTCCATGGTGATGGAGTCAGCAGACACCACGCGTGACGATGAGGTGCTGTAGCTGTAGCGTGCGGCGGGTTCCGTACAAGAGAGCAAGTACCAGAGCGGGGGCATGCAGTGGCTAGCGTGCAGAGGTCCTACCTAGTCCGCCGCGCACACCCAAGCTTGCTTTCAGTTTCAGCGTCGAGCTTTGGATTATGCACCGGCCGGTCGGTCTCCGGCGGCGGCCGCGCGCGAATGAACAAGCGGCGCAGCTTGGTTCCGTCCGGCCCGACGCGGCCGTAGCGGACCTCGATGTACGCCGGCCGGTGACTCCCCGAGTCCCGTGGACTCCGGCCAGTCACGTCGGAGGAGAATAACACGCTCACGCCAGCTGCGCCTGCTCATGCGCCCGTCTGCGCCTGCTTCACGTGAGAGCCCATGTCGCTCTGTTTTCCGCATATACACGCCCACGCGGGGCCACGTCTCGATTTACGCCTGCTCTTTGTTTCCCGCGCCTGCCGCTCGCGCCCCTCCCCTGCACACGCATGCAAACGGGCCCAGTAGCTGCAAACATGTGCGTGTGGCAAGTGGGTTCCACTACAACATTCAGACACCATATCTATTTTTGCAACATCGAGATGAATTAAACATTTGCAACATACGTCTAAAATAGATGAAACATTTTAGACATATAGTTGAAACACCATTGCAACATGTGCAACATCACGATCTACTCTTAGAACATCCACATGCAACACTTGCAACATACAAAGGAAGACAGATGAAACACTGAAGACATGTGTTTGAAACCCTTGCAACATACGTGTATAAAAAATAGATGAAACATTGAGGATAGACGCTTACAACATACATGTACAACCATTATATGCAACATTCTGATATACTTTTACAATATCCGCATAAAACAATTGAAGCATACATCTAAAACAACTGAAACACTTGAAATATAAGTTTGCAACATGTCTGAAAAAACATCCAAAAACACTTGAAACGCAACCTCATCGAGGGGCCATGACCAAACTGGTGGGGAACTGCGGTGGCGCAGGACTCCCCTTCCTGCCGACGATGCAAGGTGGATGAGGGCGCAGACGCAGGCCTCCCCTACTTCCCCTTCCATGACGGGCGAGATGGATCAGCGCAGCACTAGATGGTGGCGCTCCTGATCTCATGCTGGTGCAAGCTGTCGCCGCTTTGGTGAAGAAGGTCGTGGCGGATCCGGCGTGAGCTGTCGCTACTTCGATGGAGAAGACGGCCAGCGAGCTAGAAAAGGCCGTGGCGGGCCAGAGGCATAGTGGAGAGGGTGGAAGGCGAGCAGCCAGGAGGCGCGATGGAGAAGGATCAAGGCGGGTGGCCGCGCTCGGGCACGGTGGAGGTGCTGGCCATCGGGGCCTCAACCGCCGTGGAGAACACCGGGGTGGTGTGGCGTAGCGCGATCATAGAGGTGCGCGTCTATTCAAGCTGCATTGATTTTTTTTTGGAGAACGGAGACAGCAGGCTACAGTTAGCCACTTGTGGACGAGAGGCTACAATTGTTGGGCCATTAAGTGTTGCAGCCTACGAACACGAACGTGGGAGGATCAGACGTCCTCACCTAGCATTTCCGTTTTACAATTGCCAATGCCACGTAAGTTCGATGTCAAAATTTCGATTCCCAACTAGTAACTCCAAATTAAGAAGAAATGGTGAAGAGCATGCTGAGCACGTACGGTTTCAACATACTACGTGACGCACAAGCCGAGTAACCCAAGTGTACTGTACTACTACGCTGCCGACGACTCTGCCGGCGGCCCCACAGAAGCAACCTTGACGTCGGCACGGCACATCGGGCAGGTGGCGTGCGCGCGCAGCCACCCGTCGATGCACGGCGCATGGAACGTGTGCGCGCACGCCGGCAGCCGCCTCACAGCCTCCCCGTCTCGCACGACGTTGATGCACACCGCGCACTGCTCCGCCGGCGCCGCAGCCTTCCGGCGGTACTCGAACACCGGGATGGCGTCTATCTCCGCCTGGTTGAGGCCGCTGCCGCCGCCGCCGCCGTTGACCTGCCCCGCCGCCGCCGGCATGGCGACCCGCAGCGGACCGACGTCGGCATCCACCGGGAGCAGCGGCGGCGGCGCAACCTTGAGGTAGCAGAACGTGAGCCAGCACCCGGCCACCAGGAACGCGGCCGTGGCGACGGAGCCCCAGACGTAGCCCGCGAAGACGTAGAGCGCCACGGACACCGCGATGGCGGCCGACCACAGCAGGAAAAGCTTCACGTAGCGGTCGGACCACGCCGTGGTCGGGTCTGGCCGGACCAGGAGGATCTCCCACGCGCCGTTCCCGCGGCGAACTGCTTCGCCGTCCATGGAGGCCGCCGTGCAGCCGCTAGCTAGCTTATCTGTGTTATTACAGGTGGCTAATGGTGGTTGGGCAGTTGTTTCAGCATGTCTGTGCGTATATATAGTATGTTTGATTTGACTAGACTGCAACTAGCTCATAGTCTATGGTATATACATACTTTGATCAATGATTGTTGGGCAGGAATGCTTAAAATTATGTGGTCTTGTATTTGAAGAACAAGATAGAGGATGATGTGTAAATGCGTTGGAAATTACGAGTAGCAAGCAGAAGCAATCGAAGCTAGAAGTAACGCCCTCGCTGACCTTGTTTGTTTAAATGCGTGCTGCACTTTGTTTATGAATTATGATTCGTGACAAATCATCAGTGACGTACGTGGGCAAGCATTTCTGCTGGGGGAGCGCGCATCGTTACGCGGTGTCTTCGTTGGAGGCATCATCATGTGGGATGTATTTCACTCTACTAAAATAAGTTGTTTACCGTTCACTTAGTCGACTAAACTATACAACTGAATTTCTAGCTAAAATTACAGAGAATGCACCAGCTGGGCTTCCAATTATGTACTTTGTAGTTTAACAAATTGATCTTGCATATTTGTTTGGTGAACAGTCCACGCGTGTATAGGGAGAATAATGTCATGAGTCAAAGACTCTTAAGTCTTAACACTACAAGAGCAACTCTGATAATTCTGTGTTGATAGAAATAGTGATTTTTTTGACAAAGGTAAACATAGCTGGCCCTGTTTGGATCCACTCTAACTAAAATTTAACTAGCTAATTGCTGGAGCTAAAATTTAGCCAGCTAAGGATTAGCTAACTAAAATTTTGACCATGCTGTCCCTCATTAATTCCATTGTTTAACTAGCTAAATTTTAGTTGGGGATATTTGGATCCTCTAGCTAAACTTAGCTAGGGGTAGTTTGGTCATTGAGGCCTTTTTAGCTGGGTTGAAATAGATAAAGGGATTATGTACATTTTAGTCTCCAACTGAAATTTAGTTGGGTTTAGCTGTGGGTTGTTTGGATCCACCACAGCTAAATTTAGCTAGCTAAAGTTTAGATGATGGATCCAAACAGGGCCATAGAAAGCTAGAAATAGTGATTTCGACAAGAAAAATCTCTCCAATGCTTTTTTTCAATTAAGTCTCTAATTATTGTCCTCCTCTATTCTTGGTTTCGTGCTAGCCAAAGATAGAGAGCGGGAATAGCTCTCTAGAGTATGCACAAGATAGAGAGAAGTTTTTGGAAGGTGAAAAGACGATAGAGAGAACTATTTGAGGATTTAGAGAGTAAGTTTAAGAATGACTCTTGCATATGCTTAAAAATGATTCTAGGAGACATGAGGTTTTATTTTCTAAGTTGACATTTTTACTCTCTCTCTAAATGATTTTAGGAGACAAGGAAATTTTAGAAAAAGCTCAAAACGTATCCCCGCCTTTAAAATGGATTTATAGAGATTTTGTCTCATCAGGATACCACCTCTGTAAATCAAATTCTTAAGAATATCGCGTGCATGTGCAATACAGAGGTGGTCTCCTTAAGAGGTACGCTTACATCCATCAGGGACGAGGATTGATTTTTAGAGGTGGGCTATTCAGGAATTAAGCCCACGTCCAAAAACCGCCCACATATAAAAGTGAGGCGTAAACCCTAATCCTACCCACCCGAGCCACCTTCCTTTCTTCTCTTGTCTCCTATCTTATCTCCAGTAGCCACCCTCTCCAAGGAACGAACCACATCTCGGCCGTCGCTTCCACCACACACCACATCATACTGGAGGCCACCCTGACCAAGGCGGCCTCCCATTCTAATCCTCTATGGCAGCCCTCCATTCCTCTAGGGGCTCGATGGATCCAGTCCTCGCTGCCGAGGATCTAGCCGATGGTGCAGTTGAAAGATCTATTTGGTTTTTGGTAATTAAGTGACAACCTTAGTGGACTAACAAATTCATATGTTAGATGAAAGGTGATGTTTTAGTTCACAAGCTAGCTGAGCTACATGAAGCCATGAAGGAGATGGAAAGGACCATGAAGGTGCATGTGCTCAACAAATGAGGTAGAAGATGATGGATGAAGTCTAAGGACGAAAGGAAAGCACAAAAACAAAGGTATAAATTATAGTGCTTTGTCTTTCCTCCACCATGGGTGATTAGAGAAGTTGAATGACCAGGTTTAAGATAGATAGCCATACTATAAAGGGGGGAAAGCTTCTTGCAAATCTAGTGCCACTAGGTGGAATCTAACTTTGCATATGTCTTAGAGGGGTGGAAAGGTGCAAGTGAGAACCTTTGAAAATTCTAACTCAGTGCTAAAGGTGATGGTCATCCTGTGGGATACCTATTGGAGTCAACCATTTGAAAAGGTTTGAGAAAATGAGCTGGGTGGGATGTTTTTATAGTCGCCGGAATCTTTAGTAGGCACCAGAGTACACCCATCGAAGTTTAGGCTCTGGGCTTCGGATCAGTTGAATCATCTAAATAGGGTTTTTAGAGTGGTCCAATCATCACCGGAAACCTCTTCTACTCACCAGAGCTGAGCACAACACCCTGCATAGTGGTTTTCAGTTGGGGCTATCCTATCGTTCTGATGGCACTGGAGAGGTACCCACCAGAGTTTAGGTTTTGACAGGGTCGAGCACATGGGAAAGTTTGAACACAGGCACTAGGACTCTCTAGTGGGTCATCAGAGCGCATCACTGGAGTTTCTCAATAGTGCAAATTGTTTCTGCAGAAGGGTTCTAGTGCGTTGAGAAGCTCTGATGGTAGCACTACTAGAGTGTTGCACATGAGGATTCCAACAAAGAGGGTGGTTTTCTTGTACAAGAGGTTGTTGAACTGACTAGAACCCTCAGGTGGTCACTAGAGAGGAGCACTGGAGCTTAGAGTGCTCCAACATCTAGTTTCTAATATGCATGTCAGTGACCATTGGGGACTCTAGTGGCACGCTCCAGTGATATTGTAGCCAGACTACTAAATGGTCAATGACTAATTTTTTGAGCGGGCTTATAAATTGAGTGTATGGCTGAGCAAGTAAGCTCTCTTGGCGCCTCTAACTGATATCCACACTCATGCTCAGAAAACCCTCTCTACTCATATTTGCTTGCTAAAGATGGCATTTTTGTGAGATTGTAGTGATCTAGTGCATTTGCCTTGTGAAATAACATCTAGTGACACTAAAGCATTGTGTTTGCTATGGGATTTCTTGTTACTCTTGGTGGTTGCCACCATATAGACGGCTTGGAGCTATAGTGACTCCGTCAAGCACTTAATTGGAGATTGTGAGGGGCTCCAGAGGTGATTTGTGAGGAACTCTTGTGCTCATCCTCGAGCGCTGGTGATTGACATAGAGGAACTTTCGTTGAATCAAGGCTTGGATAAGCGTCTTCAGCCTGCCCAGAGATCAAGCCCTCAAGTGGAGGAAGAAACCATGCGGGCCTTAGTCTTGATAGAGAGGTGGTGATCCTTGAGTTTGCCTCAACGTGGATGTAGGAGACCTTAATTGCTAGCTCTAGTTTCCAATTTCCCATCCTCAGCCGCCGTACTTACCTTGCTTGGGCGCCGAAGCCCCCTTCCCCTCCTCGTGAATTCTCTTGCATGACTGTCGCACGAACACCCCATCCGGTCCTCCCTCCTCACGACCTCACGTGCGGATGCCCTCTCAAGACCTCTTGGGTGACCGTCACCGCATGCCTTGATTGCCTTGGGAGCGAATGTGTGCCGGCCCTGAGCTCTGCTCGGCTCGGCTCCATTCTCCGCTTCCCCCCAACACCTTCTTCGCTCGCTAGTCAGGTGTGAGGTCGTGGCCCATGGGATCCCCTCCTCCGCTAGCTTCTTCACCGGATCTTGTGTCAAGGGCCCTGGGGGCGAGCTCGCCAGCCGCCGCCGCCACCTCCCGTGGCTTGTGCCGGCTCCCCTTCCCCCTCTCTCTATGGACCTCGGGCTGACTCGACCCATGTAAGGTCCAAATGGCTAGAGGGGGGGTGAATAGCCTATTTAAAAATCTACAAGCTTCACTAAACAACCATGTTAGAACAAAAGATGGCTAAGCTAATCCTAGCACTAGCTCAACTACACTATGCAAGCCACCTATACAATTCTAGTGAAGCAAGGCTATGATCTCTAACACACCAACAAGACTAAGTCACTAAGCTACTTACTCCTAAGTGATAAAAGCTACACTAAGCAAACTACACTAGGGTAAGAACAAGAAAGTAAAGAGCAAGTGACTTGATTCTTATACCAACGATGTAGAGAAGTAATGCACTCGAAGAATCAATCACAATGATCAACCACAAGAGAAATCCTCGGCAAAGAGATGACACAAGATTTTTTACCGAGGTTCACTTGCTTCCCGGCAAGCTACTCCTCGTTGTGGCGATGCACCCACTTGTCGGTTCGTGAGCTAATCGACTATCAAGAGTCGAGCCCTCGGCGGACGCCGCACAACCGCACACAAGATGGGGATCCTCCAAGCCACGAGCTTCACTAGAGTATCCAATTTGCGAACTCCCGCGGGGAAGGATCAAGAACCCCTTACAACACTTGGTGAGGGCTCCAACAATCTCCAATTGCGAGCTCAATCACCTCCGCTGCTCCAAGCCGTCTACCGTGTCGGGAAACACGGAAGAGTAACAAGAAATCCACAGCAACTCGAAGACCAAGTGCCTCTAGAATGCAACTCTCAAGCAATGCACTTGAATCTCACTCAATCTCACTCAAGATGTGCAACTATGCAAAGAGATGAGTGGAGGGGTTGTTCTCTAGCTCAAAGGATGTCTCTAGGTCTCAAAATGTGCAAGAGTTACCCTCAAACCCCGGACATCCTCTATTTATAACGAAGGGGTACGCAGCTAGCCGTTACGGACGACACAGTTGAAATCGCGTTGACCGGACGCTCCGGTCAGGGTGACCGGACGCGTCCGGTCACTACAGGACAAGCGAAAACAGTGCGCGTCAGAACTAGCCGTTGCTGTGACCGGACGCGCTCTAGCGTTTGACCGGACGTGACAGTGCCAGCGTCCGGTCGCGTTCCAGTAAGCTCCCGTCGAGACCGGACACGTCCGACCACACGTGACCGGACGCGCCGCGCGTCCGATCAACACTCTACCCTTCTGGACGCCTGACCGGACGCTCCGGTTCCGTGAGGGATCGGACGCGCCAGTCGCGTGCTCTTCTTCAGCGCACAGGAGAACTGACCGGACGCGCTGGTCAGGCCAGACCAGCGTCCGGTCACAAACCCTATGGTAGTCGGCTATGTATCCTAAACCCGGTCAATCACTTCTCTACTCATCTTAGACCGGCAAAACGAAAACCCTATGGTTATACCTTTGCCTTGCGCTCTTAGATCCTTCTCTTTCACTTGAACATCATGTCCATCATTTAATGTGCATCTCCACCATGATCATCATTTCATATCCATGCACCATTTCTTTGTGATCTTGTGGCCACCACTCCTTGCCACGTACACCTTCATCACATGTGTTGCTTATGCCTTAATTCAAAACACTTAACACATGGCATTAGCAACTTAGTGTCATTAATTACCAAAACCAAACTTGGGCTTTCAATCTCCCCCTTTTTGGTAATTGATGACAACCATCACAAATATATGAAATGAAATCAATTTTCAATTTCAATAGTATTAGCTCCCCCTACATATGTGCTTCCATGAGTTTGGTTCAATTGTGCACATATGTATGGATTAGAATTTTGGGAGAGTTACTACTATCAAATTGATGCTAAGGTATATAGAATGGACCTTTGAAGCGTGATACCAATCGGAGTTGCCTTTATATACCATCCTTAGCATCAATGTAGCTAGACACACTTGTAATTCATCACTTGTAAAGATCACAAACACTAAAATACCTCGTGAGATCAACATTATAAGCAAAGGTGTCTAGATACCACTTATAAAGCTACTTTCAACAAATCATCATTCAAGTTTAATTTCTAGCATACACCATACAATCTTGAATATGAATTTAAGATTTGCAATGCAACAATTCATCATGTTAATGCACATACAAATGCAACAAACAATTCATGAGCTTGCTCCCCCTACTTGTGTGCTCAATTTTAATTGATCCCTTTCCAATGACATTCTCTCCCCCTTTGCAACTTAACTTTTTATCATTGTGACTTTTCAACTTAACTTTTTATCTTTGTGACTTTTATCTTTGTGACTTTTATCTTTGTGACTTTTCTCTCCCCCTTTGTCAACAATCACCAAAAAGGTGCCAATTTTAGTGAGAGTTAAGTCAATCAATATGAGAGAGTCCAAATTATGGTTCAATCTAGATCACTTGCCTAGAATATGCAATTCGGTTTGATCCAAGGACAAGCTTCTTCACACCTCATAAAGTATAAGGGTTATCTTGACCATGTTGAATTACACATCATAAGCTCATTTTCTAGATTCAACACTAGGTTTGCAAGCCCACAAATATGTCATATGCTACCACTAGATCAAGCAAACATAGAAGCAATAGTGGTACCATATATATATCAAAATCACTTGATTTTCATGAATGAGCCTATTTGTCATGCAAATATGTCTATATGTTCTAAACATGTCCTTAGCAAAGTATGGATGATATGCCAAACAACTTTACCTTGCTATGTCGGAGGAGAGGCATGTCATATAAGAATGTGGGGGTGCACTCATTTCAAGTTGGAGAAGTCAAGTATGTTCAATTAATTCTTCAACTTGTAAAATCTCTTCTCATCAAGTGGCTTTGTAAAGATATCGGCTAGTTGATCTTCGGTGCCAATGCTCTCAATGCTAATATCACCCTTTTGTTGATGTTCTCTTATAAAGTGATGCCTTATGTCAATGTGCTTTGTTCTTGAATGTTGAACCGGATTTTGTGTCATCTTGATAGCACTCTCATTGTCACAAAACAATGGCACATTCTTGAACTTGATTCCAAAATCATTCAAAGTGGCCTTCATCCAAAGTAATTGTGCACAACAACTACCGGCACTAATGTATTCGGCCTCGGTGGTAGATAGTGCAACACTATTTTGTTTCTTTGATGACCATGAAACAAGAGACCTTCCAAGCAATTGACAAGTGCCACTTGTGCTTATTCTATTAATCTTGCATCCACCATAGTCGGAGTCCGAATATCCAATCAACTCAAAATTTGACCCCTTTGGAAACCATAATCCAACATCATGAGTGCCCTTAAGATATCTCAATATCCTCTTGGTTGCTTTCAAGTGACTATCTCTAGGTGAAGCTTGATATCTTGCACACTTGCACACACTAAACATCACATCCGGCCTAGAAGCAGTGACATAGAGCAAACTTCCAATCATAGACCGGTATAGCTTTTGATCTACCATGTTTCCACTAGCATCAATACCCAATTGATCATTAGTGCCCATTGGTGTACTCATTGGCTTAGCATCTTGCAATCCAAACTTCTTGATCATATCCTTGATGTACTTCCCTTGACTCACAAAAGTGCCATTCTTTATTTGCTTGATTTGAAGTCCAAGGAAGTAACTAAGCTCTCCAATCATAGACATCTCAAACTCATTAGCCATCATATTTCCAAACTCTTCACAAAAGTCTTGATTGGTTGATCCAAAGATAATATCATCCACATAGATTTGCAACACAAACAAGTCATTTCCGAGCTTCTTGGTGAAGAGAGTGGTGTCAACCTTTCCCATCTTGAACCCTTTAGAGAGAAGAAAGTCCCTCAATCTCTCATACCATGCTCTAGGTGCTTGCTTCAAACCATACAATGCCTTCTTGAGCTTGTAGACATGGTTGGGCTTCTTGTCATCTTCAAAACCGGGAGGTTGCTCAACATAAACTTCTTCATTGATGTAACCATTGAGAAATGCACTCTTGACATCCATTTGATAGAGCTTGATGTTGTGTGCACAAGCATATGCTAATAAGATTCTAATTGCCTCCAATCTTGCAACCGGTGCATATGTCTCTCCAAAGTCAAGACCCTCAACTTGAGTGTATCCTTGTGCTACTAATCTTGCTTTGTTTCTCACAACCATACCATCTTGATCTTGCTTGTTTCTAAAGACCCACTTAGTGCCAATCACATTGTAGTTCTTTGGCCTCTCAACAAGTTCCCAAACTTAATTTCTAGTGAAGTTGTTTAGTTCTTCATGCATTGCATTTACCCAATCGGAATCCTTCAAAGCATCTTCTATTTTCTTAGGTTCTTCAAGTGATACAAATGAGTAATGCTCACAAAAGGATGCTAGCCTTGATCTAGTTTGAACACCACTTTGAATTCCACCAATGATTTGATCCAATGGATGATCTCTTGCAATACTAGTAGGTTGGAGTATTGGGAGTTGATTGCTTCCACTTGTTTGACCTTGAACTTGAGCTTCATCATGAGTACCACTAGAGCTTGCTTGATTTGTATCAATTTGCACACTTTGGTTGATCACATGAATATCATCATCATCAACTTGCCTTGGCCTAACATCACCAATGTCCATGTTCTTCATTGCATTTGCCAATTGGTCTCCTCTCACATCATCAAGATTTTGAGCTTCATTTTGAGATCCTTGGGTTTCATCAAACTCAACATCATGAACTTCTTCCAAGGTGCCATTTGTGAGATTCCAAACTCTATATGCTTTGCTTGTGGTAGAATAGCCAAGTAAGAACCCTTCATCACATTTCTTTTCAAACTTGCTCAATCTAGTGCCTTTCTTGAGAATATAGCATTTGCAACCAAACACTCTAAAGTATGCAATGTTGGGCTTTCTTCCATTCAATAGCTCATATGGTGTCTTTCTAAGCTTCCCATGGCAATAATGACGGTTGCTACAATAGCAAGCCGTGTTAATAGCTTCACTCCAAAATGAATGACTCACATTGTATTCACTAAGCATTGATCTAGCCATGTCAATCAAAGTTCTATTCTTCCTTTCAACTACACCATTTGATTGAGGAGTGTATGTTGGTGAGAATTGATGTCCAATACCGAGATCATCACATAAATCTTCAATTCTTGTGTTCTTGAACTCACTACCATTGTCACTTCTAATCTTCTTGATGGTGATTTCAAACTCATTTTGCACTCTTTTGACAAAAGACTTGAATAGATCATAAACATCACTCTTGTCATAGAGAAAGAACACCCAAGTGTATCTAGTGTAGTCATCAACAATCACAAAACCATACTTGTTGCCACCAATGCTAGTGTATGTAGTTGGCCCAAACAAGTCCATGTGCAATAGCTCAAATGCCTTTGATGTACTCATTTCACTCTTAGTAGGATGTGTATTTCCAACTTGTTTGCCGGCTTGACAAGCACTACAAGGTTTATCCTTCTCAAAGGTGACATCCTTCAAGCCTCTAACTAAGTCATGCCTCAAAAGTTTGTTCAATTGTTTCATTCCAACATGACCAAGCCTTCTATGCCACAACCATCCCTACTAGATTTGCTAAGCAAGCATGATGTCAATTGTGTCTCACTATCATTGAAGTCAACCAAGTACAAGCTACCATGTCTAAATCCTTTGAATATCAAATTTGATCCATCAACACTTATAACTTCAACATCATCGCTACCAAATATGCACTTGAAACCAAGATCACAAAGTCACTAAGCTACTTACCAACAAGACTAAGTCACTAAGCTACTTACTCCTAAGTGATAAAAGCTACACTAAGCAAACTACACTAGGGTAAGAACAAGAAAGTAAAGAGCAAGTGACTTGATTCTTATACCAACGATGTAGAGAAGTAATGCACTCGAAGAATCAATCACAATGATCAACCACAAGAGAAATCCTCGGCAAAGAGATGACACAAGATTTTTTACCGAGGTTCACTTGCTTCCCGGCAAGCTACTCCTCGTTGTGGCGATGCACCCACTTGTCGGTTCGTGAGCTAATCGACTATCAAGAGTCGAGCCCTCGGCGGACGCCGCACAACCGCACACAAGATAGGGATCCTCCAAGCCACGAGCTTCACTAGAGTATCCAATTTGTGAACTCCCGCGGAGAAGGATCAAGAACCTCTTACAACACTTGGTGAGGGCTCCAACAATCTCCAATTGCGAGCTCAATCACCTCCGCTGCTCCAAGCCGTCTACCGTGTCGGGAAACACGGAAGAGTAACAAGAAATCCGCAGCAACTCGAAGACCAAGTGCCTCTAGAATGCAACTCTCAAGCAATGCACTTGAATCTCACTCAATCTCACTCAAGATGTGCAACTATGCAAAGAGATGAGTGGAGGGGTTGTTCTCTAGCTCAAAGGATGTCTCTAGGTCTCAAAATGTGCAAGAGTTACCCTCAAACCCTGGACATCCTCTATTTATAGCGAAGGGGTACGCAGCTAGCCGTTACGGACGACACAGTTGAAATCGCGTTGACCGGACGCTCCGGTCAGGGTGACCGGACGCGTCCGGTCACTACAGGACAAGCGAAAACAGTGCACGTCAGAACTAGCCGTTGCTGTGACCGGACGCGCTCTAGCGTTTGACCGGACGCGATAGTGCCAGCGTCCGGTCGCGTTCCAGTAAGCTCCCGTCGAGACCGGACACGTCCGATCACACGTGACCGGACGTGCCGCGCATCCGATCAACACTCTACCCTTCTGGACGCCTGACCGGACGCTCCGGTTCCGTGAGGGACCGGACGCGCCGGTCGCGTGCTCTTCTTCAGCGCACAGGAGAACTGACCGGACGCGCTGGTCAGGCCAGACCAGCGTCCGGTCACAAACCCTAGTGCCCGCGCCGCGTTGAACTGACCGGACGCGTCCGGTCAAACCAAGACAGCATCCGGTGCAGCGTCCGGTCACCACAGTGACCGCCGTTCGCCTCCGTTACTTTTCCGACTTCCGGCGCAGTGGAAAATAGGCGTTTCACTTCCCCAAAAAGCGCTGAATCCCGCCTCACAAGCTCGGCGGGAGAGAGAGAGGAACCCAAACCCCTCCCTACCGCTTAAACACCACCGCCTTCGCAAATGTGCTAACACCACCAAGTGTACACCATCAATGTGCATGTGTGTTAGCATTTCACAAACATTTTCCAAGGTGTTATGTTAGCTCTCAACTAGATCCTAATGCATATGCTCAAAACATTGATCTAGTGGCACTTGATTCCCGAGCTAACCGTGATTGCCCCTCTTGATAGTCGGCTATGTATCCTAAACCCGGTCAATCACTTCTCTACTCATCTTAGACCGGTAAAACGAAAACCCTATGGTTATACCTTTGCCTTGCGCTCTTAGATCCTTCTCTTTCACTTGATCATCATGTCCATCATTTAATGTGCATCTCCACCATGATCATCATTTCATATCCATGCACCATTTCTTTGTGATCTTGTGGCCACCACTCCTTGCCACGTACACCTTCATCACATGTGTTGCTTATGCCTTAATTCAAAACACTTAACACATGGCATTAGCAACTTAGTTTCATTAATTACCAAAACTAAACTTGGGCTTTCAACCCATCGGCTGGGTTGTGCTTTTTTCGGACTGGCACGGCCTATAGTGTCATGCTTGGGCCGTTGCTCAAGGTTGTGGCCTTATCAGGTCTAGCCCGGCGGCATGGCGTGCCGTGCCCAGTGTGGTCCTAGTGGGTCGTGCTTTGGCCGGGTTAGGTGCCCCGTTTGAACATCTATATAGGGGCGGTATAGACCTACAGATCCGTGTAGCAGCAGATTGGCTACAGCAGAAGAAAGACGCCCTGCGTTGAAGCAAAAGCAGAGAAGCAATGGATGAGCAGAAGCAGAGGAACAACAGATGAGTAGAAGCTGTTCAAGAGCGATGAATAGTAGAAGATGATGAGGAGCAGAAGGTAGAACTATATTTTTCTTTTTGCTTTTATTTCAATTTCTAGAGACGGGTATTATAACACCCATCTCCGAAAAGAATATTGAGTTCAAACCTAAGCTTACAATATATATGTGTTGTGAATTCTCTTTTTTGTCTTTATGAATCTATATTTTTGTTTTCAACTTGATCTTATTAGTTATTGAAATTTTATAACAATGAATGTAGGTAATTTAGATATAAATCAAACCTATGGTTTTTATATTGTGTTTCATAATGATATATCTAGGTAATTTAGATGCAAACTTAGAGGTTACTCACAACATTTAATAATTGGTAGAGATGGATAATTTAGACTAAAAAATTAGTAGGGTGTTTCTAAATTGTCTATTATAATGGCAAACGATATATGTAGGGTTGAGAAAGATCGAGCCAATATAATTATATACCGATCCATTGATCGTGTTGTGTCCTTACTGGCACTACAAGCTGGACTTAGGGTCCACACACGTCACTACGCTCTCGTGCCGATACTGACACTACGGACTTTGTGCCAGACCATACTAGGGCCGTATCTTTTTCGAGGCCATGCCTAGTGCCGCCCAACGGGCCAGGCCCGTTTGGCCATCTTATACTGCGAACTGTGGCCTGTGTGGCCTGTGGGTGCTTTATCTGCAGGTCCCACCAAATTGGCCCCAACAATAATTGGACCCAGCAACATCTGGCCTCGCTCAACGATGAACTACGCTACTCCTCTTTCTCCGCCTTCCTCCTTGCTTTTTCCTCCCCCGGCGAGCAGCACAAGGCCAGTAGAGTAGACCCTCAGCAGCACCACAGATCATCTCTCTACGGCAAACCACAGACCATCTATCTACGGCAAACCATAGACCATCTATCACCGGCAATCAGCACGGCCGCAGCTAGCTTGTCTGTATCCTTTACTGGATCTATTCTTAGCTGATCTTCTCTTGCAGCGCAGTGAATGTTCCAGGGCCCGGTCCACCGCTCCGGCGACCTCGCGCTCGTGCTCCTTACGCCCTTGATTATTATTTTTAGTTGGTGTAAGATCTCCAATCTCCACTCTTCGTTTCTTATGTTAACTTGTCAGTAGCTATTTGTTATCCCGCATCCGTAACACATGATGAGAAAGAAAAATAATCGGATTGCCCTCCGTTTTTCCAATCAGATTCAACTAATTTTATTCTTGTTTCGGTGTTTCCGATTCCAGGTTTTCTCCGGTCCGTTGCTGTCTTCTGCAGAGGCACCTCATCCATACTAAATAAATAAAAAAAAAGACAGCTTTGTTACTGCTTCCCATCCCATCGTCCTGTTATTCTGTTTTCCCCTGTTTCATCCCTTTTATTCTGTTTCTCTGTCACCGGACACTCGCACCCTACATATTCAACTCCTTCATTTCACTCCTACCACTACCAGAACCCAATTTAGGCCCCAGCAAAACCCGATAATTTTGTGCCATTGGCAATTCACCTATTCTATTTTCATCTGAAAACTGGAAACGTTCATCCAAGATCTCTCCACTCACAAAAGAAGGGGGAGCACAAACCACTGCAATTCAATGGCGGACTTAGCGCTCGCTGGATTAAGGTGGGCCGCATCGCCAGTCATCACCAAGCTCCTAGCTGATGCTTCAGATTACCTCAGCATGGACATGGCGCGTGAGCTCCGAAAACTAGAAGCCACAGTCCTGCCGCAGCTCGAGCTGGTGATTCAAGCAGCAGAGAAGAGCCCCCACAGGGGCAAGCTGGAGGCATGGCTCCGGCGGCTCAAAGAAGCCTTCTATGATGCTGAAGACCTGCTGGATGAGCAAGAGTACAATCTCCTCAAGCGCAAGGCTAAGAGTGGGAAGGATCCCTCAATGTCAGAGGGTGAAGCCTCCTCCATGACATCGACCATCATGAAGCCACTTCGTGCTGCTAAGAGTAGGGCACGCAACTTGCTCCCTGAGAACAGAAAGCTAATTAACAAGATGAAAGAGCTCAAGGACATCCTGCTTGAAGCCAAGGAGCTTCGTGAACTTCTTGGCTTACTACCTGGCAATACCGTAGGGTTGTCTGCCGTACCAGCAACCATTGTTCCTCCGGCCACAGTGACATCATTTCCCACTTCAAAGGTTTTCGGCCGTGACAGTGATCGTGATCATATAGTAGATTTTCTTCTCGGCAAGACAGCAACTGCTGAGGCAAGTACTCGGGTTTGGCCATTGTTGGAGTGGGAGGAATGGGGAAGTCCACCTTAGCACAGTATGTCTATAATGACAAGAGGATTGAAGAATGCTTTGATGTCAGGATGTGGATTTGCATCTCACGCAAACTTGATGTGCATCGTCACACACGGGAGATCATTGAGTCTGCAAAAAAGGGGGAGTGCCCAAGTGTAGATAATCTTGATACTCTCCAGTGCAAACTACGGGAACTCCTTGCTCCATTAGTCTCTAAACAGTCAGGAAGCAGAGTTTTGGTGACTTCTCGACGTGAAATGCTTCCAGCTGCTGTTTGCTGTCAACAAGTTGTTCGTTTGGAAAACATGGATGATACTGAGTTCTTGGCTCTCTTTAAACACCATGCTTTCTCTGGAGTAGAAATTGAAGACCAGCTGTTGCGCACAAAGCTAGAACATACTGCAGAGGAGATTGCTAAAAGGCTTGGACAATGTCCTTTGGCAGCAAAAGTTCTAGGTTCCAGATTGAGCAGAAAAAAAGATATCGTTGAATGGAAAGCTGCACTAAAGCTCAAAGATTTAAGTGAGCCCTTCACATCTCTGTTGTGGAGTTACGAGAAGTTAGATCCACGTCTGCAGAGGTGCTTCTTGTATTGCAGCTTATTTCCAAAAGCTCATAGATATGAACCTAATGAATTGGTTCACTTTTGGGTTGCAGAAGGGTTTGTTGATTCGTGCAATTTGAGTAGTAGGACACTGGAAGATGTTGGGAGGGATTACTTCAACGACATGGTCTCTGGATCTTTCTTCCAACAATTGGGTTCTGGTTCGTATATCATGCATGATATCCTTCATGACTTGGCAGAGTCACTCTCTAGAGAAGACTTGACAGAAATACCATGCACTGTTCGACATTTATCTGTTTCGGTTGAGAGCATGCAAAGGCATAAGCAAATTATCTACAAGCTACATCATTTACGCACTGTTATCTGCACTGATCCACTAATGGATAATGCAAGTGTTATTTTTGATCAGATGCTGTGGAACTTGAAGAAGTTGCGTGTATTGTATTTGTCATTTTACAACAGCAGCAAGTTACCTGAATCTGTTGGTGAGCTGAAGCACCTTCGGTATTTGGACCTCAGCAGAACATCAGTTTCTGAATTGCCTAGATCATTATGTACTCTTCACCACTTACAGTTACTTTGGTTGAACCACATGGTGGAGAGGTTGCCTGACAAACTTTGCAATTTAAGTAAGTTGCGGCATCTGAGATGGTACAAGACCCAAATTCCCAACATCGGCAAGCTAACTTCGCTACAACATATGAACATCTTTTCTGTGCAACAGAAACAAGGATATGAGTTGCGACAGCTGAAGGACATGAATCAGCTTGGTGGCGACTTAACAATATATAATCTTGAGAATGTCGCTGGAAAGGATGAAGCCTTAGAGTCGAAGCTATATCTGAAAAATCGCCTTAAAGGGTTGAGGCTTATCTGGAGTTGCAAGAATGGCACAGATGCAGAGGATATTTTGCATTTGGATATTCTGGAAGGCCTGAGACCGCCACCCCAACTGAGTCACCTCAAAATCCAAGGTTACAAATCTGGCACATATCCTAGGTGGTTACTTGAGCGATCCTATTTTGAAAATTTGGAAAGGTTTGTGCTTAATAACTGCAGCATGCTAGAAGGCCTACCAGATACAGAGCTCCTTCAGCATTGCTCTAGTCTGGATCTATGGCACGTTCCAAATTTGAAGACATTATCATGTCTTCCAGCAAACCTTACAGATTTGTCAATCAGCGGCTGCCCACTACTTACGTTTGTCACAAAAAATCAGGTCGAGCAACTTGACTTGAGGGAAAGTATAATGAAGGCAGATGACCTGGCGTCTAAACTTTCATCGATGTGGGAGGTGGATTCAGGATCAGGTGTTAGGAGAGTACTATCACAAGAGTATTCATCTCTGAAGCAGTTGATGACATTGATGATGGATGATGATATATCACAACATCTTCAAATTATTGAAAGTGGTCTAGAGGAGGGAGGAGATATAATATCGGTGAAAGAAAATATGATCAAGGCATGGCTTTTTTGCCATGAGCAGAGGATAAGAATCATTTATGGAAGGACCATGGAGCTGCCGCTGGTTCTACCATCTGGAATTCGTGAACTTTGGCTTTCTTCATGTAGTATTACCGATGGAGCTTTAGCTATTTGTCTTGGTGGCCTCACTTCACTGACAAAATTAAGATTGGAATATAATATGGCATTAACTACACTTCTGTCAGAAGAGGTGTTTGAGCATCTGACAAAGCTTGAGAGGTTTGAAATCATTGCTTGTTGGTGTCTCAGATCACTGGGGGGCTTACATGCTGCTCCATCTCTCTCCAGTCTTAACTGTACGGATTGCCCTTGTTTAGAGCTGGCACGTGGAGCAGAACTTATGCCGGTCAACCTTGATTGCAACCTTTACATATGTGGTTGCATTCTTGCAGCCGATTCATTCATTAATGGCTTGCCGCACCCGAAATTTCTTTCCATTTATAGTTGCAGAAGCTCCCCACCCTTATCGATTGGCCACCTCACCTCGCTTGAATCATTAGAGCTATTTTGTATCCCTGATCTATACTTTCTTGAAGGCTTGTCTTCCCTGCAGATTAAGGGATTAAGTTTGATAGGTGTCCCAAACATCACCGCCAACTGCATCTCACAGTTTCGTGTCCAGAAATCGCTCGCCGTTAGTAGCTCCCTATTGCTCAACCACATGCTCATGGCTGAAGAGTTTACAGTCCCACCGATTCTTTCTCTTCGAAATTGCATGGAGCCGTCAGTTCTGTTTGAAGAGCCTACAAATCTCTCATCTGTCAAGCGCCTGGATTTTATGTTTTGTAAAATGGAGTCCTTGCCAAGAAATCTAAAATTTCTCTCTGGTCTGGAGCACTACCGGACACTGTGTAGTTACCGAGTGCCCTGACAATTACCGAGTGTCAAAAGTCGGGGCACTCGGAAAACATTACTTACCGAGTGCCAACACTCGGAAAACATAAACACCCGGTAGTAGACCGATTTACCGAGTCACCACACTTGGTAACTTAAGACACTCGTTAAAACTACAAGTTTACCGAAGGGGCGCACTCGGTAAAAACAGCCACTCGTAGGATAGCAACCGTGCGCCAAACGGCGTCACGGCATGACATGTTTACCGAGTGTTATGAGCATACACTCGGCAAACATCACGGTAACAACAGCTCCGCCATCAAGCGCTCATAGCAAATAAAAAAGACCGAAAATGTTTACCGAGTGTCACACTTGGTAATAATAAAGTTTGACCTACCATAGCTTAGACCTTAGAATTTGCTTTGATCCAGATAACTCACATGTGCAATCTCATTCTAGGGACCTTCTACAGCTGGATCGAACAACGATATGCAGGGTGATCAAGACCTGGACTTGACTCCGTTTCTCCGCAGGCCTCCAACCATGTGACAGGCCATCCGACCTTGTTTGATGGGTTTGTATGTTGAACTGTGGACTTGGTTGAACTTTGTGGACTTTGGACATATGTTGATGGTGTTTGTGGACTTTGCATGGTGCTTGTCGACATATGTTGGTTATTGTGAGTGGATGTGACATTTGTGGACATATATGTGATATATATTGCCTATCTGTCATGTTATTATAATTTCCTGTGATTTTGTTGCTCATTGTGACTGGATATGCACTGAAACAAACAAAAAAATTATGTGGACATATTTTACCGAGTGTAGCACTCGGTAAAACAGAGATTCTATCAGTTTTACCGAGTGTAGCACTCGGTAAAACAGCGAACACAACCAATTTGGTTCTGATTCTGTGCATTTTGCCGAGTGTGCCATTTTTTACCGAGTGCGACGTCCCCACTTGGAAATATTTGACTACTTTTTACCGAGTGGGAACACTCGGTAAACATTATTCCTGAAGTTTATTTGCGGAATTGTTTTAATCACGAAAATGGTTATTCTTTTACCGAGTGTTAGGAGCTACACTCGGTAAACATTATTCAAAAAATTTATTTCCGGAATTGTTTTAATCACGAAATGCTAATTTATTTACCGAGTGCTGCTAGTGACACTCGGTAAACCTCGCCGTTAACGGTTAGTTTGGAGGCTGACGACCGTCAAGTCATAATTGTTTACCGAGTGTCATGGTAGCACTCGGTAACTCTATGCTCTGAGTGCGCCGATATTAGACACTCGGTAAAATAACTTCACCGAGTCGTTGTTTGCCGAGTCCACTTTACCGAGTGTGGCACTTGGTAAACAATTTACCGAGTGTGTAGCACTATTTGCCGAGTCTTACTCACACTCGGTAAATAAACAGTATCACGTAGTGGAGGTTCTTTTCATCGATTATTGTCCCAACATAGCATCTTTACCAGACCTGCCGTCCTCCCTCCAAAGCATTGGTATACGACATTGTCCCATCCTGAAGAAGAGCTGCCGAGAACCTGATGGAGAAAGCTGGCCAAAGATTTCACACATCCGCTGGAAGGACTTCGACTAATATTGGACTTGCTTCTTTCGCCTTGTCACTTAAAAGAACTGAAAAGGTAAAGGCTCCGCTGATTCATTCTCTTCTAGAAGACTAATTAAGTTTCTCTTCCAAAATTTAATTTCATGTTCTAAACAGCGGCCTCAAGGTCACTCCGTCATGGCGTCCTCGTAATGGAGTTCCTCAGACTTGCCAGTTGCCACCCAGTTGAAGTCAGAAGCCAATCCATCGTCGGTGCCGTCCCCTCGGTACTCTGCTCTGTCACTCTGTCGGTCGTTGCCTCCAACCACCGTTCATGAGCGTCCCCACGGTTGCCAGTTTGTTGCTTTCTTTTATCATTTCACACTTTGTTCTTTTCTTCCATGGTTACGAACATTTGCCTACATGTATTTCTGTGATCGTCTCTAAGTAATGACGATAAAACTGTGGTTATCACCTTTATTTTCCTTGTGGCAATTAATCTTCCCGCGCGAGGTGAATTGGTATTCATCCCTTTATCTAAAAATAGGGCAATTGTCAACACAAATTTTTCTAAATTTGGTATACACATTTCTAAATTTGGTAAGCCGTCTGTAAGCTTCAAGCTGCACACAGGCTGGTCTCTGGTGTAGTCTTTACTCTGTACTCTGGTATAATCTGGGTTTGGGCTTTTCGATGGTTGGAATGCCTGGGTCCTGGGACTCTAATTTCTTTTCTGAACTTGGTGGTTTTATTTGGGTAAACGAGCTGGATGCCTCTGGTCTCAAGAAGGTCAAGGTTCACGAACGACGCACTCAGCTGAAATTTTGATTTTTTTCTCTCCAAAGATCGATTAACAATTTGTAATAATATTGATTTTAGTAAGGGAAGCAATTGATATCAAGAGACAGCTCGTGCCAGCAGTGCAATCTGCATTACATGAGGCAATCTCTATTGCTAAAATCTGCATGAAAAGCAGAGTGAAATTGGTACCTTGTGAGAAAATCCAGGTTAATAAACTTGACGACATGGATGGATTGATTAACAATTATTTCAGCTAGGTACTCAGGTTTGGCGACATGTGTAGGAGAGCACTGTCAGAAGACTATTCATCTCTGAAGCAGTGATGACACTGATGATGGATGATGATATATCAAAACATCTACAAATTATAGAAAGTGGTCTGAGGAAGGAGGAGATGAAGATATCAGGCACCTGCATGACAGATATCACTAAGGCCATGGCTCTTGCCCAGAGCAGATTAAAGAAGGGGCATGGAGCTGCAGTGGTGTCCTCAGGACTCGAACTTTCCTACGATACAAGGTTGATATGTGCCTTATAGTTCGTTTTGTAATGAGTGATTGTCACCGTGATCCACGACACTTTGTGACTAACCGTAACGTGAGTTGGGTTGTGCGACATGTCTCTTAGCTTGTGGTGTGCAGGTACGGAGCTCGGAGGCGGTGGTCGACGGCGAGGTGAAGGTCAAGTAGGACGTGCCGTGCCGATGGACCGGGAGCGGTGAAGGGCGGATGTGAGGCTTGGACCGAGGGACCAGGAGGCCGGGTGAAAAGCGGTGGCTGATATCTGGGACATCGATAAGCACAAGTGTACATAAGAGTGACCATGTTGACCGAGTCAAGACGGCGGACGTGCGAGTGGAGCGGAGCTCAGGAGGACTTGGCGGACGGCTGGTCGAAGACGGCGGTGACACGTGTCGAGTGGCGGGGGACTCGTATGGAGTATGCTACTCGCAGCGGTTTGGTGGTTTGGGCTTCAAAACCATTGGGTGGACGGGTTTACTAGTTTGGGCCTCAAAACCCGAGCAGAGGTTCTGAGGAGCAACGGACGGCACGTGGCAGCATCGAAGAATTCGCATCTAGGCGAAGCTATCTCATGAAGGGCACGGTGGCTGTCGGATGAAGATTACCTCAGGTTGGACCATAACGCCCTCAAGTTATGTGATTCGACTCAAAATATCTAAGGACAAACTGGGATTGTGTAATAACCCTGTTCAATAGGATGAGAGAGCCCCCATCTCCCTTACCTCTTTCATTTTTCCCTTTCTTCCTAGTTTCCCCTCCCTTTAGGGTTCTTGTGAGAGAGGTCCACAAATTGAGAGAATTGTGTAAGAACTCTTTTACTATGGGAATGGTGGCCCTTACCACCTCGTGTCCTCCGGGATTCGATTTGTGATGAGCTTGTGATTCGCTAATGGCCCCGTTCGGCTGTGCTGATAAGCCGGCTAAAAAACACTGTTGACTGATTTGTTGTGAGAGAAAAATATTGTTCCGGCTGAAAAAACAAGCTGAAAAAGACGGATTATAAGCCGGATGAACAGAGCCAATCTCGGTGTTGTGGTGTAGTGATTACAAAGAATATTATTGCACCAGCAGGGCTTCCAATTATGTACTTTATAGTTTAACAAATCAATAATGATACTCTCAAGATGTATGTCCTTTCTAGACATGACGGGCCTACCTCGCGTCTCGCGTGGCGCACCCCCATGCCTCGTGCCACTCGCCAAAGGATGGGGCGAACGTGCTTGGCCTCGCGTCGCGTGCCCCCTTGCCTCGTGCCTCATGCCAAAGGAAGGCATGGACGCGCTAGCCCCCATGCCTCGCGTCGTGCACCCTCGACCGCATCTCGTGCCTCCTGCCGTTCCACGATCCATCCGCCTGTCGACCGTGGGCAACCTTGAGCTCTGCACCTGCATCGAGCTCCGCGTGAACAAGCATCCATTATGGTGTAGCAAGTAGATGAGCACATGTTGCAACCCTATGTTTCATGCGTTTTAGATGTATGTTGCATAGGATGTTGCAAAAGTAGATCTCTAGCTAGTATTGCATATATTGCAATAACTATATACGTATGTTGCAAGTGTATGTTTCAGTTGTTTTAGATATATGTTGCAAGTGTTTTATCTGGATGTTACATATGTTACAGTGGCTATGCACGTATGTTGCAAGTATATGTTTCAAATGTTTCAGCTGTTTCAAATGTATGTTGCAAGTGTTTTATCTAAATGTTGAATATGTTGCAGTGTCCATACACATATGTTGCAAGGTATGTTGTAAATGTTTCATCTATTTTGGACGTATGTTGCAGCAAATGCTTTATGTTGCAAGAGCTTCATCAGCAAGCACGGTTACGGGGGCGCAGGCAGAGGTGGTCCCATCGGGTGTAGCGGTCCCCACATGCGCGTGGGAAGCCAAGCGGGCACGACAACAGGCGCGGAGCACAAAGCTATATCTGTGGGTGTGGTATCAGGCGTGGAGCATGAAGCTGCATCCATGCTCGGCTACTCTTTTTCTCTCCTTATTCAGTTGGATGCGGCCGGTCAGCATCATCATCACGCCCCATCAGCAGCATGCGGGCATCAGGAGTGCGCGGCCCGATGTGGCCCGTCGCTGCTGCTCCTAATGGTAGCAGCGTGATGATTTCCCCCACAAGTGTGCACGGTCAAATGGGGACCCAGCGGCAGAGGCACGGGGGAGGAGCACGTGCGGGTGATGCGCGGAAAAGCCGGACATGGGGAGGGCAACAGGTGTGGGGCATCTGGATACGCTGCTAACGCTAGACGTCCGGGCGCTAGATGTCCAGTTAACAAATTGATCTTGCAGATTCATTTGGTGGCGGGTATTCCTTTGGCGTGCATGTGACGGACAAACCCGAGATGAGAGCAGTCATTTTACAACGGTCCACGAGTAACAGTGAATGTCATGAGTCAAATGACTCTTAAGTCTTAACACTACAAGAGCAACTCTAATAATTCCGTGTTCATAGAAATAGTGATTTTTTTTTTTGACAAAGGTGAAGTCAGCTTTTATAGAAAGCTAGAAATAGTGATTCCGACGAGAAAAAGCTCTTCAACAGTTTTTTCAGTTAGACCTGAGAGCAGTCGTTTTACAACAGTCCACGAGTATCGGTGAATGTCATGAGTCAAATGACTCTTAAGTCTTAACACTACAAGAGCAACTCTAATAATTCTGTGTTCATAGAAATAGTGATTTTTTTTGACAAAGGTGAAGTCAGCTTTTATAAAAAGCTAGAAATAGTGATCCTGACAAGAAAAAGCCCGCCTCCGTTCTCCTACCAGCACCTAGTAGCATGGTAAGCGGGCCTCGGTCCATGTAACGTCCCGAAGTTCAAACAGCTCAGATCCACTCTACATGCTGAGTGAACCACACCTACCACCACCCATTTACGCTTTTGTCCTTGCTTCGCATGAAAGTATTAACCCGAGGATGGTGGGATGGACTCTAGAAGCATTATATGTTGGTCTAACCCACCCTAAACAACCAAGGTAGGACTAAACCCTTCACAACATCTCACTAACATGCACATGGGCCACTATGGGCCAAATTACAAATTGGGTCGGATGTCACAGTCCAGCATGCCATGTTGAAGCTTCCATGCTTATCGGACAAGCCTGGCATAGAAAAGGGCACGCCATGTCATGCCCAGAGACAGCACGGCCCGTAGACACTGGGCCAAAGGCCAGACCCATGGCCCTAATCGACACGATCTGATGGCACGGCGTACCATGTCCAGCCCACTGTCTACAGGCCATGCTTTTTTCATCTAGGTCGAACAGCCCATTTGGCCATCTATAGCTACAACTTGAAAAATTATTTGTAAGATCTCTAATATTCACTCTTCAATTTGTGTTAACCTGAAAATGATGCAGAGAATGGGGTCTCATGAGCAGTGGATCTCTTTCATCATGGAGTGTGTCACGATGGTAAGATACCAAGTGAAGGTAAATGGGGATTTATCAGACAATTTTACTGCATAGAGAAGACTAAGGCAGGGAATCCCTTATCCCCCTATTTGTTTTTGTTATGTGCTGAAGCTTTCTCAGCTTTGTTGAAGAAAGGAGAAAATGATGGGCAGTTAGCTGGAGTGAAAATCTGCCACAATGCACCAAGCATTTCTCACCTTCTGTTCACCGATGACTCCCTAATTTTGATTCGAGCGAACGAGGGGGATTGCAGGCAGATGCAAACTATCCTTCAGCTAAATGAAGAATGTTCAGGCCAGGTCACAAACAAAGCAAAGTCATCAATTCTTTTTAGCATGAACACAAAGCCGAGACAGAGGAAGGTGGGTTGTGATTTACTACAAGTGACAAAGGAAACGATGAATAAGGAGTACTTGGGGTTGCCGGTGCATGTGGGCAGGTCCAAGACGATGAATGAGAAGAACATAGCTCTCCAGCATTTTTGAGAAAAAGACATGTCTTTTGATTTATTTTATGGTTAGAACATTGCCCCATGTATAATTCTTTCCGGGCTCCGCCACTGCATTAACATAACCTTGTATACATGATGAACCCGCTGAAATTTTTCTTTTTTGTTACGTCATCATTAGTGTACAACTTTAAGATCAACTCCAAGAACGTGTTTGGATGGAGACTGGGACAGGGATAGGGAAATGGATACCCACTCTCCAAAGGGTAATATTGTATCCTAGCCATCCATTCCTTACGCTTTATTTAACCCTAGCTGTTCATCTATTTTCCTTTTCCTATCCCATTCCTTATATCCCTGTATCCAAATGCCACCAGAGACATTGTTTATAATTGTTAGGAATGGATATTTTGATGAAAAAATCCCTCCAACAGCTTCTTATTTTAGTTATCCAAATATAGTCATCCTTTATTTCGGATTTCTTACTAGCCAAGAACAAAAAAGGGAGAATGACTCTACAGTGCAAACAAGATATAGGAAAATTGTTGGTGAGTAAAAAGATATAGAAAGCAATTTTTATGCAAATAAATCACCAAATGATGATAGAGAGCTGTATAAAGACTCTTGGAGTTGCTCAACCTGATAGGCTCATACGAGTGCCAACAAAAACGATAGCCTCCGACTAATGATGCGTGTCACTGTCAGTCAACACGGTGGCGCACCTGACGCATGCACGCCGAGCAATTTTAGGAATGAATAGATGCATGGATGCGCCTGATGCATGCATGCCGATTTAGGGAGGTGGGCGTGATTGCGTTGTTATTGTTTTCTGTTTTTCTAACTATTTTAACTTTAATTATTTTGTGTTCTAATAAAAAACAATCATCCAGATTTATTTGAGATCTTATCTTTTAAAAAATAATAGAAGTGTCACAGCAAACCCCATTTGTACCAAGAACTCATGTTAGATCTTAACTCGCTTCGCTTAATCCCATAGGATTGTAATTAGCCTAACACACGTGTAACACCTAATTACTTATTATTGATTATTTGTACATACCTTTATTAGCAGAACCTTCTGGACCCTAGCTAGCGATGACCCTCGCCTGCGTGAAGCAGCCGATTAATTAGAGTCACCAACAAAGCTTTCACGTTAGTTCTCGCTAGGCGTGTTAGAAAATAATAAATATTAAAAGATTCTCACAATAATAAAAAGATCTTGTCTTTAAGGCCCTGTTCAGCCGGCTTATAATCCATACTTTTCAGTTTGTTTTTTTAGCCGGAACAATGTTTTTCTCTCACAAATCAGTCAAAACAGTGTTTCAGCTTGTTGTTTCAGCGTAAGCGAACATGGCCTAATTTGGTAGAATGTAATCATCATTTCTAACAATAATCATGGGGGTTCATGTTGTGACCGAACCGCACCTAAGGTACGGCGGCGCCTAAGCTATGGCGAGCAAAACCGCAACTGCACTTTAGGTGACCATAGGTGCAAAATGAACTAGCTTGTTGCGGCCACCGCGGCACGCCAAAGCTGCGGCGTAGCCAAACAGCAACACGGCATGCCCCCTGCGGCGGGAGGAGCAGCGGTGCGGTGAGGCTATAAACCAAACACACCCCTATTCTGTTTTATAAAAAATATCCACCTCAACCATTACAAAAAAAATACATAATGGAATCTAATTTGTATCTAAAGCACCCTCATATGCTATTATGAAAGATAATACAAAATAACCCCCTTAATTTTGTATATAAATTACACACTATCATTACGAAACCCCATAAATTGCATCTAAATTACCCACATCTATCATTATGTAAGAAGTAAGATAATTTAAATGACCTCCTAACTTTGTATCTAAATTACCCACCTACTATTATGAAAGATACTAAAAAAGTAACTCCTAACTATTCTAATTACAGGCTTCAACCAAGCCTCCACGTTAATTCTCATCGAACATGTTAGAAACAAAAAAAAATCCTAGAAATTCACATGATAACCAAAAACATATTTCCTTTAATTTGGTAAAGTCTAATAATCATCTCTAATAATAATCATGTATTCTATGAAAAAATAAACCACGTCGGCCATTATAAAAAATACATAAAGCTACATAATTTTACATTTTTTTTAGATAAAGGATAGCATTTCATACCCGGCTTCATCTACCAACAGGCAGAATCGGGCCAATTATCCACTTCTCATTATTGATGAGTGGTGAAGTAGGCAACTGCTAATAGTTAGGGGCAAACTGATCATAAATCAGCTAGTTGGATTCCTGGTGGTGGAACCTGCCCACCCGGGTTCAAGCCATTGACTTGGCACGGGTGTTCGCATTTTCCTCCGAGATTTAACGGCACTATGCTTTCAGTGGTAGGCGACGTCCCCGTCGACAGCGAGGCGCCTGTGACTTCGTGAATCTCAAGATATGTCGGCTCAGTCCTTCGTAGGTGCTTATAGGAGTAGAGTTTATGTACGAGTGTTCATAGGGATAAGTGTGTGTGCGTGTTATGAGTGTCTACGTTGTACTATGTAAATTCTTAAAAAAATTGCTAATAGTTAGGGTTAAATAGTCTTTTTCCCTGCCGCCATTGAGAAGGAGACGGTAGTCCGCGGCAAGGACCACCTCCCTGTAGGTGCGGTCATGGAGGAGGTGATACAATGGCCAAAGTGGTGACGATGACGATGGTGGCCCTAGCTGCTCGTCGTCCACATCAATGATGTAGGTGGCAAACACGGAGCAACAAGCGGGTGTGAAGGAGGCTGTCGAGGGCGCAGGCTATGATGCACTGTCGTCGGACGTAAGAGGGAGAGGCGGCAGGCCACACACCAGCAAGAGGAGAGCAGGGTATGGCTGTGGCCGGAGAGAAAAGGTAAGATGGGCCCAAAAGGGCCATTTCCCATAGTGCTCTCATGGTGGTTGTCTGATGTGTCGTGCCACGTCAGGGAAAATAACAATAATGTTTTTTATCTTTTCGATAGCAAATACGTAAGGTGCATCATAAAACTCCCAAATGAAAGTTATTATCTATATCTATAAGGATGGGAAATAGTTAAATATCCCTTGTCCTTTTCATTTCATCCTATAGCACTTGCATCCAAGATCTCCTCACCCACAAAAGAAAGGTAAGCACACCACTGCAATAATGCAATTCCATGGCAGACTTGGCACTCAGTGGCTTTAGGTAGGCGGCATCGTCAATCGTCAACAAGCTACTGGCTAACGATTCAGCTTACCTCAGCGTGAACATGGTTCGTGAGTTCAAAAAACTAGCTAGAAGCCACCGTCCTGAGAAGAGCCCCCACAGGGAAAGCTGACACAACTTCATATAATATAGAACGAAGGCCAAGGGTGTCATATATTCTACTGTTGATCATAGCATTCAGACCTGAGAGAGTGGTACTCTGAAAGCATGAAAGGCCACTGGCCAGCAATGGAGCTGAAGACCACTTGTGCAATAATCAGTGAGTGATCCATAAACAATGGCTAGTTTTCAGTAAGCCCAACTCATCTCAACTTATAAAACTGCAACTGGTCCCTTAAGTATACTTTTCGTAATACGAGAAAAAAAATAGAATAATGTTCAGAGAAGTGGCCTGAATATTTTGCTAATGCGCTTCCTCCCTTTGCCGGTGTACTACTGGATCAGATCTGCAGCTGACTGGCTGTTTGAGCCTTGGTGTTGCGTCTCATTCTCTTGCATTACAGTGCTTCTTCCAGAGTCCAGTCCACCCCTCCGGCGACCTCACGCGCTCGTCGTCCAAGCTTGCTCCGGAGACGCTGCTCCCTGCGCCGTTGATATTTTTAGTTCGTGTAAGATTTTTTGTGTGAACTTGTTAGCTATTTTCCTGTGTGTTCCTTTAACACATCAGAAATGAAAGGAAAACAAATCTGTTTGACTCTTGCGTCTGATTCTGTTGCATTACAGTGCTTCTTCCGCAGTCCAGTCCATCCCTCCGGCGACCTCGTGCTCGTCGTCCAAGCTTGCTTCCAAGACGCTGCTCTCTGCGCTGTTGATATTTTTAGTTCGTGTAAGATTTCTTGTGTGAACTTGTTAGCTATTCTTCTGTGTTCCTTTAACACATGAGAAATGAAAGGAAAACAAATCGATTTGTTCTCTGTTCTTCACTTCTTTCAGTTTCAGTAATTTTGTCTCATCTTTTCGATTTCAGGTTTTCCATCGACTCCTTTGCTGTCTTCACCAGTTGTTTCCCCTCTTCAGAAGCACCTCATCCATATTACAAAAAAAAAAAGTCTTGTTCCTGCTTCCCATCGTCAATCCTTTCATCTATCTTGTTCATGTTTCCTCCATTTTGTCCTGATTTTCTTGAGCACTAGACACACTCGCACCCTACATCATCTACTCGTTCATTTCTCCACTACCAGGAAAAAGAACTGGAAAATACCAAAAAGAAAAAGAAGAAGCATCCGACATCTTGTACTCATTCATTTCTTCCCACCAGAAAAAAAACACTTCAAAATCCCCACAAAAAAAGGAAAAAAAAACAGTCTTTGGCCTTCAATTATTTCCCTTCGTCTGCCTCATTTAGGTCCCTGCAAAACCCAAAACATTCCGTGCCGTTACCAAATCAATCGCTTTGTCCTGTTCTTTTCATCTGGAAACACTTGCATCTTGGTTCAAAATTTTCCTCCGATTACATTGCAGTCTCTA
The DNA here is from genome assembly GCA_022457205.1 of Saccharum spontaneum. NCBI lineage: Eukaryota > Viridiplantae > Streptophyta > Magnoliopsida > Poales > Poaceae > Saccharum > Saccharum spontaneum. The sequence continues at coordinate 6,023,689 of CM039608.1, read as the reverse complement.
CCAGTTATTTCCCCTCTGCAGAAGCACCTCACCCATACTAAAAAAAAACAGCTTTGCTTCTGATTCGCATCGTCCATCCATTCATCTATTTTCTTCCTTCCATTACCAATTCACCCTGTCATCTTCTTTTCATCTGGAAACATTTGCATCCAAGATCTGTTCGCTCAAAAAAGAAGGGGAGCACAAGCCACTGCATCCATGGCGGACTTGGCGCTCTCTGGCTTAAGGTGGGCAGCATCACCAATCATCAACAAGCTCCTAGCCGATGCTAAAGCTTACCTCAGCGTGGACATGGTGCGCGAGCTCCAAAAACTAGAAGCCACCGTCCTGCCACAGTTTGACCTGGTGATTCAAGCGGCAGAGAAGAGTCCCCACAGGGACAAGCTGGAGGCATGGATCCGGCGGCTCAAAGAAGCCTTCTATGATGCCGAAGACCAGCTGGACGAGCATGAGTACAACCTCCTCAAGCGCAAGGCCAAGAGTGGGAAGGATCCCTTGGTAGGGGAGGATGAAACCTCCTCCATTGCATCGGCCATCACGAAGCCACTTCGTGCTGCTAAGAGTAGGGCACGTAACTTGTTGCCAGAGAACAGGAAGCTAATTAACAAGATGAAACAGCTCAAGGACATCCTGCTTGAAGCCAAGGAGCTTCGGGATCTTCTTGGCCTACCACATGGCAATACCGTCGACTGGCCACCAGCTGTACCAGCAACCGTTGTTCCTACAACCACATCACTTCCCACTTCAAAGGTTTTCGGTCGCGACAGGGATCGTGATCGTATAGTAGATTTTCTTCTCGGCAAGACAACAACCGATGAGGCGAGTTCAGCGAGGTACTCAGGTTTAGCCATTGTTGGAACGGGAGGAATGGGGAAGTCCACCTTAGCACAGTATGTCTACAATGACAGGAGGATTGAAGAATGCTTTGATGTCAGGATGTGGATCTGCATCTCACGCAAGCTTGATGTGCGTCGTCACACACGGGAGATCATTGAGTCCGCAAAAAAGGGGGAGTGCCCATGTGTTGATAATCTTGATACTCTCCAGTGCAAACTACGGGACATACTGCAACAGTCACAGAAATTCCTACTTGTCTTGGACGATGTTTGGTTTGAAAAATCTGATAGTGAGACAGAGTGGGAGCAACTCCTCGCTCCATTAGTCTCTAAACAATCAGGAAGCAGAGTTTTGGTGACTTCTCGACGTGAAATGCTTCCAGCTGCAGTTTGCTGTGAACTGGTTGTTCGTTTGGAAAATATGGACGGTACGGAGTTCTTGGCTCTCTTTAAACACCATGCTTTCTCTGGAGTACAAATTGAAGACCAACTGTTGCACACAAAGCTAGAACATATTGCAGAGGAGATTGCTAAAAGGCTTGGACAATGTCCATTGGCAGCAAAAGTTCTGGGTTCCAGGTTGAGCAGAAAAAAAGATATCGCAGAATGGAAAGCTGCACTAAAGCTCAACGACTTAAGTGAACCCTTCACATCTCTGTTGTGGAGTTACGAGAAGTTAGATCCACGTCTGCAAAGGTGCTTCTTGTATTGCAGCTTATTTCCAAAAGCTCATAGATATGAACCTGATCAGTTGGTTCACTTTTGGGTTGCAGAAGGGTTTGTTGATTCGTGCAATTTGAGTAGTAGGACACTGGAAGAAGTTGGGAGGGATTACTTCAACGATATGGTCTCCGGATCTTTCTTCCAACATTTGGGTTCTGGTTTGTATATCATGCATGATATCCTTCATGATTTGGCAGAGTCACTCTCTAGAGAAGACTGCTTCAGATTGGAGGATGATAATGTGATAGAAATACCATGTACTGTTCGACATCTATCTGTTTCGATTGGGACTATGCAAAGGCATAAGCAAATTATCCACAAGCTACAAAATTTACGCACCGTTATCTGCATCGATCAACTAATGGATAATGCTAGTGTTATTTTTGATCAGATGCTGCAGAACCTGAAGAAGTTACGTGTATTGCATTTGTCATTTTACAACAGCAGCAAGTTACCTGAATCTGTTGGTGAGCAGAAGCACCTTCGGTATTTGCACCTCAGCAGAACATCAGTTTCTGAATTTCCTAGATCATTATGTGCTCTTTACCACTTACAGTTACTACAGTTAAACAACGGGGTGGAGAGGTTGCCTGACAAAGTTTGCAATTTAAGTAAGTTACGGCACCTGGGAGGGTACCTGGGCCAAATTCCCAACATTGGCAAGCTTACTTCGTTACAAGAGATAAATGCCTTTTCTGTGCAAAAGAAGCAAGGATATGAGTTGCGACAGCTGAAGGACTTGAATGAGCTTGGTGGTCATTTAAGTGTAGAAAATCTTGAGAATGTCACCGGAAAGGATGAAGCCTTAGAGTCGAAGCTATATCTGAAAAATCGCCTTAAAGGGTTGAGGCTTATCTGGAGTTGCAAGAATGGCACAGATGCAGAGGATATTTTGCATTTGGATATTCTGGAAGGCCTGAGACCGCCACCCCAACTGAGTCACCTCACAATCGAAGGTTACGAATGTGGCACATATCCTAGGTGGTTACTTGAGCGATCCTATTTTGAAAATCTGGAAACCTTTGAGCTTGGTGACTGCAGACTGCTAGAAGGCCTACCACCAGATACAGAGCTCCTTCAGCATTGCTCTAGTCTGTATCTATCGAATGTTCCAAATTTGAAGACATTATCATGTCTTCCAGCAAGCCTTACAATGTTGTCAATCCGCGGTTGCCCACTGCTTACTTTTGTCACAGAAAATCAGGTCGAGCAACATGACTCGAGGGAAAATTTAATGAAGGCAGATGACCTGGCGTCTAAACTTGCATCGATGTGGGAGGTGGATTCAGGATTAGGTGTTAGGAGTGTACTGTCAGAAGAGTATTCATCACTGAAGCAGTTGATGGCACTGATTATGAATGATGATATATCAAAACAACTTCAAATTATGGAAAGTGGTCTGGAGGAAGGAGGAGATAAAGTATCGGTGAAAGAAAATATCATCAAGGCATGGCTCTTTTGCCATGAGCAGAGGATAAGATTCACTTATGGCAGGGCCATGGAGCTGCCAGTGTTTCTACCATCAGGACTCCGTGAACTTTCCCTTTCGTCATGCAGTATTACAGATGAAGCTTTAGCTATTTGCCTTGGTGGCCTCACTTCACTGACAACATTAAGATTGGGATACAATATGGCATTAACTGCACTTCCGTCAGAAGAAGTGTTTCAGCATGTGACAAAGCTTGAGACTTTCGAAATCACTGCTTGTTGGTGTCTCAGATCACTGGGGGGCTTACGTGCTGCTCCATCTCTTTCGAGCCTTTATTTTTATGGTTGCCCTTCTTTAGAGCTGGCACGTGGAGCAGAATTTATGCCGTTGGACCTTAGTTTCCTCGTCATAAATGGCTGCATACTTGCAGCGGATTCATTCATTAATGGCTTGCCGCACCTGAAGGGTCTTCACATTAATCGTTGCAGAAGCTCCCCATCCTTATCTATTGGACACCTGACCTTCCTTGGATCACTATATCTAGGGTATCTCCCTGATCTGTGCTCTCTTGAAGGCTTGTCTTCCCTGCAACTTAAGCGCCTAAGTTTGATAGATGTTCCAAACCTCACTGCCAAGCACATCTCACAGTTCCGTGTCCAGGAAGCGCTCAATGTTAGTAGCTCCGTATTGCTCAACCATATACTCTTGGCTGAAGAGTTTACAGCCCCGTCGCATCTTTGTCTTCGAGATTGCAAGGAGTCGTCAGTTTCATTTGAAGAACCTGCCAATCTCTCATATGTCAAGCACCTGCAATTTGGGCGTTGCAAAATGGAGTCCCTGCCAACAAATCTGAAAATTGTCTCCAGTCTGCAGAGCCTTGATATCACTGATTGCCCCAACATAACATCTTTACCAGATCTGCCGTCCTCCCTCCAGTGCATAAGTATATGGGATTGCCCCGTCTTGAAGAAGAACTGTCGAGAACCTGATGGAGAAAGCTGGCCAAAGATTTCACACATCCGCTGGAAGACCTTCGACTAATGTTGAACTTGCTTCTTTAGACTTTCCATTTGTGTGAAAAGAAATAAGAAGGTAAAGGCTCCACTGTCATTCTCGATTCTCCAGGACTAATTATGTTTTCCAATATTTGACATACTTCAATGTTCCAAACAGCCACCTCGAGGTCACTAAGTCATCTCCGCAGCAGGCGGCACCCAGTTCAAGCCAAAAGGCAACCCATCGCTGCTTATGTTGCCCGGCGCCCCAGCCACCGTGAACTGGAAGGCCTCCGTCACTCCCATCGATTCTCAGGTGTTTGTTCCTCCTACACCATTTCACTTGTCCTGTTATTCCTTCGTTGCTCATTCATAATTGCCAGCACATATTTCTCTAATGGTAGAATAAGCCTCCGACGATGAAGATAAAAACTGTGGTTATCGTTTTGAGGCCAATTGGTCGACTATTTGTAATAAGAACAGCTATACTCTCATGTGGCTCTGTAAAGTTTCAAATATATATTGAAAACAGCGATTGCCAACGACGTGTGGTTGTAATAAATTCGTATTTTCTTTGCTTCCGTGGTTCTGTCGTCATCGTTGGTGTTTGCTCATATCATGTGTGCTCTGAGTTTTCATTTTCATGTGCCTAACTTATTCAAGCAGAGGAAGGGGAGCGCATTGCCGTTGTTATATGATGTGGTGGAGCGTAGCCGTTGTTCTGCTACTCTGCTTCAAATGAGCGACCAAGACGAGATGGGCCGGCCCAAATAGATGAGTTTGTACTGCATAATCCAATACCGCAATATTCATACCGGTTCTATTCAGCATTTCCCCATCCTCTGTTTGGCCCTTCTCCTGTGTTCTAGCGCCAGCACCAGCGCCGCACAAGGCCGAGCGCTGAACCCTCCGTGTCGCCGGTCTGGTTGGAGTCTGGTCTCACCGCCTCGGGGATTACTTTTACTGCGACAGTTGCGGGGCGCGCGGCTGTGCTTGAGGAACCGACAACCCTAGTACAGCCCCGACGAGCCCGGTGTCACGGCTGATTCCTCTCACAAAGCAGCAGTACTAGTGCAAGACACTGGTCAGTGGTTAGTCAAAATTTGTCTGTCCTTTTTGTGTTTTGATCAGTTCATATATGGTGAATTATATGGGTTATGGAATAAAAACTCTTCTTATGTGATTTTCCATGTGAGAGGTAACCACATTCCACAGTTTCCTGGCTATAGGTGAGGTGGCCGTACATGCACCTTGCTTTTCATTTGGGCTAATGTTTAGGCAGTGTTTGAGTTGCAAATGCTGTTCTTGGCGGTGACTTGTTTTTCCTACAAGTTGTTTAGGCAGTGTTTGAGTTGCAAAACTGCAGATCTGGAAAGCAAGAATAACTCCAGCTGTGAGTCCTGTGTTAGTGCTCGGCTAAAGGATAAAGCATTGCGCCATAACTCATCCAATCCAACCAAGGCCGAAGCCTTGCCGATAACATATTGATTAATTGCACCACATGACAAGAGAGATGGAAAGAACTCAGGGGCTTCTATTCTTCTCCTGATGTGGATTGCAGAGTACATCAGCGGGTAGCCCTTACTGAGATGGTGTTTAAATCCAGGAGCTAAAGTTTTGAGGTGTCACATCGACTGTTACATCGGGGTGTCATATGGGAGTATTCGGATAGTAATAATAAAACAAATTATAGAAGTGCCCAGTACTCCGCGAGACGAATTTATTAAACCTAATTAATCCGTTATTAGCACATGTTTACTGTAGCACCGCATTGTCAAATTATGGACTAATTAGGCTTAAAGATTCGTCTCACAAATTAGTCACAATGCATGTGTCCAAACATTCGATGGGATATGGACTATACTTTAGGAGAAGGAACTAAACAAGGGGCTCTTCTGTTCGCCTTCATTCATTTATTTCCACGGAGGAGACGGGTGAACAGTTCCTTTCTCAAGGATAGAAACTAAACCTGGTAATGCTAACCAGAAGTTTCCTTTGTCTGTGTTTATGGTGACTACTTCACTCCAACTGCAGGTCCCAACAATAATTTTCCTTGTTCAACGATGAACAATAATACCGGTACTCCTGTTTCAGAGCAGTCCCAATCGATAGACCTTGTCTACTTCTCTTTCTCCACCTTCCTCTTTCCTTGCTTCTTCCTTTCCCAGCGAGCAGCAGAAGGCCAGTAGACCCTCAGCAGCCAGCAGCACCATCAGTCTCCTCTACGTGAAACCACAGAACAGATCATCACCAGCAATCTGTTAGAAAAAAATAATCACCAGGAATCAGCACGGCATCAGCTAAGATTTTCCGGTATTATTCCTGATTTCCCCAGCCGACAGAGCTGCTCGCCTCCTTCGCAGCCAGCGTGTATCCCTTATTCTTGGCTGACTACCTGTTAGTTCTCTTGAAGTGCAGTGTTTGTTCCAGAGTCCCGTCCACCACTCCGGCCACGCTTGCGCTCGTTGTCGACATTGGCTCCAGCAACCTCTGCTCCCCGCGCCCTTGATTCACTTGGTGTAACTGCATCCCATAACACCGTGTAAGATCATAAATCTGTACTCTTAGTTTGTTGTGTTAACTTATCAGTTATCACTGGCTATTTCGCTCTGTGTGCCGTAGCACACAAGAAAGCAAAATAATCAGTTTGTCTTCATTTTTCTAATCAGATTCACTAATTCTATGCGTCTTCCCAATTCCAGGTTTTTTTCACCCTGTTGCTGTCCTTCTCAGTAATTTGCCTTCTGCAGAAGCACCTCATCCATACATAAAAAAGAAAACAGCTTCCATCGTCCATCCATTCATCTTTCTTCTCCTGTTTAATCTTTCTCTTCGCCACCAGACCCTTGCACCCTGCATCTTCAACTTGTTCATTTCACTCCTATGACAAAAAAAAGAAAAATATAGAAAACCAAAAATAGAAGGAAAAAAAGATATTAATTGTACTCTTTGCTTGTTTCCCATCGTTTACATTTCCCAGCAAAACCCAATCATTTCGTGCAATTGCCAATCACTTGTCCTCTTCTTTTCACCTGGAAATATTCATCCAAGATCTCTCCGGTCCACACCCACAAAGGAGAAGCACAAACCACTCCAATTCCATGGCAGACTTGGCGCTCGCTGGCTTAAGGTGGGCGGCATCGCCAATTGTCAACAAGCTTCTTACTGAAGCTTCAGCTTACCTCAGTGTGGACATGGTGCGTGAGCTCCAACAACTAGAAGCCACCGTTCTGCCACAGTTTGAGCTGGTGATTCAAGCAGCCGAAAAGAGCCCCCACAGGGGCAAGCTGGAGGCATGGCTCCGGCGTCTCAAAGAAGCCTTCTATGATGCCGAGGACCTGCTGGATGAGCATGAGTACAACCTCCTCAGGCGCAAGGCCAAGAGTGGAAAAGATCCCCTACTGGGAGAGGATGAGACCTCCTCCACTGCAATGACTATCCTGAAGCCACTTCGTGCTGCTAAGAGTAGGGCACGCAACTTGCTCCCTGAGAACAGAAAGCTAATTAGGAAGATGAATGAGCTCAAGGCTATCCTGACAGAAGCCAAGGAGCTTCGGGATCTTCTTGGCTTACCACATGGCAATACAACTGAGTGGCTAGTTGTACCAACATCCGTTGTTCCCACAACCACATCACTTCCCACTTCAAAGGTTTTTGGTCGTGACAGGGATCGTGATCGTATAGTAGATTTTCTTCTCGGCAAGACGATAGCTGACGAGGAAGGTTCTGCTAGGTACTCAGGTTTGGCTATTGTTGGAGCTGGAGGAATGGGGAAGTCCACCTTAGCACAGTATGTCTACAATGACAAGAGGATAGAAGAATGCTTTGATGTCAGGATGTGGGTCTGCATCTCACGCAAACTTGATGTCCATCGTCACATGCGAGAGATCATTGAGTCCGCAAAAAAGGGGGAGTGCCCACATATTGATAATCTTGATACTCTGCAGTGCAAATTACGTGATATACTACAAGAATCACGTAAATTTTTGCTTGTCTTGGATGACATTTGGTTTGAAAAATCTGATAGTGAGACAGAGTGGGAGCAACTACTTGCTCCGTTAGTCTCCAGACAGTCGGGGAGCAAAGTTTTGGTGACTTCTCGACAAGAAACACTTCCAGCCGCTGTTTGCTGTGAACAAGAACAAGCCGTTCATTTGGAAAACATGGACGATGCCGAGTTCTCTGGAGCAGAAATCCAAGACCAGATGTTACGCACGAAGCTGGAATATACTGCAGAGGAGATTGCTAAAAGCCTTGGACAATGTCCTTTAGCAGCAAAAGTTTTGGGTTCCCGATTGAGCAGAAAAAAAGATGTCACTGAATGGAAAGCTGCTCTAAATCTCAGAGATTTAAGTGAGCCCACCACCACTCTGTTGTGGAGTTACGAGAAGTTAGATCCACGTCTGCAGAGGTGCTTCTTGTATTGCAGCTTATTTCCAAAAGGTCATAGATATAGACCTGATGAGTTGGTTCACCTTTGGGAGGCAGAAGGTTTTGTTGGTTCATGCAATTCGAGTAGGACATTGGAAGAGGTTGGGAAGGATTACTTCAATGATATGGTCTCTGGATCTTTCTTCCAATTGGTTTCTAAAAGGCATTCTAATCCATACTATGTCATGCACGATATCCTTCATGATTTGGCAGAGTCACTCTCCAGAGAAGAGTGCTTCAGGTTGGAGGATGATAATGTGACAGAAATACCATGCACTGTTTGACATTTATCTGTTATTGTTGAGAGTATGCAAAAGCATAAACAAATTATCTACAAGCATAAACAAATTATCTACAAGCTACATCATTTACGCACTATTATCTGCATCGATCCATTAATGGGTGATGGAGCTGGCCTTTTTGATCATATGCTACGGAACCAGAAAAAATTGCGTGTACTGTATTTACCATTTTACAACAGCAGCATGTTGCCTGAAACTATTGGTGAGCTGAAGCACCTTCGATATTTGAACCTCATCAGAACATTAGTTTCAGAATTGCCTAGATCATTATGTACTCTTTACCACTTGCAATTACTTCAGTTAAACACAATGGTGGAGAAGTTGCCTGACAAGCTTTGCAGTTTAAGTTACGCCATCTGGGAGCATACACATGTTTCACTGATAATTACGTGCGTGAAAGACCTATTTACCAAATTCCGAACATAGGCAAGCTAACTTCGCTACAACACATGCATGTCTTTTCAGTGCAAAAGAAGCAAGGATATGAGTTGCGACAGCTGAAGGACTTGAATGAGCTTCGTGGCAGTTTAACAATAAAAAATCTTGAAAATGCCACTGGAAAAGATGAGGCCTTAGAGTCGAAGCTACACCAGAAAAAACACCTTGAAGTGTTAGTTTGTCTGGAGTTGCCAGAATGGCATGGACGCAGACACTTTACATTTGGGTATTCTAGAAGGTCTGAGACCTCCACAACTAAATGGCCTCAAAATCAAAGGTTACAAATGTGCCACATATCCAAGGTGGTTACTTGAGGGATCCTATTTTTAGAATTTGGATAGTTTTGGGCTTTCTAGTTGCGGTTTGTTAGACGGCCTACCAGTTGATACAGAGCTGCTTCGTCATTGTTCTAGGCTGCATATAAAAAATGTTCCAAATTTGAAGACACTATCTTGTCTTCCAGCAGGCCTTACAGAGTTGACTATTCAAGGGTGTCCACTGCTTACATTTATCACCAAAAATGAGCTCGACCAGCATGACTCGAGGGGAAACGTAATGAAGATAGATGACCTGGCGTAAGACTTGCATCGGTGTGGGAGGTGGATTCAGGATCACATATTAGGAGTGTGCTATCAGAGGACTGTTCATCTCTGAAACAGTTTTTGACATCGATGGATGATGACATATCACAACATCTCCAAATTATTCAAAGTGTCCTAGAGGAAGGAGGAGATATAGCATCGGTGAAAGAAAATATGATCAAGGCATGGCTTTTTTTGCCATGAGCAGAGGATAAGACTACCCGCACTCATGGACCTCTATATTCATCCTCTATACGTCCTAGTCAGCAAAATTCTCTTCTCTATACTCAGTTCTCCCGCACCCATCCATCCTCTATATCATCCTCTATCTACTCTATCCACTGTGGGACCCACTTGTCACTTTATCTAAATATATTCATGTGTGATCTAGTTTTGAAGGATTTATTGAGACGAATTTAATGGTGCAATCGAAATTTAATTTGGATTTTTAATTTATGAGTTATAGCATTTTTTCCCTTTGTTTAGCTAGTAGGGTCCGCCACAATAGAGTATAGAGTAAACACTGTACTACTCTAAATATAGAGTGAGAGAAAGAATAAAGTATCATTTTAAAGTACTCAGTATAGCAGTTTTTACTCTATATTCATACTCTAAAGCTTTAGAGTATGTAGAGTCATCTACGGAAGGACCATGGAGCTGCCGCTGGTTCTACCATCAGGACTCTGTAAACTTCGTCTTTCTTCATGCAGTATTACAGATGGAGCTTTAGCTATTTGCCTTGGTGGCCTCACTTCACTCGAAAATTTAGCATTGGAATATAATATGGCATTAACTGCACTTCCGTCAGAAGAGGTATTTGAGCATTTGACAAAGCTTGAGTATTTGGAGTTAAAAGGTTGTTGGTGTCTGAGATCACTTGGGGGATTACGTGCTGCTCCATCTATTTCCAACCTTGAATGTACGGATTGCCCTTGTTTAGAGCTGTCACGTGGAGCAGAATTTATGCCGCTGAACCTTGGTGAGTGCCTCATCATATATGGTTGCATTCTTGCAGCCGATTCTTTCATTAATGGCTTGGCACACCTGAAACGTCTTTACGTTCGTGGCTGTAGAAGCTCCCCATCCTTATCGATTGGCCACCTGACCTCCCTTGAAACATTACATCTATCTTGTCTCCACGATCTGTCGTTTCTTAAAGGCTTGTCTTCCCTGCAAGTTAACAGGGTGTTCGCTTGAGATTATCAGCCAAATCAGTCAGCCAGCTAGCAGTGTTTTTCTCACAAAAAACCAGCCAACAGTACTTTCAGCCAGCCAGATCAATTCAAGCGAACAGACTGTAAGAATCTAAGTTTGATTGATGTCCCTAACCTCACTGCCAAGTGCATCTCACAGTTCCGTGTCCAGGAATGCCTTCGCGTTAGTAGCTCTGTATTGCTCAACCACATGCTCATGGCTGAAGGGTTTACAGTCCCACCGTATCTTTTTCTTGAAGATTGTAAGGAGCCGTCAGTTTTATTTGAAGAACCTGCAAATCTGTCATCTGTCAAGTGCCTGGAATTTATGAGTTGTAAAATGGAGTCCATGCCAAAAGATCTAAAATTTCTTTCCAGTCTGGAGAGTCTTTATATCACTAGAAAAGGAAGCGCCCTTTCGGGCGCCCCTACCAGCGTCATATTGGGAAGCAATAATATAAAATACATATAGCAAGAAACTCATGTAGGTATATATTATTGATATAAATAACACTGAGTGTATGGTCTTTGTACACCCTATGTAGTTCTATCCATACAAATTATATGGCAATACCTGAATTCATTATTACCTCAACAGTTTAAAATACTGGTACAAATCCATCCATAGCACTAAAGTGGTTCATAAAATGGGAAATAGCTCACAGTTTGTAGCCATGTTCATGTTCACCCAGATATCCAATTGACTAAATAGCCGGAGGTTCCTTCGTCGCCAAACACTTCGGTGATTGCACATATACAAAAGAGTTCCCTATATAGCTCCTGCTTGCTTACATGTTTGGTGGATTTCGCCACGGACAAGCTAATAAGCTATGGAGGCCCATCGGTTGAAGGGGACAATGCATCAGTGGTCAGAAGATTATTACAGCTCATGTGCAGTAAATAAGGCAACTTAGCTATTTCATAGGGTACTAATTATTACTGATGTATGTGGAGGAACAAGTAGCATGCATGTGATGGGAGTAAAAAACAAAAAAAAATGACACTGAATGGGAGAAGATGGATTTGTGATTGGATTGCTTGTCTGTTGGTATGGATAACCACTATATGCAAAAGTCCAGCAAACATCTTCAGTGCATTACAAAAGATTCAAAGTGATTGAGCTGAGATTGAGCCTGAGGCCCACAACTGTCTATCCCCATCAGAGATATACCTACTTACTATCATAGGTACGAAGACCAAAATTGACTCCAGCACTAATATGCATTGAGCTAAAACAGGCCCCACCTATCTATCACAACTCAAAGTCTGACGCAGATAGCAACTAAGCGAGGCATGCCAATGAAGCACACATTTTTTTTTTCTGAAAATATCGGATAACTGGATGGTTTATACAATTTCAAAATTGATATCCATCTGCATGTATACCTGCCATACCGAAAATAGTAACGACCATCTCCAAAATAAAATTATGCAGATCCTTTGTTGGCATTTAGCTTTAGGTGAGCCAATGAATATATACGAAGGCGAAGGGTAAACAAAAGTTGACAACTGAGCTAATGTTATAGTAAAATCAGTGTCAAGTTCTAGATTTTGAACTGCTCTATTCCATGTTAAATCTGAAATATGGATGGAACGGCCCTGTACCTGTCGGATGCGGCTGTGCCGTGCCGTCAGCCCCGCTGTACCTAGCGTTCGCAGTCCATGGTCGCCTTCCGTATGACTGTCATCGTACAGGTCAGTAGATGAACGCCTTTGCTCAGTACTGCATCCCGCTAGATGTAGAGGAGGAGGCGCAGCTTCCTTGATCTAAGCCCCCACCGACGCATGGATCCGTGCCACCACCCATCAGATCTGGGATTGCCCTCGACGCCCCGACCATGGTTGGGAGGATCCACGTGTACAAGTACCAGTCGGGGGAGTGTTGAAGGGAAGGGAACCTTGACCTCGGGTTGAAGAACACCGTGCTGAAGCCGCTCGCTATAGATCCGCCCATGCCTGGAGGACCCGTCAGGCGGTTGGTGTCACGGGCAGCAAGGTTGGGGGCGCCGCAAGGGGGGCGAGCTCGGCCCGACCTGCACACCGTACATCTCGCGTGGCTCCCGACACTGGAGGGATGGCGGCGCCGGGAGACGCGTACCAGGAGAAGCGAGGGGCGGCGGTGTGGAGACGGAGAAGTCTCGAGAATGAAATGGGAGCTGGGAGTATCCGAGTAGGGTTGGAGCCAGGGGGTCGTCCGCAAAATTGCCTGCGGGTGTTTTTGTGTAAAAATAACGTGATTCTCGAATTTTCTCTTCTTGACATTCAAGGGGGCTAAGAATAAAATAATCGAACGTGAATACTGTAGAACTCGGCCTAATTGGATTGCGGGTTAGTTCTTAAGAAAATAGAGGGCTTTCGTGAAAAGCAGATGAATCCACGCGTCTGCACCGGAGCAGGTTTAAAGGAACCGCCCCAACATAGCATTCTTACCAGAGAAGATCTGCCGTCCTCCCATCTTGAAGAAGAACTGTCAAGAACCAGATGGTGACACATCCGCCTGAAGGGCTTCTATTAATATTGACCCAGGCTGTTTCTGCGGCTTATAAGCCGATTGTGACTGTTTTGTTGTGAGAGAAAAATACTGTTCTACGGCTGATAAGCCGTGCTGATAAGAGCAGCCGAACAGGCGGATTGAACTTGCTTAGGCTTGCCACTTGAAAGAAATGAAAAAGGTAAAGGTTCCACTGATCCATTCTCCAGGACAAATTATGTTTTCCAATATTTGACATACTTCAATATATTGCATCAATAGAGTCTCAGAAAAGCTCTGGTTCACGAGAACACCAACTACTGTGTCCACTCTCTCTCTCTCTCGCGTGCGTGTGAGTTCATCAGCTCAACGGTGCTGATCGCTTGCGTCCAGGAGGGACGTCTCTCCAGCGAGCACCAGACATATTAAAAAAAATTCTTCTTAAAGTTTGGTTTTCTTTTAATAAAGTTCGGTAAATCTGAGCATGGACATCATATTTCAATACAAATTTTAGAAGTCATAATATACTTACATTTCAGGACAAAGAGAGTAGGTTACACCTTAAAGCAACAAGCCATGTAGACAACGAATATACGAGGCTATCATACTCCTACCGCAAACGAGACACTCAAATTGAAAAGTAGCTTTAGAGCAACTCCACTATATCCCTTTTCCTCTTTAACCTATTGGAGATATGAGGGACGTGTACTCAAATTAAAACATCTCTCCTTTCACCTCTCCTGACACTTGAGACCCATATGTCAGTTGGCAAAACAGGTTTTTTCTTATGCCTATGATTTTCTTCACAGGTGGTTCATAAAGAGAAGACGCCCATGGAGAAAAAGTTATGTGGGTCCAGGACTAAGAACTGCCAGAGTAGGTACACTAACGGAAATCTCAAGACAGCTGCCAATGTAAATGTAGTATTTACACTAGTGGTTCTCTTAACACAACCGCCAGTGTCTAAGATTTGTACTGGCGGCTCTCCTTGATGGATTCGCATAGGAGATCCCAAACCTGGTGGATATTGCCTATGGTGGTTCTTGGTTAGTGGCCATGTTTTTTTTTTTGTGGTGGTTGTGATGGTAGCTTTTGTCAAAGGTTGCTGGCGTCCCACAGGGACCGGCAAAAATTTCTTTGCCCCTCAAATTTCTTGCCGGCTGCTTTTTGAAAAAAGAAAGGGTTTGAGCAGGTGGGTCACGCTCAGACACACTTACACGAAAGTGGCCTGCAATTGCGGTGAACATTACGGAAGGTGGAGGAGGTACAAGTAAAACGTCTTGTAAGGTCAATCATTCATGTTTAGTCTAATGTGCTAAGATCACTTTTACAACAAACCGTGTGACCCTCCCTATTAACAATTGCTAGTCCTCATCAAGGCCAGCTCTCTCAGCTTATAAAACTGCAACTGGTCCCTTAAGTATATATTTCGGCTACAGACAAAAACAGCATAATAACCGGAGAAGTTGCCCAAATATACTCTATTCGCTAATGCGCTTCCCTGCTTTGCCGGTGTATTACTCGATCAGAGTAGTTGACGGGCTGTTTGAGTCTTCCGTCTCTTGCACTGCAGTAAAGCGCTTGTTCCAGAGTCTAATCCACCGCACCAGCAACCTCGCGCTCCTCGTCGATGCTTCAGCAACTCTGTTCCCCGCGCGGCCGCGCTCTTGATTTTTAGTTGGTGTAAGATCTCCAGTCTTCGTTTGTTGTGTCAACTTCTTAGCTATTTTCCTCTGTGTTCATGTATCTTCTATTTTTCTATCAGTTTCACTAATTTTATCTCGTCTTCCCGATTCCAGGTTTTCATCAGTCTCCATTGGTGTCTTTCAGTTATTTCCCTTCTGTACGTAGAACTTCATCCATACTCCAAAAACGAAAAAAAAAACTCAGCTTTGTTCCTGCTCCCCATCATCCCATCCATTCATACCCAAAAATTCCGTGCCATTACCAGTCAGTTTATCCTCTTCATTTCATCTGGAAACACTTATATCTAAGACCTCTCCACACAAGCAAAAAAGGACACAGCCACAAACTTCGGCAATTCCATGGAAAACTTGGCACTCTCTGGCTTAAGGTGGGCAGCATCGCCAGTTATCAATAAGCTCCTCACTAAAGCTTCAACTTACCTCAGCGTGGACATGGTACGTGAGCTCCAACAACTAGAAGCCACTGTCCTACCACAGTTCGGCCTAGTGATTCAAGCAGCCGAGAAGAGCCCCCACAGGCCCAAGCTGGTGGCATGGCTCCGGCGTCTCAAAGAAGCCTTCTATGATGCCGAGGACCTGCTGGATGAGCATGAGTACAACCTCCTCAAGCGCAAGGCCAAGAGTGGGAAGGATCCCTTGGTAGGGGAGGATGAAACCTCCTCCATTGCATCGACCATCCTGAAGCCACTTCGTGCCGCCAAGAGCAGGGCGCGCAACTTGCTCCCTGAGAACAGAAAGCTCATTAGCAAGATGAATGAGCTCAAGGCCATCCTGACGGAAGCAAAGGAACTCCGTGATCTTCTTAGCATACCACCTGGAAATACTACAGGTTTAGGGTGGCCAGCCGTACCAACAACCATTGTTCCTCCAACCACAGTGACATCACTTTGCACTTCAACGGTTTTCGGCCGTGACAAGGATCGCGATCGTATAGTAGATTTTCTTCTTGGCAAGACAACAGCTGACCAGGCAAGTCCAACTAGGTACTCGAGTTTGGCCATAGTTGGAGCGGGAGGAATGGGGAAGTCCACCTTAGCGCAGTATGTCTACAATGACAAGAGGGTAGAAGAAGCCTTTGATGTCAGGATGTGGGTCTGCATCTCACGTAAGCTTGATGTCCGGCGTCATACAAGGGAGATTATTGAGTCCGCGACAAAGGGGGAGTGCCCACGTGTTGACAATCTTGATACTCTCCAGTGCAAATTACGTGACATACTGCAGAAGTCAGAGAAATTCCTACTTGTCTTGGATGATGTTTGGTTTGAAAAATCTGACAGTGAGACAGAGTGGTTTCAACTCCTGGATCCATTAGTTTCTAAACAGTCAGGAAGCAAAGTTTTGGTGACTTCTCGGCGTGAAACACTTCCGGCTGCTGTTTGCTGTGAACAAGAGCAAGTTGTTCATTTGGAAAACATGGACGATGCCGATTTCATGGCACTCTTCAAACACCATGCTTTCTCTGGGGCAAATATTGGAGACCAGCTTTTGCATAGTAAGCTGGAACATACTGCAGAGGAGATTGCTAAAAGGCTTGGACAGTGTCCTTTGGCAGCAAAAGTTTTGGGTTCTCGATTGAGCAGAAAAAAAGACATCGCTGAATGGAAAGCTGCATTAAAGCTCAAGGATTTAAGTGAGCCCTTCACAGCTTTGTTGTGGAGTTACGAGAAGTTAGATCCACGTCTGCAGAGGTGCTTCTTGTATTGCAGCTTATTTCCAAAAGCTCATAGATATGAACCCAATGAGTTGGTTCACTTTTGGGTTGCAGAAGGGTTTGTTGATTCATCCAATTTGAGTAGTAGTAGGACAATGGAAGATGTTGGGAGGGATTACTTCAATGACATGGTCTCTGGATCTTTCTTCCAACAATTGGGTTCAGGTTTGTATATCATGCATGATATCCTTCACGATTTGGCAGAGTCACTCTCTAGAGAAGACTGCTTCAGATTAGAAGATGTTAATGTTCGACATTTATCTGTTTCGGTTGAGAATATCCAAAGGCATGCAGCTGCATCATTTACGCACTTTATCTGCATCTATCCACTATTGGAAAATGCAAGTGTTATTTTGATCAGATACTGCAGAACCTGAAGAAGTTGCGTGTATTGCATTTGTCATTTTACAACAGCAGCATGTTACCTGAATCTGTTGGTGAGCTAGCTAGCACACTTCGGTATTTGGACCTCAGCAGAACATCAGTTTCTGAATTTCCTAGATCATTATGTGCTCTTTACCACTTACAGTTACTACAGTTAAACTACAGGGTGGAGAGGTTGCCTGACAAAGTTTGCAATTTAAGTAAGTTACGGCACCTGGGAGAGTACCAGGGCCAAATTCCCAACATTGGCAAGCTTACTTCGTTACAAGAGATAAATGCCTTTTCTGTGCAAAAGAAGCAAGGATATGAGTTGCGACAGCTGAAGGACTTGAATGAGCTTGGTGGCAGTTTACGAGTAAAAAATCTTGAGAATGTCACTGGAAAGGATGAAGCCTTAGAGTCGAAGCTATATCTGAAAAATCGCCTTAAAGGGTTGAGGCTTATCTGGAGTTGCAAGAATGGCACAGATGCAGTGGATATTTTGCATTTGGATATTCTGGAAGGCCTGAGACCGCCACCCCAACTGAGTGACCTCACAATCGAAGGTTACGAATGTGGCACATATCCTAGGTGGTTACTTGAGCGATCCTATTTTGAAAATCTGGAAACCTTTGCGCTTCGTGACTGCAGATTGCTAGAAGGCCTACCACCAGATACAGAGCTCCTTCAGCATTGCTCTAGTCTGTATCTATCGAATGTTCCAAATTTGAAGACATTATCATGTCTTCCAGCAAGCCTTACAATGTTGTCAATCTGCGGTTGCCCACTGCTTACTTTTGTCACAGAAAATCAGGTCGAGCAACATGACTTGAGGGAAAATTTAATGAAGGAAGATGACCTGGCGTCTAAACTTGCATCGATGTGGGAGGTGGATTCAGGATCAGGTGTTAGGAGTGTACTGTCACAAGAGTATTCATCTCTGAAGCAGTTGATGGCACTGATTATGAATGATGATATATCAAAACAACTTCAAATTATGGAAAGCGGTCTGGAGGAAGGAGGAGATAAAGTATCGGTGAAAGAAAATATCATCAAGGAATGGCTCTTTTGCCATGAGCAGAGGATAAGATTCACTTATGGCAGGGCCATGGAGCTGCCAGTGTTTCTACCATCAGGACTCCGTGAACTTTCCCTTTCGTCATGCAGTATTACAGATGAAGCTTTAGCTATTTGCCTTGGTGGCCTCACTTCACTGACAACATTAAGATTGGGATACAATATGGCATTAACTGCACTTCCGTCAGAAGAAGTGTTTCAGCATGTGACAAAGCTTGAGACTTTCGAAATCACTGCTTGTTGGTGTCTCAGATCACTGGGGGGCTTACGTGCTGTTCCATCTCTTTTGAGACTTTATTTTTATGATTGCCCTTCTTTAGAGCTGGCACGTGGAGCAGAATTTATGCCGTTGGACCTTAGTTTGCTCTTCATAAATGGCTGCATACTTGCAGCTGATTCATTCATTAATGGCTTGCCGCACCTGAAGGATGTTCGCATTTGTCGTTGCAGAAGCTCCCCATCCTTATCGATTGGCCACCTGACCTCCCTTGGATCATTATCTCTACAGTATCTCCCTGATCTGTGCTCTCTTGAAGGCTTGTCTTCCCTGCAACTTAAGCACCTAAGTTTGATAGGTGTTCCAAACCTCACTGCCAAGCACATCTCACAGTTCCGTGTCCAGGAAGCGCTCACTGTTAGTAGCTCCGTATTGCTCAACCATATACTCTTGGCTGAAGGGTTTACAGCCCCGTCGCATCTTTGTCTTCAAGATTGCAAGGAGCCGTCAGTTTCATTTGAAGAACCTGCCAATCTCTCATATGTCAAGCACCTGGAATTTTGGCGTTGCAAAATGGAGTCCCTGCCAACAAATCTGAAAATTGTCTCCAGTCTGCAGAGTCTTGATATCTCTGATTGCCCCAACATAACATCTTTACCAGATCTGCCGTCCTCCCTCCAGCGCATAACTATATGGCGTTGCCCCGTCTTGAAGAAGAACTGCCGAGAACCTGATGGAGAAAGCTGGCCAAAGATTTCGCACATCCGCTGGAAGACCTTCTACTAATATTGAACTTGCTTCTTTAGACTTTCCACTTGTGTGAAAAGAAATAAGAAGGTAAAGGCTCCACTGTCATTCTCGATTCTCCTGGACTAATTATGTTTTCCAATATTTGACATACTTCAATGTTCCAAACAGCCACCTCGAGGTCACTAAGTCATCTCCGCAGCAGGCGGCACCTGGTTCAAGCCAAAAGGCAACCCATCGCTGTTTATGTTGCCCGGCGCCCCGGCCACCGTGAACTGGAAGGCCTCCGTCAGTCCCATCGACTCTCAGGTGTTTGTTCCTCCTATACCATTTCACTTGTCCTGTTATTCCTTCATTGCTCATTAATAATTGCCGACACATATTTCTCTAATGGTAGAATAAGCCTCCGACGATGAAGATAAAAACTGTGGTTATCGCTTTGAGGCCAATTGGTCGATTGTTTGTAATAAGAACAGCTATACTCTCGTGTGGCTCTGTAAAGTTTCGAATATATGTTGAAAACAGCGATTGCCAACGACGTGTGGTGTGTTCGTAATAAATTCGTATTTTCTTTGCTTCCGTGGTTCTGTTGTCGTCGCTGCTGTTTGCTCATGTCACGTATGCTCTGAGTTTTCATTTTCATGTGCCTAACTGAAAGACCGAAAACGGCGACCAGAGGAGGTGAATGGGAGCCTCGATTTTTTTTTTGAAATATTTGGCCATTGTCCCAAAATCACTGCCAAACACAATTGAGTTACTGAAACGAGAATACCCAAGCCAACTGGTGATGAGAGTACTTAGAGGAATTCCTTGGAATGAGAGAAAGCCAATGCAACAAACGGAACATGAATCGAATCAACCATGAACAAAATAGCAAGCTGAAAATTCGAGCTGGAAATACCCGAGACTGCAACTGGATGAAGCAAGGAGAGCAACGCACAGCAATGGAGGGGCTGCTCTCCTAACAGCTACAGAACTGATGTACGCACATCAATACTTATTTTCAGCCAGCCAGCAGTGTTTTTCTCTCACAGTAAATTAGCCAACAGTATTTTCAGCCGCTTATTTTCAGCCAAACGTACAGGCCGCAGAAGGGCCACGTACGGCTAGGAGCAAACACTGCTTGTAGCAAGCACTCACCGCCGAGCAAAGCACACAAACGGCAGGTGACCACCTGAGCCTACAGAAAGTGCTGCTCAAGTGAACGTGCACGGCGCCTTGGCGCACGTCGCTGGTAGTGCTGCTGCTAACTCCATCCGCAGGCGACGAGCAAACAAGAGCTGGAACCGAGCGTTCCTGAGAGCTGACGAACAGAAAGCCGGCGGTCACAAAATCGAACCAAAATCGAGAATCAAAACTCCATGAATTGCTCCCAAATTTTACATAGAGATTCGCAATGAAGAAGGAAAACTATTCCTAGGAGATCATTGCTCAATTTAAACTGTAACTCCATAAATCGAAAAAATTCGAGCAAGAACGAGTTTTTCCCCAAAAAGTGAAATCTGCCCGGTTCTTGATGCACGAGTGGAATTGATTCAAATTACTTGTGGTCTTGTTCATCACTCGATATAGCATCAATTGAGCCAACCAAAAAACAAAGGAGAACTCGAAATCAACACGAACTGAGAAAAGGGGAAAAGAGGGAACAGCAGCTCGCAAGAAAGCACGAACAGCTAGCACCAGAACACGAAATAAAAAATCACGGGCATAAATTGAATCCAAGAGGGCACAAGGTTAGGGCCTCCATTTCCAATACAAGATGACAGATTACACAAATTTCAAATTTGTGGATCTCTCTCAAGAAAATACTATAAGAGCAGACCCTAGAAAGAAGGAGGGGAATGAGAGAGTGGGAGAGAGGTGAGGGAGATAGGAACTCCCTCATCCTATTTAACAGAGCTATTACACAATTCTAATTTTGTTCTTAGATATTTTGAGTCGAACCACTTAACCCAAGGACGTTATGGTCTAACCCGAGGTAATCTTCATCCGACAGCCACCGTGCCCTTCATGAGATAGCTTCGCCTCGACACGAACTCCTCAATGTCGCCATGTGCCGTCCGTTCCTCTTCAGAACCTTCACTCAGGTTTTGTAGCCCAAACCCGTAAACTCGACACCGATGGTTTTGAGGTCCAAACCACCTAACTCGCTCACGAGTAGCGTACTCTATACATGTCCTCTGCCGCTCGACACGTGTCACCGCCGTCCTCGACCGGCCGACCGCCAAGTCCTCTGAGCCCCGCTCGACTTGCACGTCCTCCATCTTGACTCGGTCAACACGGTCACTCCCATGTACACTTGCGCTTGTCGATGTCCAAGATGTCAGCCACCACAGCTGGTCATCTGGCCTCCTGATCCCTCGGTCCAAGCCTGACGTCCGCCCTTCACCGCTCCCGGTCCATCGGCACGGCATGTCCCTACTTGACCTTCACCTCGCCATCGACCACCGCCTTCGAGTTCCGCATCTGTACACCACAAGCTAAGAGACATGTCGCACAACTCAACTCATGTCATGGTTAGTCACAAACTCAACCTAGATCGTGGATCACGTTGACAATCACTCATCACAAATCGAACCATAAGGGCACATATCAACCTTGTGTCCGCACTAACTTATTCAAGTAGAGGAAGGGGAGCGCGTTGCTGTTGTTATATGATGTGGTGGAGCGTAGCCGTTGTTCACTTGTTCTGCTAATCTGCTTCAAATGAGCGACGAAGACGAGATGGGCCAGCCCGAATAGATGAGTTTGTACTACGGAATCCAATACCGCAATATTTGTCCCTGTTCTATTCAGCGTTTCCCCGTCCCCCGTTCGGCCCTTCTCTTGTGTTCCGACGCCAGCGCCAGCGCCGCACAAGGCCGAGCGCTGAACCCTCCGTGTCGCCGGTCTGGCCAGAGTCAGGTCTTGCCGCCTTGGGGATTACTTTTACTGTGACAGTTGCGGGGGGCGCGGCCGTGCTCGAGGAACCGACAACCCTAGTACAGCCCCGACGAGCCCGGCGTCACGGCTGAATCCTCTCACAAAGCAGCAGTACTAGTGCAAGACACTGGTTATTGGTTAGTCAAAATTTGTCTATCCTTTTTGTGTTTTGATCAGTTCATATATGGTGAATTATATGGGTTATGGAATAAATATTCTTCTTATGTGATTTTCCATGTGAGAGGTAACCACATTCCACCGTTTCCTGACTATAGGTGAGGTGGCCGTATGTGCGCCTTGCTTTTCATTTGGGCTAATGTTTAGGCAGTGTTTGAGTTGCAAATGCTGTTCTTGGCAGTGACTTGTTTTTCCTACAAGTTGTTTAGGCAGTGTTTGAGTTGCAAAACTGCAGATCTGGAAAGCAAGAATCTTAACTCCAGCTGTGAGTCCTGTGCTAGTGCTCGGCTAAAGGATAAAGCATTGCGCCATAACTCATCCAATCCAACCAAGGCCGAAGCCTTGCCGATAAATATTGATTAATTGCACCCAAGAGAGATGGAAAGAACTCAGGGGCTCCTATTCTTCTCCTCATGTGGATTGCAAAGTACATCAGCGGGTAGCCCTTATTGAGATGGTGTTTAAATCCAGAGTTAAAGTTTTGGGGTGTCACATCGGCTATTACATCGGGGTGTCATATGGGAGTATTCAGATAGTAATAATAAAACAAATTACAGAAGTGCTCAGTGCTCTGCGAGACAAATTTATTAAGCCTAATTAATCCATCATTAGCACATATTTACTGTAGCATCATATTGTCAAATCATGGACTAATTAAGCTTAAAGATTTGTCTCGCAAATTAGTCGCAATGCATGTGTCAAACATTTAATAGGATATGGACTACACTTTAGGGGAAGGAACTAAACAAGGGACTCTTCTGTTCGCCTTCATTCATTTATTTCCACGGAGGAGACGGGTGAACAGTTCCTTTCTCAAGGATAGAAACTAAACCTGGTAATGCTACCCAGAAGTTTCCTTTGTCTGTGTTTATGGTGACTACTTCACTCCAACTGCAGGTCCCAACAATAATTGTCCTTGTTCAACGATGAACAATAATACCGGTACTCCTGTTTCAGAGCAGTCCCAATCGATAGACCTTGTCTACTCCTCTTTCTCCGCCTTCCTCTTTCCTTGCTTCTTCCTTTCCCAGCGAGCAGCAGAAGGCCAGTAGACCCTCAGCAGCCAGCAGCACCATCAGTCTCCTCTACGTGAAACCACAGAACAGATCATCACCAGCAATCTGTTAGAAAAAAAATCATACCCAGGAATCAGCATGGCATCAGCTAAGCTTTTCTGGTATTATTCCTGATTTCCCCAGCCGACAAAGCTGCTCCCCTCCTTCGCAGCCAGCGTGTATCCCTTATTCTTGGCTGACTACATGAAGGACCGGAAACGACGACCAGAGGGGGTTGAATGGGAGCCTCAAATTTCTTTCAAAACTTTCGACCGCTGTCCCAAAATTAACCCCAAAAGGCACACAAATAAAAGCTACAAAAACACGAGCCACCGAGAGTTAAAAGACCCTAGAGATGTTCCTTAGATCACTAGAAACCCAATGCAAAAGACGGAACTCGAATCAAAGACCGAACGGGCAAGAAACGGATCGGAACAGCAAAACCTGCGAGCTGCGGACAGTCTGCTACAGTACCGCGGACAGTCCGCAGGTCAAAAAACTGAAAACGAACTTCGCGGAAGCAGTTCTGTACTCGTCTGAAAAACTACTGCTACAGTACTGCGGACAGTCCGGGCTTGGGGGCCGGACAGTCCGCGAGTACGGACACCGTGCAGCAAAGAAAGCATAGAAAAATCCCGACTCCCGGACTGTCCGCTACAGTACTGCAGACTGTCCGCGAATCGCGAAACAACAGAAACAGAGAGCTCCGAAAATCGCCTCCTCTCTTCAATCTTCCGATTTGCGGCCAAATCTTCACCAACTGCCACGAAACTTGGTGAGCATGATCACAAGGCAGTAGGGGAGCTACCTCTAAGATGTCATCGCCCAATTTGAAGCCAATCAACGGAAAATCAAAGGAACACGAAAATCACCCAAAAACGAACCCTAGCTCTTGATTCGTCCCGATCTATGATCTCGTGAGGAATTGGTGCAAATCCTTCGGTGAAAAGTCTCAACTCACGTCATTGATCAAGCCAACGCAAAAAGAACGGATCGAAATGGTCTCAAAATGAAGAATCAAGCCACCCAAGAAAAGGGGCAAAAATGAACTCACGAAGAACACGAAGAACACCACAAACATAACTCAAAAAGTGAATCCCGGAGGACAAGAGGTGGTAAGGGCCACCATTCCCACTTGATAAACTCGGATTCAACAAGAGTTATAGACCTCTTTCTCACAAGCACCTAGAGGAAGAAACCCTAAAGGAGAAAATGAAAATGGAGAAGGTGGGAGAGGTGAGGAGGCAAGGGGGCTGCCATCCTCTATTTAATAGGGCAATTTTACATTCCCCTAAATGCCCCTAGATACATAAGAGCCAAACCATTTAGCCCAAGGGCGTAAAGGTCCAACCCGGTGTCATCTTGATCCGATGGCCACCGCGCCTCCTCACCGGTAGCTTCGTCTCGACGCGAACTCCCCGTTGCCGCCACGTGCCGTCCGTTCCTCCTCGGAACCTCCGCCCGGGTTTTGAGGCCCAAACCCGTAAACCCGCCTCCGATGGTTTTGAGGCTCAAACCACCAAACCGCTCGCGAGTAGCGTACTCCATACGCGTCCCCCGCTGATGGTTTTGAGGACGAAACCACCAAACCCCCGATGTCGACACGTGTCCGACCTCCCGCCAAGCATGACGCCTTCGCCTTCCTCCTTGACTCGGCCCACCGGCCTCCCGCCAAGTGCCACGACGCCATCGTCTCCATCTTGACTTGGCCGACGCCGTCTTCATCACCATGTACACTTACACTCGTCGATGTCCCAAGTGTCAGCCACCGCGGCTAGTCACCCGGCCTCTTGGTCCCTCGGTCTAAGCCTCACGTCCGCCCTTCACCACTCCCGGTCCTTCGGCACGGCACGTCCTCCTTGACTTTCACCTCACCGTCGACTACCGTCTCCGTGCTCCACACCTGCACACCACGAGCCAAGAGACATGCACACATAGCTTTCGTCATGGTAGGGTTAGTCACCACTCAACCTACTTCGTGGATCACATTGACAATCACTCATCACAAAACGAACACACAAGGGTACTTGTCAACCTTGTGTTCGCACTACCTGTTTGTTCTCTTGAAGTGCAGTGTATATTCCAGAGTCCCGTCCACCACTCCAGCCACGCTTGCACTCGTTGTCGACACTGGCTCTGGCAACCTCTGCTTCCCGCGCCCTTGATTCACTTGGTGTAACTTCATCCCGCAACACCGTGTAAGATCACAAATCTCTACTCTTAGTTTGTTGTGTTAACTTATCACTAGTTATTTCGCTCTGTGTGCCGTAGCACACAAGAAAGCAAAATAATCAGTTTGTCTTCATTTTTCTAATCAGATTCACTAATTCTATGCGTCTTCCCAATTCCAGGTTTTCTTCACCCTGTTGCTGTCCTTATCAGTAATTTGTCTTCGGCAGAAGCACCTCATCCATACATAAAAAAGAAAACAGCTTCCATCGTCCATCCATTCATCTTTCTTCTCCTGTTTAATCTTTCTCTTCGCCACCAGACCCTTGCACCCTGCATCTTCAACTTGTTCATTTCACTCCTGCGACAATATATATATATATATATATATATATATATATATATATATATATATATATATATATATATATATATATATATACCCTTTGCTTGTTTCCCATCGTTTACATTTCCCAGCAAAACCCAATCATTTCGTGCCAATGCCAATCACTTGTCATCTTCTTTTCACCTGGAAATATTCATCCAAGATCTCTCCAGTCCACACCCACAAAGGAGAAGCACAAACCACTCCAATTCCATGGTAGACTTGGCGCTCGCTGGCTTAAGGTGGGCGGCATCGCCAATTGTCAACAAGCTCCTCACTGACGCCTCAGCTTACCTCAGTATGGACATGGTGCGTGAGCTCGAACAACTAGAAGCCACTGTCTTGCCACAGTTCGAGCAGGTGATTCAAGCATCCGAAAAGAGCCCCCACAGGGGCAAGCTGGAGGCATGGCTCCGGCGTCTCAAAGAAGCCTTCTATGATGCCGAGGACGTGCTGGACGAGTATGAGTACAACCTCCTCAAGCGCAAGGTCAAGAGCGGAAAAGAACCCCTGCTGGAAGAGGGTGAAAACTCCATTGTATCAACTATCCTAAAGCCTTTTCATGCTGCTAAGAGCATGGCATGCAACTTGCTCCCTGAGAACAAAAGGCTACGTCTCGCTCGGCTGGAACACCAGCGAGGTCCTGTTCGGCATCGTCATCTCGCACGGCAGGAACGCCGGCGAGGACATGTCCGGCAAGCCAGTACCCGTGTTCAAAAAAATTTGAAATCCAAACACCGCAGTGCTCGGATCCGAATCCCGTGAACATCGCGATGTTTCCGACTGCAGTGGTCGTGTGCGCCGCGGTTCGGGAGACGCACAAAGCAGATCGAAGCTTACTGGAAAAGGAGGGCTGTATTGTACTTGGGCCAGGGCGGTTGTTTAGGCCCACACCGGGGCTCTGCGCGCTCTTTGCAAAGACAGGCACCAGGTGCTCCAAAACCCTAAGGAAAACGCCCAGCACTACGACTACGAAGCCGCCACACTCGAGGAGGACGTTTGCGGACGTCGTTCGTGACGGTCGACCAATGGCGGCTCAGGAGGGGAGTGGTTTCGGTGGTCAGGGCGGAGGACGAGCGGCCCGCGGTTTCAACCCCGTCTTCAATCCTGGGTTCAACCAAGGATTCGGTGGTAGGGGAGGAGGCCGTGGCCGCTTCCCACCGCGCGGCCGAGGTCGTGGACATGGAGGACCTGGAAGGTACGGCCATGGCTTCAACGGTGGTTACCAGAGCTATGGCCGTGGAGGCGGGTGGTACAACGCTGGACAAAGAGGACGTGGATGGTCGGACTCAGGTCGGTCGCTTCACCAGCCGGCGCTGTCCGCCACGGACCACGCAGGACATCCTACGAACTCTCAGATGAGAGGTTGCCCGCCTAATGCACAGCAGGCGGGGGGCCAGTTCGATGCCGTGGCCGAGGGCCAGGGCCACACGGCCATGGTGCATGGCAGTGCGCCCAACCTACTGCACGGCACTGTGGCCAATCCGGCAACAGCCACGGCGACGCAGGCGACGGGATCATTGGTCCACTCTGGGCCAGCAGCTGCAACTACGACAACGACAACCTCAACAGCGACAACTTCTACCGATGCTCAAAAAATGGCAACTGCCCCACCAAGTAACAATCCTATTATGCCAAGTGATGTGCCAGAGTCGTTGGTGCAGGGAACTCAAAAAAGCAAGGGTAAACCATATTGCTATTGTTGCCACACTAAAGGTCACACAATTTCTGTTTGTACCACAGTGCTGAGTTGTGATATTTGTTATGGTGATCATGTTACAAAAGTTTGCCCAAACTTAAAGAATATGCAAACAACTGCTATACCATGTGGATACGCCATAGAAGGACTGGGATTTTATTTTATTCCAGTTGCTGAAAATCCAAAGATGATAAATTCTGATGACAAAACTGTTGTGGTACGTGTTCTGGAGGGTTCCCTTACTGCTGATCAGTTGGCAGTGGAACTTGACAAACTACTACCTGGTAAGAACAAGTGGGTGATTGAGGAGAAAGGTAATGATGCCTTCACCACTAATCTTCCATCTTCTGATATACTCAACCACATGGTCAATTGGGGTCCTATGGACACAAAGACAGTGAAAGGCAAAATACGCTTTGAAAAAGGCGTGGAGAATGATGTATACAAATATGAGATTGACAAAGTTTGGGTCTAGTTCAGGGGATTACCAAAGGAATTGAGAAAGTTCCCAATTATTTGGGCAATTGGATCAATCCTAGGTGTACCAAGAGCTGTTGATACAAAATTTACAGAAAAACATGGTCGGGCGAGACTCAAAGTAGCTGTGCTGAATCCTGATCTCATTCCAGATTTAGTGGATGTGGTGATTGGAGACTTTGTTTACGAGTTACAATTTCGTGTGGAAAAGGATGTCTATAATGGTGAGCCTCAGGTCATTGACATGGACTCTACCATGGATGAAGACAAACCTGCTGAGGAAAAAGAAAGAGAGAACATGGATGAAGATGGTAAAAAAGGTGACGAAGAGCAAGCGGATCAGGCAAAGGGCAAGCAGCCACCTACTTCTGGTAAGGCTGAGGGCCAGCATAGGACTGTTGGAGACATCCAGCATACCACAGAAGATGGTGTGACTCCTGCTGCAGCTGGTAAAAAACCCGTGGTGGTTCTTACTCAGAGTGGGGTGACTCCAAACGGGGTTGCACAGTGGAAGGCAAACTTGATGCCTAATCCGGACTCTGGCATACTTAATAAATCATTGAATGGTGGGTCAGTTTCGCCTGTGAGAGCCAGTAAACGGAATGCAACAACTTCAGATCAAGACTCGTTGGAGAAGGCAACGAAATTGAAAGCACGTAAAAACCTGGACTCTTCTTCAAGCAAAGGTAATAAACCGCAGACTTCCTCTTTTAATACTTTTGATGACCCTACTTTACTTGCTGCTGCTAGGTCACTAGGGTTAGTTCTTGGGTCAAATGAGCAAGAAGTGTCAAATTCTTTAAACTCTTTAAGAGTTTTAGAGGAAAAGAGGCTGAGTGAGGGTGAATTGCTAGTGAACTGTAATGTAGGAAACGCGGATGAAGCTACTAGCATCTGTTCTTTGGATGAGAATTTTGACCTAGAGGCTTTGAATCTCATTTGCTCAGAAATTACGGAGGATTTAGGTGATGGGGGCTATGACCCATTGTGTTTACAGACCCCTATATCACATTATAAAAAGGTGCGAGCAAAGAATAGGAAGAAAAGTAAAAAAACGGTCTAGATGAAGGGAATATTCTGGAATTGTAACGGTTTTGCGGATTCTAAGAAGTATAGGTCTCTCTCTGATCTAACAAAAGAAAAGAACCTAGATTACATTGCCTTATCGGAGACCAGTAGAGCTAGTTTTCCACAGTCAACTCTAAATAGCATCTGTGTTGGCAGAGACTTTCTTTGGCATTGTATGGCTCCTCGGGGTCGGTCCGGTGGCATGCTCCTAGGCACAAATTTGCAAACTTTTGATATAGGTGAAATCGAAGAAGGCGACTTTTTAATCCGTTTCAAGTTGCGTCAAAAGGATGACGATTTTAAATTTAATTTGATTTCGGTATATGGACCAGCTCAGTCAGATCTCAAATCCAATTTTTTATCTGAGTTAGTGCGAGTATGTTCAAAAGAAGCTTTACCTATTGTTATAGGTGGTGACTTTAACATTATTCGCAACTCGGATGAAAAAAACAACGATAATTACAATGATAGATGGCCATTTCTTTTTAATGCTGTCATAGACACACTAAACCTTAGAGAGTTAGACTTGTCCGGAAGAAAATTCACTTGGTCCAACCATCTACAAAACCAAACATTCGAAAAACTAGATAGGATTCTAGTTTGCACCGACTTTGAGTCCAAATACCCGCAGACTACGGTACAGGCACTGTCCAGACAGATTTCAGATCACACTCGGTTGCTATGTTGTACAAATAATTTATCCTCGACTTATCAGCCCCAATTTAAATTTGAATTGGGTTGGTTGCTCAGGGACGGATTTTGTGACATGGTACGAGATGTGTGGCTTAGTGTGCTGACCGAAGGTTCTCCATTAGAGAGGTGGCAAGCCAAAATCAGAAGGCTTCGCCAGTACCTCAAAGGTTGGGCAAAAAATGTTAGTGGTGCATATAAGAAGGAAAAAAAGGAACTTCTTAACAAACTTGATGAGTTGGCCAAGAAGGCAGAAAATTTTCCGCTCGATGAAATGGAACTTAATTTAAAACATGTGTTAAACGAGAGGCTCGCTGAGTTACTTAGAGAAGAGGAACTCAAATGGTACCAAAGGGCTAAGGTGAAACATTTACTGGAAGGAGATGCAAATACTAAGTATTATCATCTGTTGGCGAATGGTAGACACCGGAAAACCCGTATCTTCCAATTGGAAGATGGGAACAATTTAATCAGTGGTGTTGCTCAGCTCAAGAAGCATATAACCAGTTACTATAAAAACCTGTTCGGTTCATCAGATAACCACAGTATTGTGCTCGATGAGACACAAATCAGGGATATCCCATAGGTATCTGCACTGGAGAATGGGTTTTTAACAGATGATTTTCTAGAATCCGAAGTGAGAGCCGCAATTCTTCAAATGGAACATAACAAGGCACCTGGCCCAGATGGTTTCCCACCAGAGTTTTACCAGGTCTTCTGGGATCTAATAAAAGACGACCTCATGGCTCTGTTTGCGGATTTTCACCAAGGTTCCCTACAACTAAATCGCCTAAACTTCAGAACCATAATCTTGCTTCCTAAGAAGAATGATGCAAAAGTTATCCAACAATACAGACCAATCTGTTTGTTGAATGTATCTTTCAAAATATTCACGAAAGTTGCAACAAATAGATTAACCACCATAGCCCAAAAGATTATCAGTCCAACACAAACTGCTTTTCTTCATGGTAGAAATATTATGGAAGGGGCAGTAATTCTACATGAAACGATACACGAGCTACACTCGAAAAAACAGGATGGGATTATTTTTAAGATAGATTTTGAGAAGGCTTATGATAAAGTAAAGTGGTCTTTCTTACAACAAACTCTTAGAATGAAAGGCTTTTCACAACAATGGTGTACTTGGGTGGAGCAATTTACACAAGGTGGAAATGTCAATATTAAAGTCAATGATCAATTAGGCTCCTACTTCCAAACAAAAAAAGGGTTAAGGCAGGGTGACCCAATGTCGCCAATACTATTTAACATAGTGGTTGACATGTTGGCTGTACTCATAGCTAGAGCAAAGGAAGCTGGACAAATAGAAGGGGTCATTCCCCATCTGGTGCAAGATGGTCTGTCTATCCTACAGTATGCGGACGACACAATGATCTTTATGAGCCACGATGTTGAGAAGGCGATAAATATGAAACTCATACTTACCACCTTCGAACAACTATCCGGTCTCAAAATAAACTTCCACGAAAGTGAAATCTTTTGTTTTGGAAAAGCAAAAGATCATGAGAATTTCTACTCGCAGCTATTTGGTTGCGAGATTGGGAATTTCCCCTTTCGTTATCTCGGATTACCAATGAATACCAGGAAACTAAGTAATAAAGATTGGCAAGTGATCGAGAACAGAATAGAAAAGAAGCTTAGTGGCTGGAAAGGAAAATTGCTTTCGGTAGGTGGAAGGTTAGTCCTTATAAACTCGGTGCTGTCTAGTTTACCGATGTTTATGATGTCTTTCTTTGAACTACCGAAAGGAGTGCTGCAAAAAAATGATTGCTTTAGATCAAGATTTTTCTGGCAGAATGACCAGCACAAGCGCAAATATAGATTAGCCAAATGGGAAGTTTTATGCCAACCGAAAATCCAAGGAGGTTTAGGTATTCAAAACTTGGAATTACAAAACAAATGTTTGTTGAGTAAGTGGTTATTTAAACTTTTAAATGAAGATGGCATGTGGCAGGAACTACTGAGAAACAAGTACATAAAAGACAAGACCCTAGGGAGCTGTTATAAAAAACCAACAGACTCCCATTTCTGGAAAAGCTTGATGAATGTGAAAGACACCTTCCTGGATTTTGGTTCCTTTAAGGTGAAAGATGGTTCGCAAACCCGGTTTTGGTTTGATACTTGGTTAGGCAACCAACCACTTAAGGATAGATTTCCTGCATTGTTCAATATAGTGAGAAGAAAACATGATTCTGTGCAAAAAGTACTTAACTCAATCCCACTGAACATTTCATTTAGACGAAACTTGGTGGGAGTGAATCTAAGAAACTGGCATGCAATCGTGACTTCTTTACATGATTTGAGCTTACAGGAGGAAAGGGATTCTTTTGTGTGGGCAGTACATTCATCAGGAAGATTCTCTGTTAGATCCATGTACGCTGCGTTAATTAATAATGGGATTAGGGTGTCACAGGAAATTTGGCAACTCAAAATTCCCACAAGAATTAAAATATTTTTGTGGTTCCTAAAAAAGGGTGTAACCATAACTAAAGATAATCTTGCTCGACGGAATTGGAATGGTGACATGACGTGTTGTTTCTGTCACTCTTCAGAAACAATTCAACATCTTTTTTTGGATTGCTTGTATGCCAAATTTTTGTGGCGCGCTGTACACATTTTGTTTGGGATCTCACCTCCAAGTAGTATTGATGATTTCTTTAATACGTGGTCCAGGTTGGGTGGGAACAAACGAAATTTATTATTATTGACGGCGGCAACAGCTTTATGTTGGGCAGTTTGGTTAACAAGAAATGAAGTAGTCTTTGACAAATGCAGACCAAAATCTTTTTTACAGGTCCTTTTCAGGGGAACCCACTGGCTCCACCAATGGGCAAGACTGCAGCGGCGTGATGATTCCAGAGATCAGCTGATCCTTGTTGCTCAGCATTTAGAGACATCAGCTTTGCACTTCTTCAGCTCCAATGGGTGGTTGTCCACTAGATTTATCGGTCCCGCTTAGTCAAGACTTTACTTTCATGTTTCTTGTTTTAGTTGAGAATTGTCAGTCATGGCTCTTTGGGGTTGTGTTTTGATTTTTGCGTCGAAGTTTGTAATAATTGGCCAGAGTCTATCTTCTGATAGATGAAGCCGGATATAAACTATCCTTTATCTAAAAAAAAGCAAGATGAACGAGCTCAAAGCTATCCTGACAGAAGCCAAGGTGCTACGGGATCTTCTTGGCTTACCACATGGCAATACTGCCGAGTGGCCAGCTGTACCAGCAACCGTTGTTCCCACAACCACATCTTTTCCCACTTCAAAGGTTTTCGGTCGTGACAGGGATCGTAATCATATAGTAGATTTCCTTCTCAGGAAGACAACAGCTGATGAGGCAAATTCAGCTAGGTACTCAGGTTTGGCCATTGTTGGAACAGGAGGAATGGGGAAGTCCACCTTAGCACAGTATGTCTACAATGACAAGAGGATAGAAGAATGCTTTGATGTCAGGATGTGGGTCTGCATCTCACGCAAACTTGAAGTCCATCGTCACACGCGAGAGATTATTGAGTCCGCAAAAAAGGGGGAGTGCCCACGAGTTGATAATCTCGACACTCTCCAGTGCAAATTACGTGATATACTACAAGAGTCACATAAATTCTTGCTTGTATTGGATGATGTTTGGTTTGAAAAATCTGATAGTAAGACAGGGTGGGACCAATTCCTCGCTCCATTAGTCTCTAAACAGTCGAGGAGCAAAGTTTTGGTGACTTCTCGACGTCAAACACTTCCGGCTGCTGTTTGCTGTGAACAAGAAAGATCTGTTCATTTGGAAAACATGGATGATGCCGAGTTCTTGGCACTCTTCAAACACCATGCTTTCTCTGGAGCAGAAATCAAAGACCAGCGATTATGCACGAAGCTAGAACATATTGCAAAGGAGATTGCTAAAAGGCTTGAACATTGTCCTTTCGCAGCAAAAGTTCTGGGTTCCAGGTTGAGCAGAAAAAAAGATATCGCTGAATGGAAAGCTGCACTAAAGCTCAAGGATTTAAGTGAGCCCTTCACGGCTCTGTTATGGAGTTACGAGAAGTTAGATCCAAATCTACAGAGGTGCTTCTTGTATTGCAGCTTATTTCCAAAAGGTCACAGATATAAACCTGATGAGTTGGTTCACCTTTGGGTAGCAGAAGGCTTTGTTGGTTCATGCAATTCGAGTAGGAAAACATTGGAAGATGTTGGGATGGAATACTTCACTGATATGGTCTCTGGATCTTTCTTCCAATTGGTTTCTGAAACAGATTATGGTGATTACTATGTCATGCACGATCTCCTTCACGATTTGGCAGAGTCACTCTCTACCTCTAGAGAAGACTGCTTCAGATTAGAAGATGATAATGTGACACAAATACCATGTACTATTCGACATCTATCAGTTCGTGTTAAGAGTATGCAAAAGCATAAGGAAATTATCTACAAGCTGCGTCATTTACGCACTGTTATCTGCATTGATCCACTAATGGATAATGCAAGCCATATTTTTGATCAAATATTGTGAAACTTGAAGAAGTTGCGTGTATTGTATTTGTCATTTTACAACAGCAGCAAGTTACCTGAATCTGTTGGTGGGCTGAAGCACCTTAGGTATCTGAACCTCACGGATACTTTAGTTTCCGAATTGCCCAGATCATTGTGTACTCTTTACCATTTACAATTACTTCAGTTAAACCACATGGTGGAGAGGTTGCCTGACAAACTTTGCAATTTAAGTAAGTTACGACTGTTAGAAGAGTTGAGGGCCTATTGGGCCTTAGCCCGTTAGGGTTAATTAGTCGCTTGCTTAGGGGACAAGTAAGACCTCTTCTCTATATAAGGAGATGAGATGTATCAATCTAATCAAGCAAGAGATTAGAAGGAAAAAACCTTCTCTCTTGTCGGCCGTGGGCGAAGCCCCGCGGCCGGCGTTCCCAGCACCTCTCACAGCCCTAGCCGCCGGTCCTCTGCCTCTCTCACGTCATGAACAGTACCATGGGTACTGTAGCACATCCGTCGCCGTCGCTCCCCTCAAGTCTCTCCTCCCAATAGTCTCATAACAGCCCACATAACAATCTGGTATCGGAGATGTCAGGTTATGATGAGCCGTCACCGGTCACTTCCTCACCGATGACACCGGATCAGGTGACCACAGCCATCACCGATCTCACCCGTTCCTTCGCCGCCATCCAGTCCTACCTCGGCTTACCGCTGCTGCAACCAGCCAGTTGGCCGCTGCCGCAATCGGCCGTGGCCTCTCTGTCACCGGTTTTCCCCTACGGGATGCCAGGTTACGGCACGATGCTGCTGCCGTTCCAGGACGTGCAGCCAACGGTGCAGCCAACATTGCCGCAGATCAAGCAGCGAAAGGACATCGCAGTGCAGCCGATGCTTATTCACCAAGTGTCGGCTGTGGTGCGGCTGCAGGCTGCTGCGTGCGGTCTCCGAGCACGGCAGCGGCTGCAGATGCCCCAAAAGATGCAGGAGGCGGTCTTGGTGGCGGTACGGTTACAGACTGCAGCACACGGACTCCTAGCGAGGCGGTAGGCGCGGGAGATGTGTGGGTTGCAGCTGGTGCCTGTGCCCCATGTCCCTTTGCTTCGCCACCCGGCTGCGCTTCGCCACATGGAGGGCCCCGATCTCGTCCGCTGCGTCATGGAGATCGGGCGTGCCATCGCCACCTCGGGTGGCGAACTCAGCATCTACAGCGCCGACATTTGGGGACGCGGGTGTGTGGCCCTCCATAGGCGGACCTTAATTAGCGCTGCCGTGCTCCGGCACCGGCCGCCGCGAGGGCGCCTCCGCTGGCCACAAGTTCGCTTTCATCAGCCTCCTCTAGTTCAATGTCAAGGCCATAGCCCGGCCTTTGTTGAGGGTCGGACCCTCTCTCTTCAAGCTGCTGGATGGGGGCCACCTTTATTCAGAGATGCAGTGGAAAATAAAGAGTTCACGTCGTGCCTTATGGCTGAATAACTAAATAAGCCGAGATATAAAAGGTTTGTTTTTAAATGATAGGTTTGTGTCGAGTCGAGTTAGGTTGCAGTTCGAGGACGAGCTGCATGTTCAGGTGGGGTGTAGTGTTAGAAGAGTCAAGGGCCTATTGGGCCTTAGCCCGTTAGGGTTAATTAGTCGCTTGCTTAGGGGTCAAGTAAGACCTCTTCTCTATATAAAGAGATGAGATGTATCAATCTAATCAAGCAAGAGATTAGAAGAAAAAACCTTCTCTCTTGTCGGCCGTGGGCGAAGCCCCACGGCCGGCGTTCCCAGCGCCCCTCACAGCCCTAGCCGCCGGTCCTCTGCCTCTCTCACGTCGTGAACAGTACCACGGGTACTGTAGCGCGTCCGTCGCCGTCGCTCCCCTCAACTCTCTTCTCCCAATCCCAACGGTCTCATAACAGCCCACATAACAACGACATCTGGGAGGGTACAAGAATAAAATTCCCAACATCAGCAAGCTAACTTCGCTACAACACATGCACACCTTTTCTCTGCAAAAGAAACAAGGATATGAGTTGCAACAGCTGAAGCACTTGAATGAGCTTGGTGGCAGTTTAACAGTACAAAATCTTGAGAATGTCACCAGAAAGGATGAAGCCTTAGAGTCGATGCTATATCAAAAGAATCACCTTAAAAATTTGATTCTTGTCTGGAGTAGCACGAATGGGATGGATGCAGCGGATACTTCACATTTGGATGTTCTAGAAGGTTTCAGACCGTCACCCCAACTTAGTGGCCTTTCAATCGAAGGTTACAAATCTGGTACATATCCCAGGTGGTTACTTGAGCCATCCTATTTTGAGAATTTGGAATGTTTTGAGCTTAATGACTGCGGTTTGTTAGAAAGCCTACCACCTAATAGTGAGCTCCTACAGCATTGCTCTAGGCTGTGTCTAAAAAATGTTCCAAAATTGAAGATATTATCTTGTCTTCCAGCAGGCCTTACAGAGTTGTCAATTTTGGGGTGCCCACTGCTTACATTTATCACCAACAATGAGCTAGAACAACATGACTTGAGGACAAACATAATGAAGACAGGCGACCTGGCTTCTAAACTTGCACTGATGTGGGAGGTTGTTTCGGGATCAGATATTATAAGGAGAGTACTAACACAGGACTATTCATCTCTAAAGCAGTTGATGACGCGGATGGGTGATGATATATCACAACATCTTCAAATTATTGAAAGTGGCCTGGAGGAAGGATATATAATATCGATGAAAGAAAAAGTCATCAAAGCATGGCTTCTTTGCCATGAGCAGAGGATAAGTGTCATTTATGGAAGGACCATGGACCTGCCAGTGGTTCTACCATCTGGACTCCGTGTACTTTATCTTTCTTCATGCAGTATTACAGATGAAGCTTTAGCTATTTGCCTTGGTGGCCTCACTTCACTGGAAAATTTAGAATTGGAATATAATATGGCATTAACTTCACTTCCCTCAAAAGAGGTATTTCAGCATTTGACAAAGCTTGAGAGGTTGAAACTACATGGCTGTTGGTGCCTCAGATCACTGGGTGGCTCACGTGCTGCTCCATCTCTTTCCAGTCTTTATTGTCTTGGTTGCCCTTGTTTAGAGCTGGCATGTATGCCATTCAACCATGATCGGTGCCTCTACATAAGTGGATGTATTCTAGCCGCTGATTCATTCATTAATGGCTTAGCACACCTGAAGAGTATTTATATTATTGGTTGCAGAAGCTCCCCATCCTTATCAATTGGCAACCTAACCTCTCTTGAATCATTGTATCTAAGTGGTACACCCGATCTGTGCTTTCTTGAAGCCTTGTCTGCCCTGCAGCTTAAGCACCTAAATTTGGTAGATGTTCCAAACCTCACTGCCAGTATCGTGTCGATGAATCGCTCACTGTTAGTAGCTCCGTATTGCTCAACCACATGCTCATGGCTGAAGGGTTTAGAGTCCCACCGTATCTTTGTCTTTATAATTGCAAGGAGCTGTCAGTTTTATTTGAAGAACCTACAAAATTGTCATCTGTCAAGCACTTGAATTTTTGCGTTTGTGAAATGGAGTCCCTACCAAGAAATCTAAAATCTCTCACCAGCATGGAGAGTCTCGATATCACTTTCTGCCACAACATAACGTCTTTACCAAATCTGCCGTCCTCCCTCCAGCGCATATGGATATGGGGTTGTCCTGTCTTGAAGAAGAACTGTCAAGAGGCTGATGGAGAAAGTTGGCCAAAGATTTTGCATATCCACTGGAAGGACTTCATTGAAGTTGCTTCTTTAGAATTTCCACTTGAAAGTAATGAAAAGGTAAAGATTCCACTGATTCATTCTCGAGTACTAATCTACTTTCTCTTCCAATATTTAACATACCTCACACTCCAAACAGCCACCTCGAGGTCACCCTATCACGGGCGCCGAGGTCTCTACAGCAGGTTATAAGGTTAGGGAGGGCCTCAGATTCTTCGTTCACCAAGTTCAAGTGAAATAAGACAACCCATCACCGCTTGGATTGTCCAGGGTATGAGATATGTCACATTTACACAAACATGTCTTATCACAGGACCACAGTCATCTATCTTAAAACAATATTGCTTCGTATTCACAAGATTGTGGAAATATCAGAATGCAAAGCTTATATAAGAATCGCTCAATATGAAGCAAGGAAACGTTGCACAGGCTAGCTTACATGTAAGAAAGTGTATGTTTCATTGCACACCTGCATGTGTCAGCTCATTGGATTCCAAAATAAGGATCTTTAGACGTAGTTCTTAATTGCATAATTGTCATTTGGTGATTTACACGATTTAAGACTCAAGTTATCTACTGAACTTTAAACATGTGGCTTAGGAAGTAGAACTATTCACCGTCTTAGGGGAAATAATTTTCTTTTGCTGAGAAAATATCAAATTGTTTTGTTTTAATCTATTGCTAAAGCATGCATGAGAAAAAAAAAGAGTGAAAATGTGTACCTTGTGAGAAAATCCAGGTTAATGGTGCTGGCACTTTTCCACTCACTCATGGTACCTTAGGCGAGGGTGAATAATAGACCTTCTTATGTTTCATGTCATGCACTACATAAGGTTTAGTTGTTTTCTTCCAAAGCCAATTGGCGTAATCATCCAGGAACATGATGCAATCCCATGAAAGATCGTAGGGAGACACACGGACATCTCTCGAGCACCCTAGCCTAAGGAACAACGCTTCCTCGGCCCACAAGTGACCCTCAAAGTCAGCCATGAACACTTCAAAGTTCAAACTCGCTTGCCATGTCTTCTTCCTTTGTCAGAATCTTTTGTGCGGATCATAGCAGTGTGCCATAGGATTTAAGGAGGTAGTTCATGCAGAGAAAAAATTGTCAGGGTGGCAAGTAGTCTCCCTCAATGGGCCGCACAATTCGAGACACCATTGGCTCATCAGTCATCACTGCCATGATCAATTGATCATCAACAATGTCAATGCTAATAGGATGCTTAGTGTCAATGTTGTTGTCAATAGCGTTGATCTTCCCTTGGAAAAAGACCATGCGTGGGAGCTACCTGCACTCCTCATGCGCTCACTGACCATGCAGCAGTCCATGTGCGGCACAGTCCGATTGAACCAAGAGCCCCAACCGCAACTATGGCAACAAAGAGGCGCGTGACAACACAACTATCCCGAGTACGGATATGTTGCCTGTGTCCTTGTTCTCCATCCATATTCCTGGCATCTCATCATCTGAGATCATACAATCTTCAGCGACTCCACAGGCTCTTCATAGGGGGTGTAAGACATGCCACTTGCCACAAGCTTTGTGGTAGCGCACACCATGTGGCAACTGGAAGGTTTCACCAATCACCACAAGAAAAGCTGATGATGTCGCTGCCAGGAAGCACAAGCCATGCCACTAGAATGGCGGAGGCAGGGCACAGTCATGCGCAGAGCGCCACATGCAGCAAACGGCAGGAAGAGAGGCTCGGTTCAACACACACGGGGTGGCGGAGGAACACCAGACCGAGGAGCTCCGGTGGGAGGTCCGAGCATGGCGATGAGCCTTGGACCTGCGGCATGCTATAAACAAGAGCAGGGCATGATCAGGCGAAGAACAAAACAAGGAAATACTCGTAGGTGTGTAGGCATAGAAACAAACACCTAGTGGGCATGGAAATGGAAAGGAAGCAGAGTAGCAGACCAATGTTTAGCCCAACAGAGAAAGGATCTCACCTTTCGTCGGTTATATCAGGATGGTTCTTCATAAGCCCTCAACAGCAACCAAGAAACGAACCAAGATCTGCAGAGAACAACGAAAGATTGTCTAGAGATTATGTGGAGACGTTGAGGCCTTGAGGGTGTCTCAAGGGAAGGGCACATCAGAACTAGAACTGCCATTTATGTGTTGGACGTGGCATGGAGGAGGAATCGAATACTAGGGATGAGATTAAAGGAACAGGGAGGAGGGAACCCAAGGGGATGAGAGCACTTGGAACTTGCCGTTTTCGCGCTTCCATTGGGGGCTACGCGGTTAGGGGAATGCGAATGTGATAAGTAGCCAGCCGAGTAGGATGGATGCCAAGGGCATGCCAAATTTTGACTGGTTTTTAATGGATCTGGTTTCAACATTGTTAGCAAATTTCCCTTTGTTTCATCTTTTTTTATTAGTTGATTAAAATTAAAATATAAAGTCCAAATTACTCCCGTATGTGTCATGATGATAACCCTTTAACCTCGTCTTTTGTTTGATTTTACCCTACCAACTATTCAGATAGTTTAATGTACCATTTAATAGATTTGTCTTTTTTTGTTTCTGCATATACAAGTTGAGTTTTAAATAATTTTTTGGAGTGAGCACACATCATAACTTATGTTAAAAATAAATTACAATTTTTAAACATCTATAATTATGTATCTCTAGTCAAATTATTGGTAGATATTCTAAGTTATCTAAGTTATAAGAATAAGTTCATGGTGCATTTTTAAACATAGGTTATGGTGTTCACTATCACCTTATATAATTTTAATATACTTTTGCAAAAAAAATAATTTTAATATAAAACTCAATTTGTAGATGGATAAAAAAAGAAAAGGGAAAGGTCCATATTAATCCCCTCGTAAGAAAGTTTTCTCAGTAAACCCTAAACTAATTTTGTATTTATTTTACCCCTCTAAATCTTTCAATCGATACAATCTACATCTTAAGATTTTTTTTATTTCTCTGCACACTAGTTGAGTTTCAAGTTCAAAATTTATAGAGTGATATCAAATATCGTAAAGT
This sequence comes from Saccharum spontaneum, assembly GCA_022457205.1. NCBI lineage: Eukaryota > Viridiplantae > Streptophyta > Magnoliopsida > Poales > Poaceae > Saccharum > Saccharum spontaneum. The sequence continues at coordinate 5,982,624 of CM039608.1, read as the reverse complement.
ATAATAGAAAAATACATTATGAATTTTTCATCATTAGTTTTTCATAATTTTGTATATGTAAACTAATTTATTTTAAGACGCTTAAGTTATACAAACTAAAAATGAAAACTTATAATGTATTTTTCTTACATAAGTTATGTTGTTCCCTATCACCCTACAAAATTTGAACGTAAAAACATAACTTGTAAATGGAGAAATAGAAAAGACAAATCTTATTAAAGGTTAGATTGACCAAACGTAAGATCCAGACAACTTTGTTAATTAACTTTGAATCCCACCTTAGAACGTATGCTAGAAAGTTACATGACAAAATATTACTTTCCAAATCATTCGCTTAAATGATTTGTCTATTTTTGGAAAACATTTGGGGCTACACGGCTTAACCGAAGAAACAAATATAGCATTCGAGAAGAACTATAGTTTCAAAACTACAAAAGTGACAATACTAGATACAAACGAAATGGGCCATAAAAGAATTTTAACCTCTACATAAAAGGTTATAAGATTTTTGAAAATGTCGATGAAATGTGGTCGGCAGTCCATCGAGGGGTATGTCCGTGATGGTGATTTGTTGGTAGACAGGTGCGCAAGACACGAACCGGATGGGCAACAGGACACAAGACACAAGTTTTATACAGGTTCATGCCGTCAACATGACGTAAAACCCTACATCCTGTACTCTGTTATATTGTATTGAGTTATGTGATGTATGACCTGTCCTCTAGGGGACCCCTGCCTCTCCTTATATACTCTGGAGGAGGAGGGTTACGAGCAGAATAGCCTATTTGGTACTATTACAATATCTAGTACAGCCTATAATCTATTGATATAAGCCTTGATCTTACAGGTCAGGCCACCTCAGATGGTGCAGTCCATGTACCATCTTGTGGTACCGGGGGTTTATACCCCCATAGCTAGTCCTCGAGCGCCATATATTCTGATGCGACACGCTGTCTTGACCTTCTCCGAACAATGAGGCTTGAGTCCTTGACGTCTTCGACCAGTCAAAGCGGTATCCGAGCAGTTGTTGCAAGCGTTGTTGTCGGAGAAGTAGGTTGTCTGAAGAATGTATGGTGTTCTTGAGAAAAGAAAAAGATTTCTCCTTCCTGGGAAGTGTGCCCACTTGGATTTCTGTAAAGAAACGTAAACGTGTCTTAAAGAGTAGCATTGGTGATCATCAGAGGCATAGGGGTCGAAAAACAAGCACATTTACCGCAAGGTGAAGTGTACCCACTTAGTCCCCGAGCCTGGTAGTAGGTGACGTAGGCACGTGGTGCCAGGGTCTAAAAGAATAGAGCCCAAAGTCTTCAAAAACTCGATACTGAGATGCACTGGTAGGTGCATCGTACCGATGTAGTCCCCGAGCTTGCTGGAAGACGAAGTATAATCCTTATAGCAAGGTCTAAGAAAATAATGACCTCTCAACTATATGTGAGTCAAATTTCACATATAGTCGAGGAAATTAGGCCTCGAGCTGTGGGCCTCAAGCTGTGGTCGGAGAGTGGTCGAAGTAGTCCCCGAGCACAGCGTGAGACGTGGTCGACGAATCCCTGAGCACTGGTCTGGTGGTCGAAGGCGCAGTCCCTGAGCGCTGGTTAGGTGGTTGAGGAAGAAGTCCCCGAGCACTGGTCGGGTGGTCAAGGAGCCGCAATGGTCGGGTGGTCGAGGAGTATAACGTGCTCGGTGGTCTGAGACAAGATGTGTTTGCCAGACCAGTCCCCGAGCACGGCTGGAGGCTCGGTCCGAGCGGCGAGAGCTCGGCGACGAGCGGCGAGAGCTCGGTGACGAGCGGCGAGAGCTCGGCGAGGAGCGGCGAGAGCTCGGCGACGAGCGGCGAGAGTTCGGTGATGAGTCCCCGGTGTAGCCAGAGACATGGTCGAGCTACGAGAGCTCGGCGATGAGCCTGACGAGGAGGGACGAGAGCTCAGCAAGGAGTCCTTAGCGTGGCCGGAGACGTGGTCGAGCAGTGAGAGCTTGGCGACGAGCCTGACGAGGAGCGATGAAAGCTCGACGAGAAGTCCCTAGCATGGCCGGAGACGTGGTTGAGCAGCGAGAGCTCGGCAAGAGCTCGGCGAGGATCGGCGAGAGCTCGACGACGAGCAGCGAGAGCTCGGCGACGAGCAACGAGAGCTCGGCGACGAGCGACGAGCAGCGAGAGCTCGGCGACGAGCAACGAGAGCTCGGCGACGAGCAACGAGAGCTCGGCGACGAGCGACGAGAGCTCGACGACGAGCAGCAAGAGTTCAGCGAGAGCTCGGCGACGAGCGGCGAGAGCTCGGTGATGAGTCCTCGGTGTGGCCGGAGACATGGTCGAGCTACGAGAGCTCGGCGATGAGCCTGACGAGGAGCGATGAAAGCTCGGCGAGAAGTCCCCAGCGTGGCCGGAGATGTGGTCGAGCGGCGAGAGCTCGGCAAGAGCTCGGCGAAGATTGGCGAGAGCTCGACGATGAGCAGCGAGAGCTCGACGATGAGCGGCGAGAGCTCAGCGACGAGCGGCGAGAGCTCGGTGATGAGTCCCCGGTGTGGCCGGAGACATGGTCGAGCTGCGAGAGCTCGGCAACGAGCTTGACGAGGAGCGATGAGAGCTCGGTGAAGATCCTGCAATATATATATGTAGAACAATTTAGTTTATTGTAAAGTTGTGCCTCGTCATCAGGCAAGTTTGTAATAATGTACTGTTGTGACAATGTAAGCTTGTTTGTGTTTTTGTGGAAAAAACGTTTAAAGCTTGTATATTGTGTGGAAGATAACTAAGTTAGAACGTATAAGTGTTCTGTTTTAGTTTTATCAGTTGGTAGATGCATCATCCTGTAGAATCCGTACGGCCCCAGCCGGATCTGCGGTCCGAGTGCGAGGCGTGGAGCCTGTTCACATGTAAGAGCGCACAGGTCAGACCAGGGAGCGCCCGCCGACCACCCGGAGCGTAGAGAGCGGGTCCCGTGCACGCGTAGGGAGAAGCCGAAGACGGGGCTAGCTCCGAGAACTTGAGAAAGGATGGTACTCTGTCAACTGGTCTTTTATAAAATATTAATAGAAAGTGATCTTCAGGCACGTTAGAGTGGTTGGAAGAAATTGTATTAAATACGAATATTGGAAGTATACTTATCTTTGGATATAAATCTGGTCGGTGGCGATGTTCCTTGCGGTGATTATTATTGCGACGTGGCAGGTGGTCGAGGCAAGAGGTCGTAGTCGTAGTCGGAGCATGTTGGAACTGCTCTCCTGCCGCTGAAGCCGCCGAGTCCGTCGTTGTCGAGTTAATTCTCGATATTAATCCCAGCGGGCTCCAGGGCGATGTTAGCGAAGTAGATCGTAAACGAGGGAGATGTCGTTACATGCAGAAAAATCAATCTGTATTAGATATTCAAAGAAAAGACTGATCCAAACAACAATGTAGAACGACTCACCCGGTTTTTAGTAGAAAATTAACGAAAAATTCCCATCTGGCTCGCCTGGGAGTCTGTACACACACCCCCTACCTGGCGCGCCACTGTCGACGAAATGTGGTCGGTAGTCCATCGAGGGGTATGCCCGTGACGGTGATTTGTTGGTAGACAGGTGCGCAAGACACGAATCGGATGGATAACAGGACACAAGACACAAGATTTATATAGGTTCATGTCATCAACATGACGTGCTCTGTTATATTGTATTGAGTTATGTGGTGTATGACCTGTCCTCTAGGAGGCCCCTGCCTCTCCTTATATACTCTGGAGGAGGAGAATTACCAGCAGAATAGCCTATATGGTATTATTACAATATCTAGTACAACATATAATCTTTTGATATACACCACCTCAAATGATGCGGCCCATGTACCATCTTGTGGTACCGGGAGTTTATACCCCACAGAAAGTCTCTCAATCCTTCATTCTAAATCAACAGAAGTTCCAATGCCTGCATTTCCACGAATCGTCTTGCCGGTTGGCCGGTAGAGCGGTACACGATATTAGTTTGGGTTTCAGGGTTGAACGACACTCTGCTTTCGCTCCGTGAGAACACTCTGCTTCCTGGAAATCGAACGACAGTGTGTTATTTTTGTAAATAAGCATATCTGGGATATATTTCTGTAAAATAACTTAAAAAATTGTATTAATGAATAAATAAAATTCTTGCGACCACTTGCCGCCGCCGCCGCCTTTGTTGAAGTTGCGGTGGCTACCGTGACACGTCTTTCCTGCACCGAAGCCGCGCCATGCCAAGGTTGCTCCATCGGATTTGGTGTCATTTTCACTAGGACCAAGGGTATACAGGGCATCTGCATATGCCAAGGTTGCTCCATCGGATTAGGTGTCATTTTCACTAGAGACGTACTACACCGTACTAGAGAGCAGATGAAACGACAGGGCCTCAGCGCTGGCTTAGTAGACTTCTGCATAAATTCGTTTTATCTCAGTGAAACCCTCGTCATTTCTTTCTTCGTTAAAAGGATAACACTATCATATCATCATGTTTAATGAGATGGCACATCAGTTAATACAAATGAAACATGCATAAAATCACCATTGGAACTAGCTTAGGATAAAGAAAAAATGCTCTCGCCTCACTTGCTAGCCCTTCTTCAGAATATCGGTAGGTAATGTGTACCTTGCTGATGTATAACATTTTACTATTACAAATTAGAGACCCCAACTGAGACATCACGTTAATTCTCACTAGACGCGCTAGAAAAAAGATTAATTCTAGAAATCCTAACAATAATTAGAAACATCTAGTCGGTTATCATACAGCTTAAGTATTAAAATTCTCTTAAAGTTAGCACTGCCTACACCCATGCGATATCTTAGACCAATCTCTATCACTTATCTTAAGTAACATGGTGCAGGTTTTAAATGGTTGCCTTTGTTATTGTAGTATTTAAGAACATATTCTACGACCAAAAATCCTTATGTTAAAAGTGCAAAAAAGAGAATTAATAAAACATACAATAAACACAACCGTGTCAACTTCAGGGAAAAAATCTGTAGTAGTCAATAAGAATAAAATTTGAAAAATCAAAATTGAGACATGACTTCATAAGATATGTGATGCAGCAAAGACCACCATAGTTAATGGCAATACTTCAAACTAATTGCATATTTAAAATATACATCGGTGTCGTACAAAGTAAAAATATGAATATGGACAAAAAAAACATCTAAACCAATCCCTTTCAACAAAGTAATTAATAAGTTTATGATAATGGAATATAGGATATGAATATGTATATTTTGTAGAAAAAATAAATATGAGAAAAATGTACAATTTAGGCTGTGTTTAATTTCCCATGAAATGCAAAATGCAAAATGTCAACTACTCTGGAACGATGAAATGCAAAATGTCAAAATTTTCATGGGTGTGTTTAGTTCCATTCAAAATGCTAAATTTTTTATGGGGTGGGTGAGGGCTTTTTGGCTTTTTGTTTTTTTTTTGCCTCTTGAGGCCAAAATCCAAAATGGAGAATGGATACATTTTTACCAAAATTTTTGCATGTTGTTTAGTTCCATTCTGCAAAATGATGGATCAAAACCTAAAATTTTTTAGGTGAAATAGAGAACTAAACACAACCTAAACAATATATCTCTTAAAATTCTTGTCCGTGCAAGAACACAGTGCTGAATCCCAAGACGAAATGAAGAGTGAATCGGCAGCGCCAACACGACCTACACGCCATTATTGGTGCCACTGAAGTGTTTGTTTTGACGCCTTGCCACTGAAGTGTTCATTCTGATGCAAAGTTGGATTCATAGCCGACCAATGGCATTATTGGTGCCCGGTGGAACTAGAGGGCATGTACCACAAGCCTTCTTTGCTTGATTTATCAGCCATATTTTTTTTAGTCTTATAGCAAAATTAACAAACAGTAATTCCAGCGTGACTTTTCAGCCAAAGAACAGGGCCGCAGTCCACAGTGAGGGCTCGGTCTGAACGGGGCTGCAGAATCGGCAGCGGCAACACGACAGTGACTAAAATTATTGTCCACCTATGCAAAAAAAAAATTAAGACCACCACACCTCAATGCATGTCTTGTCATTGTGGTCCTATGAAATTGTTTTGGCAGAGCGGTGCATGGAGCAGCCTTTTACCCTCTCCCTGCTCCCAAGCAGCAACTTTCTTTTCACAACGCATTCTTCACCGTTTGCTTCACCGTTGGCAGAGCAATTTTTTTTGTCAGCGAGGCCACCGGCTCCTCTGCAGGCCACCACGGACACCTGCGAGACCACCAATCTATCTGACATGTACTCTGCACGTCTACGTGGATGATTGGGCAGTAGGCCACCGTGTAGCGTTAGGAAGCCCTTATATCATCTACCATTACCATTGGGGTGCGCAGGAATTTGGTGCACGGGTCCACCCGCTTTGATTTCCTCGAAAATTTTAAGTGTCATATTAGATATTTTATGGAATGTCAAAAGGGTGTTCGGACACTAATAAAAAAAACTAATTATATAACTCGTCTAGAAACTGCAGACGAATTTATTAAGCTTAATTAATCCATCATTAGCACATATTTACTGTAGCACAACATTGTCAAATCATTGATTAATTAGGCTTAAACAATTCGTCTCACAAAATTATCGTAATATGTGTAATTAGTTAATTTTTTGTCTACATTTAATATTCCATACATGTACCTAAACATCTAATATGACGGGGTGAAAAAATTTTAGAGAAAAACTAAACGAGGCTTGAGTTGATGGGACGACTTTATCCTAGCCCCCACCTACCGAGTGGGGTGCGCAGAAATTGGGTGCATGGGTCCACCCACTTTGATTTCCTCGAAAATTTTAAGTGTCATATTAGATATTTTATGGAATGTTAAAAGGATGTTCGGACACTAATAAAAAAAACTAATTATATAACTCGCTTAGAAACTGTAAGACAAATTTATTAAGCTTAATTAATCTATCATTAGCACATGTTTACTATAGCACAACGTTGTCAAATCATTGATTAATTAGGCTTAAAAAATTCGTCTCACAAAGTTATCATAATCTATATAATTAGTTATTTTTTTCGTCTACATTTAATACTCCGTACATGTACCTAAACATCTAATATGACAGGGTGAAAAAATGTTAGAGAGAAACTAAACGAGGCTTGAGTTGATGGGACGACTTTATCCTAGGCTCCCACCTACCGAGTGGGGTGCGCAGGAATTGGGTGCACGGGTCCACCCACTTTGATTCCCTCGGAAATTTTAAGTGTCCTATTAGATATTTTATGGAATGTTAAAAGGGGTGTTCGGACATTAATAAAAAACTAATTATATAACTCGTCTAGAAACTGCAAGACGAATTTATTAAGCTTAATTAATCCATCATTAGCACATGTTTACTGTAGCACAACATTGTCAAATCATTGATTAATTAGGCTTAAAAAATTCGTCTCACAAAATTATCGTAATCTGTATAATTAGTTATTTTTTTTATCTACATTTAATACTCCATACATGTACCTAAACATCTAATATGACGAGGTGAAAAAATTTTAGAGGGAAACTAAACGAGGCTTGAGTTGATGGGATGACTTTATCCTAGGCCCCCACCTACCGAGTGGGGTGCGCAGGAATTGGGTGCACGGGTCCACCCACTTTGGTTCCCTCGATCTATAGTTTTCGTAGATGAGTTGATGGGGTGACTTCATTCCTAGGTCCCCACCTACCGAGTTGCTCCGAACCTGCATCAGCAAGCAGATGAATGGTGACGGCCTCTCAATCAAGAAAAAAAAAGAAAGAAAGAAAAATGGTGACGGAGGGGCTGTTTGTATCCCTACCCCCAAAAATTAGCATATTTTGTGATAACAAGGCTAATAAGGGCTGATGAGCTCTAAAGAACGATTAGCTTCCATTAGCTCTTACTCCATAATTACTTCATGTTTAGGGTCTGTTTAGATGCATCTTCTCTTACTATTACTATTTAGATTAGAGGTCTTAACGGAGCCACCACGTTAATTCCCGAGCTAGGAGAAAAGATAATTCCTATCACGGTAATCAGAAATATCTAGTCTTTAATTTGGTATAAACTCAAATCATTGTCACAGGTAATAGTCAAATGTGGGCCAGTCGTTAATTGTCGGGCCGGTCGTCCGCGTGCCGCTCGTTGTCGGTCACTCGTCCACGCGCTCCTCGTCTCTGGGCCCTCTATGCGAACTCTGCCTCCTCGCTCCCACGCGAGTGGCCTACCAAAGAAGCAAGGGAGGAGTAGCACTGTAGCAGAATGACGGGAAGGTGACCACCAGGGAGACAATAGGTGGGGGTGGAAGGTGATGCAGCTAAAGACCACCCTGACAAAGGTAAGGTTATTTTACTAAGACCGTATAGAAAGTCAAGCAAGATTTCTATTTGTCAGGCTCAGGTACTACATTCTACAAGTAAACCAAACAACATATCTTGCGTTCTTGCCTTGCGCTGGCTTAGGCTATTATGGATAATGTTAGTTAATTACCTGAGCGCGTCATACAACTAAAATTTATATAATAAAGACGTGAATACCAAACGTTTGTCTCATTATCATGGCTCACATGGTTTACAAAATTAAAACAAGCGTCGGTTACAGAACAAGTTTCCGCTTTCATAGGCTTTAGGCCGTGTTTAGTTGGGCAGATTTTGGATGTCCAAAATCTGCACAGTGCAAGATTGCGCACTGTTGTATTTCGTTTGTATTTGTGAATTTTTGTCCAAACATTAACTAATTAGGCTCAAAAGATTCGTCTCGCAAAGTACAACTAAACTGTGTAATTAGTTTTTGATTTCATCTACATTTAGTACTCCATACATGTGCCGACATTTTGATGTGATGGGGAATCTTCTTTTTGCATAGTGAAATTTGGGGAAAAATTTAGCATCTAAACAAGGCCTTAGCCACAAAGTTCTATATGCATACTTGGAAAGTATACACTTATTTGACTCGAACACAATTTTCTAGCCATCTCGACAAAGTAAAGAACCACTAATTAATTTTTTTTCTTATTGAGAGGACATGTTGCACGTTCTTCAATTGCACAGTCTTTTCTGAAGTAAGCTTCAGATCGACCGTACCAACACCACGAACAGCCGCACAAGCTCCGTTCCCCATCAACAAGGAGAAAGCCCGCCAACCTGATAAGAGGAAAATAAAAAAATATCAGCACACACACAAGAATATTAACACACATACATGAATATTAGCACATGTGTCAACCCACCAATTAGGTGAATGATAAAATCAAAGAACTATAGATAATGAATTACCGTACCCCGATGTTCCTTCGGCATCGACCATGTTTGCAAATATCTTTTTGGGCTTCCAATTGCTCTCCTCGCACTCTCTAGCATAGTGCCTAGGCTTGCCACAAGTGAAACAATTTTCTTTTTCCTTGTTCTTCTTATTCTTCTTAAAATGGGATAGTGGTCTTTTGTTTGAGTTCTTACTTTTTATTCTTGTGGGAATTTTGAGGATTTTTACGCAACATATGGACACTAGAATTACCCTCGACAAGCTAGGGAGAGGAGAGCAAGAGAGGCAGAGAGACGAGTGAGAGCGGAGTGAGCGAGGGAGGTGACGACGGAGGGGATAAAAGCCACTAAAACCCTAGCAGAACTTTTCGCACTCCCGCGTAAGCCCTCGTCGGCTAGGTGAAAAGGCCCACCAGAGCCAGCCTCTGCGCCGTGCCTAGCTGCCCTGCGAGAAACGAAGGTGGGGCGCCTAGCTCACTGGCGCTTTAAGCACCCTGTGGGCCTAGCTGCCGCATGATCCAGGCAAACAAACAAGCCCAGTTGCACGCCCTAGACCTGTCTCTAGCTGCCGTTGAGGTAAACAAACAAGCCCCAACCTTCCCATCTCTATTCTCTCGACAACAACAAAATTTGGAGAGAGAAATGATGGGACGGAGAAGAGAGAGATTCAATTAAATTTTATTCTCTTATTGCTGGCCACAAGCTTGAGGTGCACATTAGCTTAAGGTGTTTTATCCATAATTTTTAAGTGCATTTCTGTAGCAGCAATAAATGCTTAAGGTCACCTTTTTGTAACATTGTGATGATTGCCCTAAATGCGGTAGACATAAGGGCACTCTCAATGTAGAAACCATCATAATTTCTATGGATATTAATTGTACTGCCACCTAAGCGTTTTGCTGATGTGGCGAGGCAGTTATTGAAGAGAAAGAGTAAAAAATCATAGAAACTGGGTCTAAGTTAGAAACCATGTTTACATGAGAACCAAGACATGAAGGGATGTGATTGATAGAGAATGGAGAGAGAATAGATGTGATTGGATAAAAAATTATTCAGTAGAAACTATCTATTGGGACCATGGTTTATATATATACTGTATATAGAAATTAATAGATATAGAAACTACATGTAGTTTCTACCGTTGGGACTGCCCTAAGTAGTCCCAAACACGTTCTATGACTTGTTTGTTGTTTCAACTGCAAGTCCCAGCAATAATTAGCCCCAACAATAATTGGACAGACCCCACACTGGCTTTGCTTGTTATGAATCAATTCTGTGGTAATGCACGACACTTTCATAATTGGTAGAGGTTGGTAATCTAGATAAAAGTTTAGGAGGTTATTTTCAAATAATCTATCATAATGGTAGATGTTGATTGTTAAGATAGAAATTTCGACGGTTATTTTAAACTATCTTTTATCATGGCAGATGTGGATATATAATTCACTTTGTATGCAAATTTAGGGGTTGTTTTATGTACTTTTGGTAATGGCAAAAAATGGGTAATTTTTATAGAACAGAATAGATTACATGACTATTATTAGCGGTGATGATTAGCATATACCAAATTGAAGTTGTATCTTTCTGATTATTATGAGAATTTATCTTTTTTTTCTACCGCATCTTGCGAGAGAAAATTAACATGAAGATATGGTTTCTAATTAGAAATAGTAAGATAAAGTTGAGGGATTAAAAATCACAAATTAATGGCAGTCAAGGGAAGCTATAATATTTTATGGCAACCAGATAACTAGTATAAATTTCAATGATAAATTGATAATGAGGGAATTCTCTTTAACTATTACATGCGTAGACCGAGAGATGAGCAGTAAAGATTCCTTCGGCTAACATAGGCTGTACTGCTAGCGTTGCTCCAAAGCTACCGATGGACGAGCTTCCTTTTCAAACGCAGGTGCCAGAAATAATTGGCCCCAACAATAATTGGATGGACCCAGCAATATCCCAGCCTTGCTCATCGATCGATTGAACATGGAAAAAGTTTACTTTTCCTTCCTTAACTTTTGCGAAAGTCTGTTTTTCCTTCTTGGACTACAAAATCGGACAAACAATCTTCCTTAATTTTTGAAACCGTACGTTTTACCTCCCTGACCCAGTTATAAGCGGTTTTGAAGGCAGTTTTGTCTTTTTCTTTTTTATTTATTCCAGCTGAATCTTTTTTTACAACATTTCAGCTGAATCTTTGAAAAATCATAGTAAATCACAAAAAAAATATAAAATAGAAAATTCAATTTTGTTAGACTCCACATGAGTAGATCTACACAGTGAACAAGTTTTTGCTGTAGATTTTGATCTATTCTTTTCTGTAATTAATTGGAATAATTTATAACTGCAGTTTCTATAGTCCAATTATGGTAAAATTTTATGGTGGCCTGATTATGTATGCTTGAACTGTAGTAAAAATTTCATACTCATTGGATCATGTATAACTTAGTTATAAATTTATTTAGATTTAACAGGCATAAACCCTAAATAAATCTATAACTAAGATATACATGATCCAATGAGTATAAATTTTTAATATAGTTCAAACATACAATAATTAGGGTACCATAAAAAATTCACCACAATTAGACATAAAAACTACAGTTATGAATTATTTCAATTAATTACAGAAAAAATAGATCAAAATCTACAGCAATAACTTTGTACTAAAGTATATCATATTATATGTTCACTGTGTAGATCTACTAATGTGGAGTCCAACAAAATTGGATTTTCTATTTTATGATTTTTCTGTTATTTACTATGATTTTTCAAAGATTCAACCGAATCAAATAAAAAAGAAAAAGACAAAACCGCCTTGAAAACCGCTTATAACCGAGCCAAGGAGGTAAAACGTACGGTTTTAAAAGTTGAGGGAGATGATTTGCCCAATTTTAAAGTTCAGAGAGGAAAAACGAACCCTCGCAAAATTTGAGGGACGAAAAGTGGACTTTTTCCATTCAACAATAATACTACTACTGTGAGCAGCCGAAGCCCGAAGGCCTCTTTACCTTGCTCCTTCCTCGCTTCTTCCTTCCCCAGCGAGCAGCCGAAGGCCATTAGACCCTCAGCAGCAGCGCCGGTCTCCTCTACGTCACCGGCAACCAGCACGGCAGCAGGTAGCTTTTCCGGCCGGTATTTCTGCTTTCACTCCTTCGCCGCCGCCGTGTATCACCAGCAATCTTAGCTGACTAGCTGTTTGTTATTTTACAGACTTGTAGTGCAGTGCTTGTTCCAGAGTCCAGTCCACCACTCCGGCAACCTCGCTCTCGTCGTCGACACCAGCTCCGGCAACTCTGCTCGACCCCACGTCCTTGATTTTATAACTTGGTGTAAGATCTGCCATCTCAACTCTTCGCTTGTTGCGTTAACACACGAGAAAGAAAAATAATCGGTTTGTCCTCCGTTTTTCCAATCAGATTCCCTAATTTTATGCGTCTTTCCGATTCCAGGTTTTTCTCCACTCCGTGGCTGTGTTTATCAGTTACTTGCCTTCTGCAGAGGAACCTCATCCATATACAGAAAAACAGCTTTGTTACTGCTTCCCATCGTCCATCCATTCATCTTTTTTTTTCTGGATCCACTTCCTTTTCTGTTTCTCTTCGTCACTAGACACTCGCACCCTACATCTTCAACTTGTTCATTTCACTCCTACCAGAAAAAAAAAAGCAGAAAAAAAGAGAAGAAACCCCCCCCCCCCCCCCCCCCCCAAAAAAAAAGGGGGAAAAATACTGCCTTTACTCTTTGCTTGTTTCCCATCGTTTACCTTCCCCTGCAAAACCCAATCATTTCATGCCATTGCCAATTCACTCTGTCATCATCTTTTCATCTGGAAACAATCATCCAAGATCTCTTCACTCACAAAAGAAGGGGAAGCACAAACAACTGCAGTTCCATGGAGAACTTGGCACTCTCTGGCTTAAGGTGGGCAGCATCGCCAATTTTCAGCAAGCTTCTTACTGAAGCTACAGCTTACCTCAGCGTGGACATGGTGCGTGAGCTCCAAAAACTAGAAGCCACCGTCCTGCCACAGTTTGAGCTGGTGATTCAAGCGGCAGAGAAGAGCCCCCACAGGGGCAGGCTGGAGGCATGGCTCCGGCGTCTCAAAGTAGCCTTCTATGATGCTGAGGACCTGCTGGACGAGCATGAGTACAACCTCCTCAAGCGCAAGGCCAAGAGTGGGAAGGATCCCTTGGTAGGGGAGGATGAAACCTCCTCCATTGCATCGGCCATCACGAAGCCACTTCGTGCTGCTAAGAGTAGGGCACGTAACTTGTTGCCAGAGAACAGGAAGCTAATTAACAAGATGAAAGAGCTCAAGGACATCCTGCTTGAAGCCAAGGAGCTTCGGGATCTTCTTGGCTTACCACATGGCAATACCGTCGACTGGCCACCAGCTGTACCAGCAACCGTTGTTCCTACAACCACATCACTTCCCACTTCAAAGGTTTTCGGTCGCGACAGGGATCGTGATCGTATAGTAGATTTTCTTCTCCGCAAGACAACAACCGATGAGGCGAGTTCAGCGAGGTACTCAGGTTTAGCCATTGTTGGAACGGGAGGAATGGGGAAGTCCACCTTAGCACAGTATGTCTACAATGACAGGAGGATTGAAGAATGCTTTGATGTCAGGATGTGGATCTGCATCTCACGCAAGCTTGATGTGCGTCGTCACACACGGGAGATCATTGAGTCCGCAAAAAAGGGGGAGTGCCCATGTGTTGATAATCTTGATACTCTCCAGTGCAAACTACGGGACATACTGCAACAGTCACAGAAATTCCTACTTGTCTTGGACGATGTTTGGTTTGAAAAATCTGATAGTGAGACAGAGTGGGAGCAACTCCTCGCTCCATTAGTCTCTAAACAATCAGGAAGCAGAGTTTTGGTGACTTCTCGACGTGAAATGCTTCCAGCTGCAGTTTGCTGTGAACAGGTTGTTCGTTTGGAAAATATGGACGGTACGGAGTTCTTGGCTCTCTTTAAACACCATGCTTTCTCTGGAGTACAAATTGAAGACCAACTGTTGCACACAAAGCTAGAACATATTGCAGAGGAGATTGCTAAAAGGCTTGGACAATGTCCATTGGCAGCAAAAGTTCTGGGTTCCAGGTTGAGCAGAAAAAAAGATATCGCTGAATGGAAAGCTGCACTAAAGCTCAACGACTTAAGTGAGCCCTTCACATCTCTGTTGTGGAGTTACGAGAAGTTAGATCCACGTCTGCAAAGGTGCTTCTTGTATTGCAGCTTATTTCCAAAAGCTCATAGATATCAACCTGATCAGTTGGTTCACTTTTGGGTTGCAGAAGGGTTTGTTGATTCGTGCAATTTGAGTAGTAGGACACTGGAAGAAGTTGGGAGGGATTACTTCAATGATATGGTCTCTGGATCTTTCTTCCAACAATCGGATTTTGGTTCGTATATCATGCATGATATCCTTCATGATTTGGCAGAGTCACTCTCTAGAGAAGACTGCTTCAGATTGGAGGACGATAATGTGATAGAAATACCATGTACTGTTCGACATCTATCTGTTTCGGTTGGGAGTATGCAAAGGCATAAGCAAATTATCCACAAGCTACATCATTTACGCACCGTTATCTGCATCGATCAACTAATGGATAATGCTAGTGTTATGTTTGATCAGATGCTGCAGAACCTGAAGAAGTTACGTGTATTGCATTTGTCATTTTACAACAGCAGCATGTTACCTGAATCTGTTGGTGAGTTGAAGCACCTTCGGTATTTGGACCTCAGAAGAACATCAGTTTCTGAATTGCCTAGGTCATTATGTGCTCTTTACCACTTACAGTTACTACAGTTAAACTACAGGGTGGAGAGGTTGCCTGACAAAGTTTGCAATTTAAGTAAGTTACGGCACCTGGGAGAGTACCAGGGCCAAATTCCCAACATTGGCAAGCTTACTTCGTTACAAGAGATAAATGCCTTTTCTGTGCAAAAGAAGCAAGGATATGAGTTGCGACAGCTGAAGGACTTGAATGAGCTTGGTGGCAGTTTACAAGTAAAAAGTCTTGAGAATGTCACTGGAAAGGATGAAGCCTTAGAGTCGAAGCTATATCTGAAAAATCGCCTTAAAGGGTTGAGGCTTATCTGGAGTTGCAAGAATGGCACAGATGCAGAGGATATTTTGCATTTGGATATTCTGGAAGGCCTGAGACCGCCACCCCAACTGAGTGACCTCACAATCGAAGGTTACGAATGTGGCACATATCCTAGGTGGTTACTTGAGCGATCCTATTTTGAAAATCTGGAAACCTTTGAGCTTGGTGACTGCAGACTGCTAGAAGGCCTACCACCAGATACAGAGCTCCTTCAGCATTGCTCTCGTCTGTATCTATCGAATGTTCCAAATTTGAAGACATTATCATGCCTTCCAGCAAGCCTTACAATGTTGTCAATCCGCGGTTGCCCACTGCTTACTTTTGTCACAGAAAATCAGGTCGAGCAACATGACTTGAGGGAAAATTTAATGAAGGCAGATGACCTGGCGTCTAAACTTGCATCGATGTGGGAGGTGGATTCAGGATCAGGTGTTAGGAGTGTACTGTCACAAGAGTATTCATCTCTGAAGCAGTTGATGGCACTGATTATGAATGATGATATATCAAAACAACTTCAAATTATGGAAAGTGGTCTGGAGGAAGGAGGAGATAAAGTATCGGTGAAAGAAAATATCATCAAGGCATGGCTCTTTTGCCATGAGCAGAGGATAAGATTCACTTATGGCAGGGCCATGGAGCTGCCAGTGTTTCTACCATCAGGACTCCGTAAACTTTCCCTTTCGTCATGCAGTATTACAGATGAAGCTTTAGTCATTTGCCTTGGTGGCCTCACTTCACTGGGAACTTTAGAATTGGAATATAATATGGCATTAACTACACTTCCGTCAGAACAGGTGTTTCAGCATTTGACAAAGCTGGAGTGCTTCAAAATCACTGCTTGTTGGTGTCTCAGATCACTGGGGGGCTTACGTGCTGCTCCATCTCTTTCAAGCCTTTATTTTTATCGTTGCCCTTCTTTAGAGCTGTCACGTGGAGCAGAATTTACGCCGTTGGACCTTAGTTTCCTCGCCATAAATGGCTGCATACTTGCAGCTGATTCATTCATTAATGGCTTGCCGCACCTGAAGGATCTTCGCATTTATCGTTGCAGAAGCTCCCCGTCCTTATCGATTGGCCACCTGACCTTCCTTAGATCATTATCTCTAGAGTATCTCCCTGATCTGTGCTCTCTTGAAGGCTTGTCTTCCCTGCAACTTAAGCACCTAAGTTTGATAGATGTTCCAAACCTCACTGCCAAGCACATCTCACAGTTCCGTGTCCAGGAAGCGCTCACTGTTAGTAGCTCCGTATTGCTCAACCATATACTCTTGGCTGAAGGGTTTAGAGTCCCGTCGCATCTTTGTCTTCAAGATTGCAAGGAGCCATCAGTTTCATTTGAAGAACCTGCCAATCTCTCATATGTCAAGCACCTGGAATTTTGGCGTTGCAAAATGGAGTCCCTGCCAACAAATCTGAAATTTGTCTCCAGTCTGCAGAAGCTGGATATCTCTAATTGCCCCAACATAACATCTTTACCAGATCTGCCGTCCTCGCTCCAGCGCATAAGTATACAAAAATGTGATGTCTTGAAGAAGAACTGCCGAGAACCTGATGGAGAAAGCTGGCCAAAGATTTCGCACATCCGCTGGAAGACCTACTAATATTGAACTTGCTTCTTTAGACTTTCCACTTGTGTGAAAAGAAATAAGAAGGTAAAGGCTCCACTGTCATTCTCGATTCTCCAGGACTAATTTTTGTTTTCCAATATTTGACATACTTCAATGTTCCAAACAGCCACCTCGAGGTCACTAAGTCATCTCCGCAGCAGGCGGCACCCAGTTCAAGCCAAAAGGCAACCCATCGCTGCTTATGTTGCCCGGCGCCCCGGCCACCGTGAACTGGAAGGCCTCCGTCACTCCCATCGATTCTCAGGTGTTTGTTCCTCCTATACCATTTCACTTGTCCTGTTATTCCTTCGTTGCTCATTAATAATTGCCGGCACAAATTTCTCTAATGGTAGAATAAGCCTCCGACGATGAAGATAAAAACTGTGGTTACCGTTTTGAGGCCAATTGGTCGATTGTTTGTAATAAGAATAGCTATACTCTCATGTGGCTCTGTAAAGTTTCGAATATATATTGAAAACAGCGATTGACAATGACGTGTGGTGTGTTTGTAATAAATTCGTATTTTCTTTGCTTTCGTGGTTCTGTTGTCATCGTTGGTGTTTGCTCATGTCATGTGTGCTCTGAGTTTTCATTTTCATCTGCCTAACTTATTCAAGCAGAGGAAGGGGAGTGCGTTGCCATTGTTATATGATGTGGTGGAGCGTAGCCATTGTTCTGCTACTCTGCTTCAAAATGAGCGACCAAGACGAGATGGGCCGGCCCAAATAGATGAGTTTGTACTACGGAATCCAATACCGCAATATTCGTCCCTGTTATATTCAGCGTTTCCCCGTCCTCCGTTCGGCCCTTCTCTTGTGTTCCGGCGCCAGCGCCAGCACCGCACAAGGCCAAGCACTGAACCCTCTGTGTCGCCAGTCTGGCCGGAGTCAGGTCTCGCCACCTCGAGGATTACTTTTACTGTGGCAGTTGCGGGGCGCGCGGCCGTGCTCGAGGAACCGACAACCCTAGTACAACCCCGACGGGCCTGGCGTCACGGCTGATTCCTCTCACAAAGCAGCAGTACTAGTGCAAGACACTGGTCAGTGGTTAGTCAAAATTTGTATATCCTTTTTGTGTTTTGATCAGTTCATATATGGTGAATTATATGGGTTTTGGAATAAAAAATCCATCTTATGTGATTTTCCATGTGAGAGGTGACCACATTCCACCGTTTCCTGGATATAGGTGAGGTGGCCGTATGTGCGCACGCCTTGCTTTTCAATTGGGCTGTGTTTAGGCAGTGTTTGAGTTGCAAATGTTGTTCTTGGTGGCAATGACTTGTCTTTCCTAAGAGTTGTTTAGGCAGTGTTTGAGTTGCAAAACCTCAAATCTGGAATTTTGGAATTGCAAAATGGAGTCCCTGCCAGGAAATCTAAAATTTCTCTCCAGTCTGGAGAGTCTTCATATCCACAATTGCCCCAACAAAACATCTTTACCAGATCTGCCATCCTCCCTCCAGAGCATTATTATACTGGGTTGCCCCGTCTTGAAGAATAATTGCCGGGAACCTGATGGAGAAAGCTGGCCACAGATTTCATGCATCCGCTGGAAGCACTTGGGCCAATATTGAAATTTGGCTTATGCTGATACTTATGTTAAAATATTATGAGAGGAAAATACTGTTCCATAGCTGAAAAATAGCTCAAGCGAACAGGGCTGCTTCTTTAGACTTGCCTCTCGAAAGAAATGAGAAGGTATAGGTTCCGCTGATTCATTCTCCAGCACAATGAATGAAGTTTCCAATATTTTTATTTAAAACATTTCATTTCACGTTCTAAACAGCCATCTCGAGGTCACCCCAACACGGCGCCCTCGTCTCTGCAGAGTCACCGCCCAGGTGACGTCAGAAGCCAATCCGTGGCTGATGCCGTGCCCTGGGTTCTCTGTTTGGCCACCCTCCACTGTTGTGACTCGCGAGGCAGGTGGTTCCATTTATCATTTAACTTATTCTGTTATTTCTTGAGTATGAACAATTGCCAACATGTATGTCTCCGATAGAATGAACCTGTAATAAGTAACTTATGACGACAAAAACTGTGGCTATGGCTTTCATTTTTTGTGTGGCAGTTTATCCTGCTTGAGGCAAATTGGAGTCTGGAATGTTTCGTCCCTTTATCTTTCTTATATTAAAGAAAAAAAAGAACAATTGCCACACGTCTTTCTAAATTCAAAAACTTAAAACTTATAACCATTTTTAAGTGCTATGGTCGTGTGCTCCGCATTTTTTTTATGTACTTTCGTAGCTTCAAGCTCCACGCAATTCTTTTCCCCCAACCCAAGCATGCCAAGAGGACTGGTGTCTGCTATAGTTTGTACACAAGGGTGGGGGCATCTGGGTTCGAGCCTTGGATTCATAGAGTGCCTGCAATCTGATTTGATTTCTGAACTTCACGGTTTCATTCGGTGAAAGAACTAGAGGCCTCTGGTCTGAAAAAAGATCGTGGATGATTAAAAGTGGCAGCGGATTAGGATCGATGTCGTTATGGACAAATCCAATTATATTTTTCCGCCTTAGCTCAAAATACAAAATGACAAATGTCCGATCTAATTGCTTAAATCTAAATCCAAAATCACGTTCACACCTTATAATGTTTTCTAATTTTATTTTTCGTTTTACTTATTTACTTTTGATCATAATTTCCTTTTTGCTTCATTCTTTCTTTTGTATTTTTATTTCAACTCATCCTTAACGTGGCTTTCTATTTGTTAGTTTTTCATTTTCTTTTTGCTTTGTATCATTCATTTCTTTCATATTTTTATTTCCTTTCCTATGCTAGGTGATGTTCCCTTCAAATTGGTTGTGTAGCATCGAAAGATCATGAAAATCGGAAACTACCATTAAAAAAGCTTCGTCACGTCAAATACCATCAAAAGATGCAAGCGTTAACTGAAAATTAGCACTACGTCACGTTCAGTCACTTTGGGGGCTAAGTAGGCCGTGAACGCCACCCGCATGAGCATGCGCTGCAGCTCTCCTTCTTTATCCGTCCATCTGCTGCCCCATGCGCGCTTGACGCTAGAGTTCATGGGCAGCACTCGCAGCACGTTGTTGCTCCCCTTGGCATCGTCCACGAGCGTGAGCTGCCTGGCCGCCATGATTCTGAGCGCAGACTGCGGGTGCGAGCAGCATCGCGCCGGTGATGGTGAAGTGGAACCACGTGGCAAGGATGTACTGCGTCAGGCCAGAGTCGGAGTTGACCACGCGAAAGCTTAATGCGAAGATGCCGGATGGGCTCGTGATGGTGGCGGCGCGGTGGTTTTGCATTGGTGCGACAATGGAGGAGGCGGGGACATGCACAAAGCACAAGGAGAAAGAGCGGCTAATAGATGTGCGCGGCGTCGCGGCCAAGGTCGAAGTTCCATGCACCAGCGCAACTGAGGTGACCAAGTGCAAAACAATTAACAAGTGCTACAACTTTCATATAAAAAAAAGTATCTCCATTTGATACCATATAAGAAAGATATAATTTTTCCAAGAAAACAAGTACTTGTACGCTATTAATATATTGTTGAAATTTTGTTTCATTTTTTGAACATCTTAACAACCTTGAATGAAAAAACTAAAAACTGGAAAGTTGTAGACCTCGTCGAGACCTACAATTTTCATATAAAATCGTCTTTATCCGAAATTGTATGAAAAAGATATAACTTTTCTAAGGCTAGACTTCAAGTGGGCCAAAAACGGTATAAACCGAATTTCAAAAATGGGATATTCTAAATAAAAAGCAAAAAAGTAGAAAATGGTCGGAAAACACCTAAAATAGGAATTTTGGTGTTCCGTATTTCGTACCGAATTCGAATTTATTCGAAAATACGAATTCGAGTGGGTAAAAGGATGCGGGACGGTATGGGATATATCCCTATGCACAGCGACTGCCTGCCCTGCGCCATAGGCACCGCACCAGCCAACGCGAGCCCGGAGCACGATAGTGTGTGGCCAATGGAGCTGGGCTGCCGTGGCGTTGCCTTCCGCCATGGCCTCCGGCTGCTGAGCCTGGGTGGCGGCAACTTCAACAGGCACTGGAAGTCTGGAACAGGCTAGCGGCTAGGCAACAGTTCAGAGTGTGAGCTTTTCTCTTCTTTTTTTTTTCGGGATCTAACATGCTAGGGGACCTTCACTTGGCCCTGCATATCACGGCACCCAGGAAACTCACGCTTGTGGATGGCGCCAACGGGAGCAACAACGTGCTGCTGGCGGTGCCCATGAACTCTAGCATCAAGCGCGAGTCCATTTTCGCATCCTCGACTCCGTTGAGCTCCAGCTCCTAGCGGACGGCATGCAGACAGCAGCGCAGCACGCTCTGAGGTGACGCTGCTCACGGCTGGCGAGCGTGGGGCAGCAGATGGACGAGGAGGAAGGAGCGTCGTAGCGTGTGCTCGTGTGTTGGTGGCGATGAGGGCCGTTAGCCCCAAAAGTGACAGAATTCTAATTTTAGGTAACGCTCGCATCTTTCGATGGTATTCCCAAACTACCAGAACGCAGATCGGCAACACAGCGACAGTGGCACATCCTCATAGCAGGGACGCGAGCGCGGGTGCGATGTCCGTGGCTCTGAACTACAAGAGAGGGAGGAGAGCCACCCTCGACCACCGGCTTGACTGCGTGGCCTAGGCGCCAGCGCCGGAGCAGACACGCGGCTGCGACACAACTAGATGGCCGTCACATCGGGCAAAGCAGATGTGCGGGTGCGAGGCCAGAAGGTGGCCGTGGTGGTGACCTGGGACTGCGAGGGACAGAGCTGGGACAGGGGTGGGCATGGAGACGCGAGAAAAAGGAGGGGAGGCGGTCATACACCAAACAACACCAAGGGCGCAATTGCTGCCATGGATTCGCTTCAACCAACGCCAAATACTAGAGAAACACAAAAGGAAGCACACACAGGAGCACGAGGGCAATACCTCCTCAGAACGCCGACAGCTCTTCAATCAGCAAAAAGCAGCACCACTCAGCGGTGCCTGGACATAGGAGAAACGGCGGCGACGGCCACGCCCCAACAGACCCGCCATGAGGACAGCGATGGCCGCGGCGTAGGGCGTCCAGCGCCCTGAGGACAACAACCCACCCCTGCGGCTCCGCGCCCCCCAGCTGGCTCCACCCCACAGCTTCAGCGGCAGGCGCGATGAGGCACGGCGCAGGCGAAGCGGCAGCGCGGTGACCATAAAGGGTGGCACGGATTTCAAAAATAGCGGGTTGGTGGGTTTCAAGGCTGTATTACGTGGACCCGATAACATGGCGGACCCATTAGTAGCCTAAACAGCAGCACACATCTCCATACAGAATCAACGGCTCAAAATATGACAGATAAATAGCAAAAATCATAAAATATTAGCAATATTTGTATTATTATAAAAACTAGTCAATCAACCCATGCGAGAGCACGAGTTAGAATTTTAAAAGATATAAGTACTCGGTACTATTTAATAATCAGTTCATTCTAAATTATAAGATGTTTTGGTTTTTCTAGATATATTGTTTGTACTCTTACTTAAACAATACATTTAAGCTATGAACTGAATTTCTAGCTAAAATTACAGAGGATGCACCAGCTGGGCTTCCAATTATGTACTCTATAGTTTAACAAATTGATCTTGCAGATTTGTTTGGTGACGGGTATTCCTTTGATGTGCATGTGACAGACAAACCCGAGATGAGCAGTCATTTTACAACAGTCCCACGTGTATAGGGAGAATGTTACGAGTCAAATGACTCTTAAGTACTCTTATAACACACTACAGGAGCAACTCTGATAATTCTGTGTTGATAGAAATAGTGATTTTTTTTGACAAAGGCAAACTCAGCTTTTATAGAAAGCTAGAAATAGTGATTTTGACAAGAAAAACCTCTCAAACAGGTTTTTTGAATTAACCCTCTATTCTTGGTTTCACGCTAGCTAAAGTTGGAGAGCGGGGATAGCTCTCCAGAGTACACGCAAGATATAGATAAGTTTTTGGAAGGTGAAAAGATAGAGAGAACTATTTTAATTCAAATGGCTCTCTAAAAGAGGATTTAGAGAGTGAGTTCAAGAATGACTCTTGTAGATGCTTAAAAAATGATTTTAGGAGACATGGGGCAGCATTTTTCACTTACCATATTTCTAAAAGATTTTAGGAGGCGCGGAGATTTTAGAAGAAGCTCAAAAAAGTATCCCCACCTCTCTAAAAATGGATTTTCAGATATTTGTCTCTTAAAAAGACCACCTCTGTAAATCAAATTCTTAAGGATATCGCGTGCATGTGCAATTTAAAGGTGGTCTCCTTAAGAGGTATGCCTACGTCCATCAGGGGTGGGGTTGGATTTTTAGGTGTGGACTATGAGGAATAAAGCCCGTGTCCAAAAACTGCTCACACATAAAAATGTGGCCTCGGCGCTGACCATGGGCCCCTGCCTCAACTTTCTCCTCGTCTTGCTTGATGTCGCCTCCTCTCCCCCTGTCCCCGGTCCCACTAACCTCCTCACATGCCTGTTGCCGCCTCCATTCCCCTATCAGCACCTAGCAGCATGGTAAACAGGTCTCGGTCCAGCTGTTGAAGCTTCCGTGCTTATCGGACAAGCCTGACATAGAAAAGGGCTCGACGTGTCATTTCTGGTCCGAAGAAAGCACGGTCCGTAGACATTGGGCCAAAGGCCGAACCCATGGCCCTAATTGGTACGATCCGATGGCACGACGTACTGTGCCCGGCCCTGTGTCTACCAACCGTGTTTTTTCTGGATCTAGGTCAGGCGGCGGTCTGTTTGACCATTTATAGCTACGACTTTAATAGTTTGCAAAAGATCTCTAATCTCCGCTCTTCGTTTTGTGTTAATTTTATTTTTCCCAAAGAAGAGACATGCTAGTTGTTTCCCTCCGTGTGCCCATATGTTGCATCCGGAAAACGAAAACAATCGGTTTGTCTTCGTGCTCTCATTCATCGGCCGGCGAGGCCACGGGAAGTAAAGCGCGGCAGGTGAGGCAGCACTCTTCTTCTCCTCTCTCTCTCTCCCTCGTCCTCACACTCAGGCTGTGTTTAGTTCCTCATGAAATGCAAAATACAAAATATCAACTACTTTGGAATAATAAAATGCAAAATGCCAAAATTTTCATGGATGTGTTTAGTTCCATCCAAAATGTCAAATTTTTCGTAGGGTGGGTAAGCGCTTTTTGGTTTTTTTGGCTTTTTTTTGGGTCTCTTGAGGCCAAAATCCAAAATGAAAAATGGATACCTTTTTGTCAAAAATTTTGTATAATGTTTAGTTCCATTTTACAAAATGGTGAGGCCAAAACCCAAATTTTTTTGGGAGAAATGAGAAACTAAACACACCCTCACTCCGTCTCCTCACATGCCAGATCACGCGCCGGACCGGGGCTATCCACCCCGCGCACAACGAGTCGTTGAGCGCCTTCTTGTATTGCGTGCTAGGTGTTCGTTGTTTTGCCGCAGCTGGAGCAGAGCAGAGCACAGCGAGGTGGATCGGGATGATGACTTCGGTCGCTGCAGTAGGTGCTGGGCTCGACAGTAGGTACTACTTTTTTTTTTATCTTTTCCTGATTTACGGGGACGGCCACTGACATTGTGGCAGGTACTCGAACAGACACTAGCACGAAAGAGGCCTGCAATTGCGATGAAAATTATGAAAGGATGTGGAGGTAGAATTACCTACCGTTTCATTGTTTGGTCGACGATGTCTTAGTTTATACTATAGGTCAATCATTCATGTTTTAGTCTGATGTGCTAATACCACTTCTACAACAAACCGTGGCCTACTCCGTACTGTATTAACAATAGCTAGTCTTCATCAACGCCAGCACATCTCAACTTATAAAACTGCAATTGGTCCCTTAAGTATATATTTCGGGTTACAGAGAAAAGAAAACAGAAAATTACAGAGGAAGTTGCCCTGATATTTCGCTAATGCACTTCCCTGCCTTTGCCGGTGTATTATTGGATCAGAGTAGTTGACGGGCTGTTTGAGTCTTCCGTCTCTTACATTGCAGTAAAGCGCCTGTTCCAGCAAACCTCGCGCTCCTCATCGACGCTTCGGCAACTCTGTTGTTGGGGGAGCCCATATGCA
Organism: Saccharum spontaneum; assembly: GCA_022457205.1. NCBI lineage: Eukaryota > Viridiplantae > Streptophyta > Magnoliopsida > Poales > Poaceae > Saccharum > Saccharum spontaneum. The sequence continues at coordinate 5,957,646 of CM039608.1, read as the reverse complement.
ATATGGGCCAACTCCCCCTGAAGAGACATCATGAAGTTAAGTCGAAGGTCACGATGAAAAGACAGAGACTGAGATGTCATCGATGCACCATGCAGAATAGGCAGAGGCTCCTGCGGAAATGGCAGAGGTTCCTACGGAACAGTCAAAGGCTCTTACGGCTCAGGCAGAGGTGATGTTGGGGCACGCTCGCCCCAAGTGGCGGAGGTCCCTGCCAGAGGCGCAGAGGTCCGTGCCAGGCCAGAGGCGCAGAGGACCGCGCCAGAAGCGCAGAGGTCCTGCGTATTGGGGCACGCTCGCCCTAAGTGGTAGAGATCCATGCCAGAAGCGCGGAGGTCCTGCGGATCAAGCAAGGGCACACCGGATGAATGCGGGGACCTCCGCCGATTCAGGCGGAGGGTCTAAGCAAGCCACCGTTGTAGCTCAGATGCAAGAGTAGCGGAGGCCACAACGACAATAAAACTAACCGTGTTGGCAACTCCTGAGTAATGCTGTGCAGGGACATAAAGGCCTCCGCGACAAGCCCATAATTGGGCGGAGACCAAGGCAAGCTTGGCAGAGGCCCAGCGAAAAACTAGACGGAGGTCCCCCCAAAACGGAGGAGGCCTGGAAGAAGAACCATGGCGAAGGTCCCCCAAGACGGTGGAGACTTGGAAGAAGAACCACGGCGGAGGTCCCCCAAGACGGCGGAGACCTGGAACATAGGCCATGGTGAAGGCGCTCTGCCTGTTGATGGGCCCTCAACGGGTGCCGGCTAAGGCCCAGGGAACAAGGCGGTTGCTGAGAAGGAAGGTCTAGTCTACCCTTAGGATGTTAGATAGGGATCTTGGATATCCCGAGAATATACTTGTACCTGCGAAGGGCAAATATGTAAAAGAATATGCCCATGTACCGTGACCTATAAAAGGGGAGAGTGAACCCCATGTAAAGGAGGTTGTGAATACACTAATGAAATCCTAACATTGCCTGGTCCCACTCAGCACGCCTCCCGACTACCTCTGCACAAGGCACCGCTTGGGCAGAGGTGCTTGTGTGAGAGAGAGGTCTACTAATCCACTGATTAGTGTAAGAACTATGAATCTTTGAGGGAAGGAGGTCCCGAATCCTCCGGTGTTCGACGGAGAAATCAATTTGTGAGTTCATGATGTGTTCTTCGCGTTCTTCGTTTTCTCCCCTCTAGTTCTTCCTTCGATTCGTCGTTTCTAGACCATTTTGGTTCGTTTTTGTTGCCTTGATTCGTGCTATGACGTGAGTAGAATCTTTCCACCGAAGGAAATCCATCAATTCCTCACGAGCAAGTAGATCGGGCGATTTCTTGGTCTAGGTCTCAAGAACCGGTGTTTTTCGTTCTCCTTCGATTTTCCGTTGATTGGCTTCAAATTGGGCGATGACCTCTTAGAGGTAGCTCCCCTACTGCCTTATGATCATGTTCACCAAGTTTCGTGGCAGTTGGTGAAGATTTGGCCGCAAATCGGAAGATCGAAGAGAGGAGGCGATTTTCAGAGCTCTCTGTTCCTGCTGTTTCGCGATTCGCGGACAGTCCGCGGTACTGTAGCGGACTGTCCGCGGCTCGCAGTCTGTGCTGTTGCGATCCGTTTCTCGCCCGTTCGGTTTTCAATTCGAGTTCCGTCTTTTGCGTTGGGTTTCTAGCTGAGGAACGTCTTTAGGGTCTCTGAACTCTTGGTGGCTCGAGTTTTCGTAGCTTTTGTTTGTGTGCCTTTTGGGGTTGATTTTAGGACAGCGGTCGAAAGTTTCGAAAGAAATTTGAGGCTCCCATTCACCCCCTCTGGTCGCCGTTTCCGGTCCTTCAGGTTACAGAGAAAAAACAGAATAATTACCGAGGAAGTTGCTCTGATATTTCGCTAATGCACTTCCCTGCCTTTGCCGGTGTATTATTGGATCAGAGTAGTTGACGGGCTGTTTGAGTCTTCCGTCTCTTGCATTGCAGTAAAGCGCCTGTTCCAGCAAACCTCGTGCTCCTCATCGACGCTTCGGCAACTCTGTTCCCCGGGTGGCAGCGCCCTTGATTTTTACTTGGTGTATGTAAGATCTCCAGTTTCCACTACTCTTCGTTTGTTGTGTCAACTTCTTAGCTATTTTCCTCTCTGTTCATGTATCTTCTGTTTTTCTATCAGTTTCACTAATTTTATCTCGTCTTCCCGTTTCCAGGTTTTTCCCTCGTCTTTCAGCTTGGTTCCTGCTGCCTATCATCCCATCCATTCATACCCAAAAATTCCGTGCCATTACCAAATCAGTTTGTCCTCTTTTCATCTGGAGACACTTATATCCAAGATCTCTCCACACACAAAACAAAACAAAAAAAACACAGAGCCACAAACCTCAGCAATTCCATGGCAGACTTGGCACTCGCTGGCTTAAGGTGGGCAGCATCGCCAATCATCAATAGGCTCCTCACTCAAGCTTCAGCTTACCTCAGTGTGGACATGGTGCGTGAGCTCCAACAACTAGAAGCCACCGTCCTGCCGCAATTCGAGCTGGTGATTCAAGCAGCCGAAAAGAGCCCCCACAGGCGCAAGCTGGAGGCATGGCTCCGGCATCTCAAAGAAGCCTTCTATGATGCCGAGGACCTGCTAGACGAGCATGAGTACAACCTCCTCAAACACAAGGCCAGGAGCGGGAAGGATCCCTTGGTAGGGGAGGATGAAACCTCCTCCATTGCATCGACTATCCTAAAGCCTTTTCATGCAGCTAAGAGCAGGGCACGCAACTTGCTTCCTGAGAACAGAAGGCTAATTAGCAAGATGAATGAGCTCAAGGCTATCCTGGCAGAAGCCAAGTTGCTTTGGGATCTTCTTGGCTTAACACATGGCAATACCACCGAGGGGCCAGCTATAGCAGCAACCGTTGTTCCCACAACCACATCACTTCCCACTTCAAAGATTTTCGGTCGCGATAGGGATCGTGATCGTGTAGTAGATTTTCTTCTCGGGAAGACAACAACTGACGAGGCAAGTTCTGCTAGGTACTCAGGTTTGGCTATTGTTGGAGCTGGAGGAATGGGGAAGTCCACCTTAGCTCAGTATGTCTACAATGACAAGAGGATAGAAGAATACTTTGATGTCAGGATGTGGGTCTGCATCTCACGCAAACTTGATGTCCATCGTCACACACGAGAGATTATTGAGTCTGCAAAAAAGGGGGAGTGCCCACGTGTTGATAATCTCGATACTCTCCAGTGCAAATTACGTGATATACTACAAGAGTCACATAAATTCTTGCTTGTCTTGGATGATGTTTGGTTTCAAAAATCTGATAGTGAGACACAGTGGGAGCAACTCCTAGCTCCATTAGTCTCTAAACAGTCGGGGAGCAAAGTTTTGGTGACTTCTCGACGAGAAACATTTCCGGCCGCTATTTGCTGTGAACAAGAACAAGCCATTCATTTGGAAAACATGGACGATGCCGAGTTCTTGGCACTCTTTAAACACCATGCTTTCTCTGGAGCAGAAATCAAAGACCAGATGTTACGCACGAAGCTGGAACATACTGCAGAGGAGATTGCTAAAAGGCTTGGACAATGTCCTTTAGCAGCAAAAGTTTTGGGTTCCCGATTGAGCAGAAAAAAAGATATCACTGAATGGAAAGCTGCCCTAAATCTCAGAGATTTAAGTGAGCCCTTCACCGCACTGCTGTGGAGTTACGAGAAGTTAGATCCACGTCTGCAGAGGTGCTTCTTGTATTGCAGCTTATTTCCAAAAGGTCATAGATATAGACCTGATGAGTTGGTTCACCTTTGGGAGGCAGAAGGTTTTGTTGGTTCATGCAATTCGAGTAGGGCATTGGAAGAGGTTGGGAAGGGTTACTTCAATGATATGGTCTCTGGATCTTTCTTCCAATTGGTTTCTAAAAGGCATTCTAATCCATACTATGTCATGCACGATATCCTTCATGATTTGGCAGAGTCACTCTCCAGAGAAGACTGCTTCAGGTTGGAGGATGATAATGTGACAGAAATACCATGCACTGTTCGACATCTATCTGTTCATGTTGAGAGTATGCAAAAGCATAAACAAATTATCTACCAGCTACATCATTTACGCACTATTATCTGCATCGATCCATTAATGGATGATGGAACTGGCCTTTTTTATCATATGTTACGGAACCAGAAAAAATTGCGTGTACTGTATTTACCATTTTACAACAGCAGCATGTTGCCTGAAACTATTGGTGAGCTGAAGCACCTTCGATATTTGAACCTCATCAGAACATTAGTTTCAGAATTGCCTAGATCATTATGTACTCTTTACCACTTGCAATTACTTCAGTTAAACACAATGGTGGAGAAGTTGCCTGACAAGCTTTGCAGTTTAAGTAAGTTACGCCATCTGGGAGCATACACATGTTTCACTGATAATTACGTGCGTGAAAGACCTATTTACCAAATTCCGAACATAGGCAAGCTAACTTCGCTACAACACATGCATGTCTTTTCAGTGCAAAAGAAGCAAGGATATGAGTTGCGACAGCTGAAGGACTTGAATGAGCTTCGTGGCAGTTTAACAATAAAAAATCTTGAAAATGCCACTGGAAAGGATGAGGCCTTAGAGTCGAAGCTACACCAGAAAAAACACCTTGAAGTGTTGAAGTTTGTCTGGAGTTGCCAGAATGGCATGGACGCAGACACTTTACATTTGGGTATTCTAGAAGGTCTGAGACCTCCTCCACAACTAAGTGGCCTCAAAATCAAAGGTTACAAATGTGCCACATATCCAAGGTGGTTACTTGAGGGATCCTATTTTGAGAATTTGGATAGTTTTGGGCTTTCTAGTTGTGGTTTGTTAGACGGCCTACCAGTTGATACAGAGCTGCTTCGTCATTGTTCTAGGCTGCATATAAAAAATGTTCCAAATTTGAAGACAGTATCTTGTCTTCCAGCAGGCCTTACAGAGTTGACTATTCAAGGGTGTCCACTGCTTACATTTATCACCAAAAATGAGCTCGACCAGCATGACTCGAGGGGAAACGTAATGAAGATAGATGACCTGGCGTCAAGACTTGCATCGGTGTGGGAGGTGGATTCAGGATCACATATTAGGAGTGTGCTATCAGAGGACTGTTCATCTCTGAAACAGCTTTTGACATCGATGGATGATGACATATCACAACATCTCCAAATTATTCAAAGTGTCCTAGAGGAAGGAGGAGATATAGTATCGGTGAAAGAAAATATGATAAGGCATGGCTTTTTTGCCATGAGCAGAGGATAAGAGTCATCTACGGAAGGACCATGGAGCTGCCGCTGGTTCTACCATCAGGACTCTGTAAACTTCGTCTTTCTTCATGCAGTATTACAGATGGAGCTTTAGCTATTTGCCTTGGTGGCCTCACTTCACTCGAAAATTTAGCATTGGAATATAATATGGCATTAACTGCACTTCCGTCAGAAGAGGTATTTGAGCATTTGACAAAGCTTGAGTATTTGGAGTTAAAAGGTTGTTGGTGTCTGAGATCACTTGGGGGCTTACGTGCTGCTCCATCTATTTCCAACCTTGAATGTACGGATTGCCCTTGTTTAGAGCTGTCACGTGGAGCAGAATTTATGCCGTTGAACCTTGGTGAGTGCCTCATCATATATGGTTGCATTCTTGCAGCCGATTCTTTCATTAATGGCTTGGCACACCTGAAACGTCTTTACGTTCGTGGCTGTAGAAGCTCCCCCTCCTTATCGATTGGCCACCTGACCTCCCTTGAAACATTACATCTATCTTGTCTCCGCGATCTGTCGTTTCTTAAAGGCTTGTCTTCCCTGCAAGTTCACAGCGTGTTCGCTTGAGATTATCAGCCAAATCAGCCAACCAGCCAGCAGCATTTTTCTCTCACAAAAAACCAGCCAACAGTACTTTCAGCCAGCCAGATCAGTCCAAGCGAACAGGCCGTAAGAATCTAAGTTTGATTGATGTCCCTAACCTCACTGCCAAGTGCATCTCACAGTTCCGTGTCCAGGAATGCCTTCGCGTTAGTAGCTCTGTATTGCTCAACCACATGCTCATGGCTGAAGGGTTTACAGTCCCACCGTATCTTTTTTCTTGAAGATTGTAAGGAGCCGTCAGTTTTATTTGAAGAACCTGCAAATCTGTCATCTGTCAAGTGCCTGGAATTTATGAGTTGTAAAATGGAGTCCATGCCAAAAGATCTAAAATTTCTTTCCAGTCTGGAGAGTCTTTATATCACTAGAAAAGGAAGCGCCCTTTCGGGCGCCCCTACCAGCGTCATATTGGGAAGCAATAATATAAAATACATATAGCAAGAAACTCATGTAGGTATATATTATTGATATAAATAACACTGAGTGTATGGTCTTTGTACACCCTATGTAGTTCTATCCATACAAATTATATGGCAATACCTGAATTCATTATTACCTCAACAGTTTAAAATACTGGTACAAATCCATCCATAGCACTAAAGTGGTTCATAAAATGGGAAATAGCTCACAGTTTGTAGCCATGTTCATGTTCACCCAGATATCCAATTGACTAAATAGCCGGAGGTTCCTTCGTCGCCAAACACTTCGGTGATTGCACATATACAAAAGAGTTCCCTATATAGCTCCTGCTTGCTTACATGTTTGGTGGATTTCGCCACGGACAAGCTAATAAGCTATGGAGGCCCATCGGTTGAAGGGGACAATGCATCAGTGGTCAGAAGATTATTACAGCTCATGTGCAGTAAATAAGGCAACTTAGCTATTTCATAGGGTACTAATTATTACTGATGTATGTGGAGGAACAAGTAGCATGCATGTGATGGGAGTAAAAAACAAAAAAAAATGACACTGAATGGGAGAAGATGGATTTGTGATTGGATTGCTTGTCTGTTGGTATGGATAACCACTATATGCAAAAGTCCAGCAAACATCTTCAGTGCATTACAAAAGATTCAAAGTGATTGAGCTGAGATTGAGCCTGAGGCCCACAACTGTCTATCCCCATCAGAGATATACCTACTTACTATCATAGGTACGAAGACCAAAATTGACTCCAGCACTAATATGCATTGAGCTAAAACAGGCCCCACCTATCTATCACAACTCAAAGTCTGACGCAGATAGCAACTAAGCGAGGCATGCCAATGAAGCACACATTTTTTTTTTCTGAAAATATCGGATAACTGGATGGTTTATACAATTTCAAAATTGATATCCATCTGCATGTATACCTGCCATACCGAAAATAGTAACGACCATCTCCAAAATAAAATTATGCAGATCCTTTGTTGGCATTTAGCTTTAGGTGAGCCAATGAATATATACGAAGGCGAAGGGTAAACAAAAGTTGACAACTGAGCTAATGTTATAGTAAAATCAGTGTCAAGTTCTAGATTTTGAACTGCTCTATTCCATGTTAAATCTGAAATATGGATGGAACGGCCCTGTACCTGTCGGATGCGGCTGTGCCGTGCCGTCAGCCCCGCTGTACCTAGCGTTCGCAGTCCATGGTCGCCTTCCGTATGACTGTCATCGTACAGGTCAGTAGATGAACGCCTTTGCTCAGTACTGCATCCCGCTAGATGTAGAGGAGGAGGCGCAGCTTCCTTGATCTAAGCCCCCACCGACGCATGGATCCGTGCCACCACCCATCAGATCTGGGATTGCCCTCGACGCCCCGACCATGGTTGGGAGGATCCACGTGTACAAGTACCAGTCGGGGGAGTGTTGAAGGGAAGGGAACCTTGACCTCGGGTTGAAGAACACCGTGCTGAAGCCGCTCGCTATAGATCCGCCCATGCCTGGAGGACCCGTCAGGCGGTTGGTGTCACGGGCAGCAAGGTTGGGGGCGCCGCAAGGGGGGCGAGCTCGGCCCGACCTGCACACCGTACATCTCGCGTGGCTCCCGACACTGGAGGGATGGCGGCGCCGGGAGACGCGTACCAGGAGAAGCGAGGGGCGGCGGTGTGGAGACGGAGAAGTCTCGAGAATGAAATGGGAGCTGGGAGTATCCGAGTAGGGTTGGAGCCAGGGGGTCGTCCGCAAAATTGCCTGCGGGTGTTTTTGTGTAAAAATAACGTGATTCTCGAATTTTCTCTTCTTGACATTCAAGGGGGCTAAGAATAAAATAATCGAACGTGAATACTGTAGAACTCGGCCTAATTGGATTGCGGGTTAGTTCTTAAGAAAATAGAGGGCTTTCGTGAAAAGCAGATGAATCCACGCGTCTGCACCGGAGCAGGTTTAAAGGAACCGCCCCAACATAGCATTCTTACCAGAGAAGATCTGCCGTCCTCCCATCTTGAAGAAGAACTGTCAAGAACCAGATGGTGACACATCCGCCTGAAGGGCTTCTATTAATATTGACCCAGGCTGTTTCTGCGGCTTATAAGCCGATTGTGACTGTTTTGTTGTGAGAGAAAAATACTGTTCTACGGCTGATAAGCCGTGCTGATAAGAGCAGCCGAACAGGCGGATTGAACTTGCTTAGGCTTGCCACTTGAAAGAAATGAAAAAGGTAAAGGTTCCACTGATCCATTCTCCAGGACAAATTATGTTTTCCAATATTTGACATACTTCAATATATTGCATCAATAGAGTCTCAGAAAAGCTCTGGTTCACGAGAACACCAACTACTGTGTCCACTCTCTCTCTCTCTCGCGTGCGTGTGAGTTCATCAGCTCAACGGTGCTGATCGCTTGCGTCCAGGAGGGACGTCTCTCCAGCGAGCACCAGACATATTAAAAAAAATTCTTCTTAAAGTTTGGTTTTCTTTTAATAAAGTTCGGTAAATCTGAGCATGGACATCATATTTCAATACAAATTTTAGAAGTCATAATATACTTACATTTCAGGACAAAGAGAGTAGGTTACACCTTAAAGCAACAAGCCATGTAGACAACGAATATACGAGGCTATCATACTCCTACCGCAAACGAGACACTCAAATTGAAAAGTAGCTTTAGAGCAACTCCACTATATCCCTTTTCCTCTTTAACCTATTGGAGATATGAGGGACGTGTACTCAAATTAAAACATCTCTCCTTTCACCTCTCCTGACACTTGAGACCCATATGTCAGTTGGCAAAATAGGTTTTTTCTTATGCCTATGATTTTCTTCACAGGTGGTTCATAAAGAGAAGACGCCCATGGAGAAAAAGTTATGTGGGTCCAGGACTAAGAACTGCCAGAGTAGGTACACTGGGCGTGTTCGCTGGTCTGGTCCATCCAGACCAGCCGGCTGATCCCCTCAGCAAATACTATTCATCAATCAGCTGCTACAGTATTTCTCTCTCACAAAACCAGCCAATTTCAGCCAAGTTTCACACCAGCGAACGGGCAGACTAACGGAAATCTCAAGACAGCTGCCAATGTAAATGCAGTATTTACACTAGTGGTTCTCTTAACACAACCGCCAGTGTCTAAGATTTGTACTGGCGGCTCTCCTTGATGGATTCGCATAGGAGATCCCAAACCCGGTGGATATTGCCTATGGTGGTTCTTGGTTAGTGGCCATGTTTTTTTTTTTGGTGGTTGTGATGGTAGCTTTTGTCAAAGGTTGCTGGCGTCCCACAGGGACCGGCAAAAATTTCTTTGCCCCTCAAATTTCTTGCCGGCTGCTTTTTGAAAAAAGAAAGGGTTTGAGCAGGTGGGTCACGCTCAGACACACTTACACGAAAGTGGCCTGCAATTGCGGTGAACATTACGGAAGGTGGAGGAGGTACAAGTAAAACGTCTTGTAAGGTCAATCATTCATGTTTAGTCTAATGTGCTAAGATCACTTTTACAACAAACCGTGTGACCCTCCCTATTAATAATTGCTAGTCCTCATCAAGGCAGCTCTCTCAGCTTATAAAACTGCTACTGGTCCCTTAAGTATATATTTCGGCTACAGACAAAAACAGCATAATAACCGGAGAAGTTGCCCAAATATACTCTATTCGCTAATGCGCTTCCCTGCCTTTGCCGGTGTATTACTCGATCAGAGTAGTTGACGGGCTGTTTGAGTCTTCCGTCTCTTGCACTGCAGTAAAGCGCTTGTTCCAGAGTCTAATCCACCGCACCAGCAACCTCGCGCTCCTCGTCGATGCTTCAGCAACTCTGTTCCCCGCGCGGCCGCGCTCTTGATTTTTAGTTGGTGTAAGATCTCCAGTCTTCGTTTGTTGTGTCAACTTCTTAGCTATTTTCCTCTGTGTTCATGTATCTTCTATTTTTCTATCAGTTTCACTAATTTTATCTCGTCTTCCCGATTCCAGGTTTTCATCAGTCTCCATTGGTGTCTTTCAGTTATTTCCCTTCTGTACGTAGAACTTCATCCATACTCCAAAAACGAAAAAAAAAACTCAGCGTTGTTCCTGCTCCCCATCATCCCATCCATTCATACCCAAAAATTCCGTGCCATTACCAGTCAGTTTATCCTCTTCCTTTCATCTGGAAACACTTATATCTAAGACCTCTCCACACAAGCAAAAAAGGACACAGCCACAAACTTCGGCAATTCCATGGAAAACTTGGCACTCTCTGGCTTAAGGTGGGCAGCATCGCCAGTTATCAATAAGCTCCTCACTAAAGCTTCAACTTACCTCAGCGTGGACATGGTACGTGAGCTCCGACAACTAGAAGCCACTGTCCTACCACAGTTCGGCCTAGTGATTCAAGCAGCCGAGAAGAGCCCCCACAGGCCCAAGCTGGTGGCATGGCTCCGGCGTCTCAAAGAAGCCTTCTATGATGCCGAGGACCTGCTGGATGAGCATGAGTACAACCTCCTCAAGCGCAAGGCCAAGAGTGGGAAGGATCCCTTGGTAGGGGAGGATGAAACCTCCTCCATTGCATCGACCATCCTGAAGCCACTTCGTGCCGCCAAGAGCAGGGCGCGCAACTTGCTCCCTGAGAACAGAAAGCTCATTAGCAAGATGAATGAGCTCAAGGCCATCCTGACGGAAGCAAAGGAACTCCGTGATCTTCTTAGCATACCACCTGGAAATACTACAGGTTTAGGGTGGCCAGCCGTACCAACAACCATTGTTCCTCCAACCACAGTGACATCACTTTGCACTTCAACGGTTTTCGGCCGTGACAAGGATCGCGATCGTATAGTAGATTTTCTTCTTGGCAAGACAACAGCTGACCAGGCAAGTCCAACTAGGTACTCGAGTTTGGCCATAGTTGGAGCGGGAGGAATGGGGAAGTCCACCTTAGCGCAGTATGTCTACAATGACAAGAGGGTAGAAGAAGCCTTTGATGTCAGGATGTGGGTCTGCATCTCACGTAAGCTTGATGTCCGGCGTCATACAAGGGAGATTATTGAGTCCGCGACAAAGGGGGAGTGCCCACGTGTTGACAATCTGGATACTCTCCAGTGCAAATTACGTGACATACTGCAGAAGTCAGAGAAATACCTACTTGTCTTGGATGATGTTTGGTTTGAAAAATCTGACAGTGAGACAGAGTGGTTTCAACTCCTGGATCCATTAGTTTCTAAACAGTCAGGAAGCAAAGTTTTGGTGACTTCTCGGCGTGAAACACTTCCGGCTGCTGTTTGCTGTGAACAAGAGCAAGTTGTTCATTTGGAAAACATGGACGATGCCGATTTCATGGCACTCTTCAAACACCATGCTTTCTCTGGGGCAAATATTGGAGACCAGCTTTTGCATAGTAAGCTGGAACATACTGCAGAGGAGATTGCTAAAAGGCTTGGACAGTGTCCTTTGGCAGCAAAAGTTTTGGGTTCTCGATTGAGCAGAAAAAAAGACATCGCTGAATGGAAAGCTGCATTAAAGCTCAAGGATTTAAGTGAGCCCTTCACAGCTTTGTTGTGGAGTTACGAGAAGTTAGATCCACGTCTGCAGAGGTGCTTCTTGTATTGCAGCTTATTTCCAAAAGCTCATAGATATGAACCCAATGAGTTGGTTCACTTTTGGGTTGCAGAAGGGTTTGTTGATTCATCCAATTTGAGTAGTAGTAGGACAATGGAAGATGTTGGGAGGGATTACTTCAACGACATGGTCTCTGGATCTTTCTTCCAACAATTGGGTTCAGGTTCGTATATCATGCATGATATCCTTCATGATTTGGCAGAGTCACTCTCTAGAGAAGACTGCTTCAGATTAGAAGATGTTAATGTGACAGAAATACCATGCACTGTTCGACATTTATCTGTTTCGGTTGAGAATATCCAAAGGCATAAGCAAATTATCTACAAGCTGCATCATTTACGCACTGTTATCTGCATCTATCCACTATTGGAAAATGCAAGTGTTATTTTTGATCAGATACTGCAGAACCTGAAGAAGTTGCGTGTATTGCATTTGTCATTTTACAGCAGCAGCATGTTACCTGAATCTGTTGGTGAGCTAAAGCACCTTCGGTATTTGGACCTCAGCAGAACATCAGTTTCTGAATTTCCTAGATCATTATGTGCTCTTTACCACTTACAGTTACTACAGTTAAACTACAGGGTGGAGAGGTTGCCTGACAAAGTTTGCAATTTAAGTAAGTTACGGCACCTGGGAGAGTACCAGGGCCAAATTCCAAACATTGGCAAGCTTACTTCGTTACAAGAGATAAATGCCTTTTCTGTGCAAAAGAAGCAAGGATATGAGTTGCGACAGCTGAAGGACTTGAATGAGCTTGGTGGCAGTTTACGAGTAAAAAATCTTGAGAATGTCACTGGAAAGGATGAAGCCTTAGAGTCGAAGCTATATCTGAAAAATCGCCTTAAAGGGTTGAGGCTTATCTGGAGTTGCAAGAATGGCACAGATGCAGAGGATATTTTGCATTTGGATATTCTGGAAGGCCTGAGACCGCCACCCCAACTGAGTGACCTCACAATCGAAGGTTACGAATGTGGCACATATCCTAGGTGGTTACTTGAGCGATCCTATTTTGAAAATCTGGGAACCTTTGCGCTTCGTGACTGCAGATTGCTAGAAGGCCTACCACCAGATACAGAGCTCCTTCAGCATTGCTCTAGTCTGTATCTATCAAATGTTCCAAATTTGAAGACATTATCATGTCTTCCAGCAAGCCTTACAACGTTGTCAATCCACGGTTGCCCACTGCTTACGTTTGTCACAGAAAATCAGGTCGAGCAACATGACTTGAGGGAAAATTTAATGAAGGCAGATGACCTGGCGTCTAAACTTGCATCGATGTGGGAGGTGGATTCAGGACCAGGTGTTAGGAGTGTACTGTCACAAGAGTATTCATCTCTGAAACAGTTGATGGCACTGATTATCAATGATGATATATCAAAACAACTTCAAATTATGGAAAGTGGTCTGGAGGAAGGAGGAGATAAAGTATCGGTGAAAGAAAATATCATCAAGGCATGGCTCTTTTGCCATGAGCAGAGGATAAGATTCACTTATGGCAGGGCCATGGAGCTGCCAGTGTTTCTACCATCAGGACTCCATGAACTTTCCCTTTCGTCATGCAGTATTACAGATGAAGCTTTAGCTATTTGCCTTGGTGGCCTCCCTTCACTGACAACATTAAGATTGGGATACAATATGGCATTAACTGCACTTCCGTCAGAAGAAGTGTTTCAGCATGTGACAAAGCTTGAGACTTTCGAAATCACTGCTTGTTGGTGTCTCAGATCACTGGGGGGCTTACGTGCTGCTCCATCTCTTTCGAGCCTTTATTTTTATCATTGCCCTTCTTTAGAGCTGGCACGTGGAGCAGAATTTATGCCGTTGGACCTTAGTATCCTCGTCATAAATGGCTGCATACTTGCAGCTGATTCATTCATTAATGGCTTGCCGCACCTGAAACGCCTTCACATTTATCGTTGCAGAAGCTCCCCATCCTTATCGATTGGCCACCTGACCTCCCTTGGATCATTATCTCTAGGGTATCTCCCTGATCTGTGCTCTCTTGAAGGCTTGTCTTCCCTGCAACTTAAGCGCCTAAGTTTGATAGATGTTCCAAACCTCACTGCCAAGCACATCTCACAGTTCCGTGTCCAGGAATACCTCACTGTTAGTAGCTCCATATTCCTCAACCATATACTCTTGGCTGAAGGGTTTACGGCCCCGTCGCATCTTAGTCTTCAAGATTGCAAGGAGCCGTCAGTTTCATTTGAAGAACCTGCCAATCTCTCATATGTCAAGCACCTGCAATTTTCTTGTTGCAAAATGGAGTCCCTGCCAACAAATCTGAAATTTGTCTCCAGTCTGCAGTGTCTTGGTATCCATGATTGCCCCAACATAACATCTTTACCAGATCTGCCGTCCTCCCTCCAGCGCATAAGTATAGAAAAATGTGATGTCTTGAAGAAGAACTGCCGAGAACCTGATGGAGAAAGCTGGCCAAAGATTTCGCACATCCGCTGGAAGACCTTCGACTATTATTGAACTTGCTTCTTTAGACTTTCCACTTGTGTGAAAAGAAATAAGAAGGTAAAGGCTCCACTGTCATTCTTGATTCTCCTGGACTAATTATGTTTTCCAATATTTGACATCCTTCAATGTTCCAAACAGCCACCTCGAGGTCACTAAGTCATCTCCGCAGCAGGCGGCACCCAGTTCAAGCCAAAAGGCAACCCATCGCTGTTTATGTTGCCCGGCGCCCCGGCCACCGTGAACTGGAAGGCCTCCGTCAGTCCCATCGACTCTCAGGTGTTTGTTCCTCCTATACCATTTCGCTTGTCCTGTTATTCCTTCGTTGCTCATTAATAATTGCCAGCACATATTTCTCTAATGGTAGAATAAGCCTCCGACGATGAAGATAAAAACAGTGGTTATCGTTTTGAGGCCAATTGGTCGATTGTTTGTAATAAAAACAGCTATACTCTCATGTGGCTCTGTAAAATTTCGAATATATGTTGAAAACAGCGATTGCCAACGACGGGTGGTGTGTTCGTAATAAATTCGTATTTTCTTTGCTTCCGTGGTTCTGTTGTCGTCGCTGCTGTTTGCTCATGTCATGTATGCTCTGAGTTTTCATTTTCATGTGCCTAACTGAAAGACCGAAAACGGCGACCAGAGGAGGTGAATGGGAGCCTCGAATTTTTTTTTGAAATATTTAGCCATTGTCCCAAAATCACTGCCAAACACAATTGAGTTGCTGAAACGAGAATACCCAAGCCAACTGGTGATGAGAGTACTTAGAGGAACTCCTTGGAACGAGAGAAAGCTAACGCAACAAACGGAACATGAATCGAATCACAAACGCGCAAACCACGAACAAAATAGCAAGCTAAAAATTTGAGCTGGAAATACCCAAGACTGCAACTGGATGAAGCAAGGAGAGCAACGCACAGCAACGGAGGGGCTGCTCTCTAAGTGCTGCAGAACTGATGTACGCACACCGACGCTAGCCTGTTCGCTTGAGCTTTCAGCCGCTTATTTTCAACCAGTCAGCGGTGTTTTTCTCTCACAGTAAATCAGCCAACAGTACTTTCAACCACTTATTTTCAGCCAACCAAACTTGCTTAGAAGGGCCACGTACGGCCAGGAGCAAACACTGCTTGGAGCAAGCACTTACAGTGCTGAAGCATTTAGTGCTAGAAGTACTACTGCTGCTGTAGGCCTCCACCTGCAAGCCGCTCACCAGGAAGAGTGGAGCAGCAGTTTACGCACGAGCAGGCCAAGGTGCCGGTCAGGAGCTGCACTGCCGGACTCCCCAAATCATCAAGAGAGAAGACAGACAGAGACAGGCTCGGACGATGGGATGGCTCACCGCCGAGCAAAGCACACGCACGTCGCTGGTAGTGCTGCTGCTGACTCCATTCGCAGGCGACGAGCGAACAAGAGCTGGAACCGAGCGTTCCTGAGAGCTGACGAACAGAAAGCCGGCGGTCACAGAATCGAACCAAAATCGAAAATCAAAACTCCATGAATCGCTCCCAAATTTTACATAGAGATTCGCAATGAAGAAGGAAAACTATTCCTAGGAAATCATTGCTCAATTTAAACTGTAACTCCATAAATCGAAAAAATTCGAGCGAGAACGAGTTTTTGTCCAAAAAGTGAAATCTGCCCGGTTCTTGATGCACGAGTGGAATTGATCAAATTACTTGGTGGTCTTGTTCATCACTCGATATAGCATCAATTGAGCCGACCAAAAAAACAAAGGAGAACTCGAAATCAACACGAACTGAGAAAAGGGGGAAAACAGGGAACAGCAGCTCGCAAGAAAGCACGAACAGCTAGCACCAGAACACGAAATAAAAAATCACGGGCATAAATTGAATCCAAGAGGGCACAAGGTTAGGGCCTCCATTTCCAATACAAGATGACAGATTACACAAATTTTAAATTTGTGGGTCTCTCTCAAGAAAATACTATAAGAACAGACCCTAGAAAGAAGGAGGGGAATAAGAGAGTGGGAGAGAGATGAGGGAGATGTGAACTCCCTTATCTTATTTAATAGAGCTATTACATAATTCTAGTTTTGCCCTTAGATATTTTGAGTCGATCTTCTTAACCCGAGGACGTTATGGTCTAACCCGAGGTAATCTTCATCCGACGGCCACCGCGCCTTTCATGAGATAGCTTCGCCTCGACACGAACTCCTCGATGTCGCCACGTGTCGTCCGTTCCTCCTCAGAACCTTCGCCCAGGTTTTGTAGCCTAAACCCGTAAACTCGACACCGATGGTTTTGAGGTCCAAACTACCAAACCCGCTCGTGAGTAGCGTACTCCATACATGTCCCCGGCCGCTCGACACCTGTCACCGCCGTCCTCGACCGGCCGACCGCCAAATCCTCTAAGCCCCACTCGACTTGCACGTCATCTATCTTGACTCGGTCAATACGGTTACTCCTATGTACACTTGCATTTGTCGATGTCCAAGATGTCAGCCATCGTGGCTAGTCACCCGGCCTCCTAGTCTCTCGGTCCAAGCCTCACATCCGCCCTTCACCGCTCCCAGTCTATCGGCATGGCACGTCCCTACTTGACCTTCACCTCGCCGTCGACCACCGCCTCCGAGCTCCGCACCTGCACACCACAAGCTAAGAGACATGTCGCACAACCCAACTCATGCCATGGTTAGTCACAAACTCAACCTAGGTCGTGGATCACGTTGACAATCACTCATCACAAATCAAATCACAAGGGCACATATCTCCAGCCACGCTTGCGCTCGTTGTCGACACTGGCTCTGGCAACCTCTGCTCCCCGCGCCCTTGATTCACTTGGTGTAACTCCATCCCGCAACACCGTGTAAGATCACAAATCTCTACTCTTAGTTTGTTGTGTTAACTTATCACTAGTTATTTCGCTCTGTGTGCCGTAGCACACGAGAAAGCAACATAATCAGTTTGTCTTCATTTTTCTAATCAGATCCACCAATTCTATGCGTCTTCCCAATTCCAGGTTTTCTTCACTATGTTGCTGTCCTTATCAGTAATTTGCCTTCGGCAGAAACACCTCATCCATACATAAAAAAGAAAACAGCTTCCATCGTCCATCCATTCATCTTTCTTCTCCTGTTTAATCTTTCTCTTCGCCACCAGACCCTTGCACCCTGCATCTTCAACTTGTTCATTTCACTCCTATGAAAAATATATATATATATAGAAAACCAAAAGAAAAAAAAGAAAAAGATATTTTTTCGAAAGGACGGCAAAAGCTTTGCCGCGGATTTTATTAGACGAAGAAAAAGAAGAAAAAACGAACAATTACAACTCTCTATTTACATCGGCGTGACGAGCTAAAACATTTAGAGAAAACGACGGGCAACTAACAAAACTACCAAAGGTCGGGAAAAGATAAACCCAAGCTCGTGCACCACCGAAAACAAGAAAACCGCAACTACATGAAAACGAAACGTAGAAAGATCTACTGCAAGATTGCCGTATTATGCCTTAGAGCTGTCGCCAAAGAAAATTGATTGATATCATCTTTGCATAACATCACGACTTGTCTTGGGCTTGAACTTCTTTGTTGGAAAGTTCACCTATTTCTCTCTTTCCAGATATTCCACCAAAAGTAGATTATGATCCCATCAAAACATCTTCTCTGACTTTTGTCAACTTTTCTTCTGCATCTTCTCTAGTAATTATGGATCGAACCACTTGTGTTTATAGAGCTGAGGTCTGTTAACCCAAACCACACCTTGATCAACTCCCAAACTTCCTTAGCGAAAGGGCAATCTTTGCACAGGTGTGTTGGCGTCTCTTGATCATTTGCACAGAGTTTACATATAGGGTCATCCGTCCATCCTCGCTTCATCAAGTTGTTTGCGGTCAAGATTTTTTGTGTATTAGTGTCCATGCGTTCTTGCCTTCCATATTGGCATAATTTTGAGTTTGGAAAAGGTCCCCTGGAACTGAATTTTATTGGCGATTTTTGTGGTGTACTCTCCATTTTCTGTCCAGCGCCATCGTATATCATCTTCCACATTGTCGATCAGCTGTGTATCCTTGATGGCCTCCCATAGGTCGACAAACTCAGAAACCTCTTCATGTGAACTCGGAGGGTATATGTGGTCTATCCATATGTTGTTTTCTAGAGCCTTTTGCACTGAAATCTTCTTCCTGCGTGTCTTATGAAACAAACTAGGCGCGATTGTTTTTGCTGCAGCTCTGTTTATCCACGAGGAGGTCCAGAACAAAGCTGTTTTTCCATTGCCAATGGTTACTATAGTTGATGCATTAAAAAGCTCATGATCGGTCTTGTCACATGGGACTTCCAGGTCTGTCCATGCTCTTTCCTTTTTGATGTGCACACGCCTATGCAACGCGTGTAGCAAGTTGTGTGGCCCGATCTTCTCGTAGGATCTGCGAACTTGATAACTTGTCAATGCGTGACCTGGTGAAGAGGCAGTGCACCGCGAGGCTGTCCACGCGACGAACTACCGAGACAATCACCCTTCCACGTACCGACGAAACAGCCCACGCAATCACGCCCTATAGACGTGAAGGCACAAACTGGGTGAACCGCAGTTCGGCGTTCTACAACTCCCTCAGGAATCGAAAGAACAAATGTTGCAAGCCTCTCAAGACTCATGCATAAACAAAACTCCACGAGTTTGTGTATTCTGAATTTAGCCAAACAAGATCTGTCTTTTCATTGTCTAGTACAAGATATATATAGAGATAGGGGCGTTCAGCTTTGAGTAAATGGCAGCATGCACATGCACTAGTGGATTTCGTGGCTGGTTCGCGTGTCTTTTCAACTTCTGGAAGCAGTTACTAAAATGAGCATAACTCTTTATTGGGTAGTCCAAATAATGAGCCATTTGATGGGCTGGAAAGTAGACTTGAAGACGCTTCTATCCACTTATAGAGCACCGTCTAACTCCTTGTATTCTGTCCATGGTTATGCTTGGAATTCGTACCATGTGTCAGTCATCTAGCTTCTGGTTGCATTCCCATGCAAAAGTGATGAACCACCATTTTATTCATGCACACCATAGGCTTCTTGGTCCAGATGTCCAGAGGCTTGAATCCATCTTCATCCCATGCTGGTTCATACACTCCATCATTCCTAAGGACATTGGAACAAGAACTCAAAAGCAAAGGCTCATTCAACATAAACTGATTATTAAACATAAGGTTAGCGTTCACCTGAGAATGAATTTCCTTCTCCAATTGTTTAGCTCTACTTCTTGTAATTGGACCAGCTATATCAAGTGGAGTTTCATTTGAAGATGAGTGAATGCTAGGCATGTCCTCATTAGCCTCCCCCTCTTGAGAAGGAGTCGTCCTCGACTCAGGCTCACCAACAAATGGAAGCAAGTCTTTGACATTGAATGTTGGACTCACATTGGAATATTCAGGTGGCAGCTCAATTTTGTAAGCATTATCATTTATCTTTTGGAGAACCTTGAACGGACCATCACCCCTAGGAGATAACTTAGTCTTGCGATGTTGGGGAAAACGATCCTTGCGTAGATGTAACCACACAAGGTCTCCCGGCTGGAATGTAACCTTCTTCTTACCTTTGTTCGCCTGCTTTGCATATTGTGCTGATTTCTTCTCGATATTTTTCCTTGTCTCATCATGGAGTTTCTTGATAAAGTCTGATCTCTTTGATGCATCCATGTTAACTTGTTCCTGCAATGGTAAAGGCAAAAGATCCATGGGAGTATGCGGTTTAAACCCATAAACAATTTCAAATGGACAAAAGTTTGTTGTGGAATGGACTGTCCTGTTATAAGCAAATTCAATATGTGGAAGGCAGTCTTCCCACTGCTTCAAATTCTTTTTCAACACAGCACGCAACATGGTGGACAAGGTACGGTTGACAACTTCAGTTTGCCCATCGGTTTGCGGATGACAAGTGGTGGAAAATAACAACTTCGTACCAAGCTTAGCCCATAATGTCTTCCAAAAATAGCTTAGAAATTTTGTATCCCGATCTGAAATAATAGTCCTGGGCACTCCATGTAAACGAACGATCTCCCTGAAAAACAAATCTGCAACGTGTGAAGCATCGTCGTTCTTATGACATAGAATAAAATGTGCCATTTTAGAGAATCGGTCAACAACAACAAAAATAGAATCCCTCCCCCTCTGAGACCGAGGTAAACCCAAAATAAAATCCATGGATATATCTTCCCAAGGTACATTCGGAACTGGTAATGGAGTATAAAGACCATGGGGGTTAAGGCGGGACTTAGCTTTCAAGTAGATTATGCAGCGTGCAATATGTCGCTGGACATCACGTCGCATATGTGGCCAAAAGAAATGATCGGAGAGCATGTCCAATGTCTTTTTGACGCTAAAATGACCAGCTAAGCCACCAGCATGTGCTTCCTGCAAAAGAACTTGACGAATCGAGCAGGCTGGAATGCAAAGTTTGTTAGTCCGAAATAAAAAATCATCATGCACATAATACTTGTCCCAGCCTTTTCCAGCAATGCAATGAGAGAAAGGTTCTTTAAAATCAGAATCAGCTGCATAGAGTGTTTTAATAGAGTCCAAACCAAGCACTTTTGTATCTAATTGTGTAACCAAACCACATCTCCGTGATAAAGCATCGGCAACAATGTTATCTTTTCCATGCTTATGTTTTACAACATAGGGAAATGTTTTGATGAACTCAATCCATTTTGCATGTCTACGGTTCAGTTTGCCTTGACTTTTTAGATATTTCAAAGCTTCATGATCAGAATGGATGACAAATTCTTTAGGTAATAAGTAATGTTGCCAAACTTCCAAAACGCGAACTAAGGCATAAAGCTCTTTGTCATAAACCGAGTAATTTAGATGTGGACCATTTAGCTTTTCAGAAAAGTAGGCAACAGGTTTACCTTCTTGCAGCAGTACACCTCCTATGCCAATACCACTTGCATCACATTCGATCTCAAATGTCTTACCAAAATCAGGAAGTTGTAGCAATGGTGCATCACAAAGCTTTGTTTTTAGTGTGTGAAATGCTTGGTCTTCGTCATGGCCCCACATGAACGGAACATCCTTCTTTGTGAGATTGTTAAGGGGTGCAGCGAGGGTGCTAAAATTTTTGACAAAACGCCTATAGAAACTTGCAAGACCGTGAAAGCTTCGAACTTGGCTCACATTTACCGGTGTAGGCCAATCCTTTATTGCTTTAACCTTCTCTTCATCAACCTGAATACTATCTGCGGAAACAACAAAGCCAAGGAAAACAACACGGTCTGTGCAAAAGGTGCACTTAGCAATGTTGCCATACAATTTCTCTTCCCTCAAAACAGTAAGTACTTGACGGATATGATCAAGATGTTCATCAAATGATTTGCTATAGATCAGAATATCATCAAAATAAACAACTACAAACTTGCCAATGAAAGCTCGTAAAACATGGTTCATTAAGCGCATAAAAGTTGAAGGAGCATTTGTCAAGCCAAATGGCATCACAAGCCATTCATAGAGACCAATTTTAGTTTTAAACGCTGTTTTCCATTCATCACCAAGTTTCATGCGGATTTGATGATAGCCACTACGCAAATAATCTTGGTGAAAATGATGGAACCACTCAATTCATCTAACATGTCATCAAGTCGTGGAATGGGATGGCGATATCGAACAGTTATAGCATTGATAGCACGACAATCAACACACATGCGCCAAGAGCCATCTTTCTTTGGAACTAAAAGAACGGGAACAGCACATGGTGATAAGGATTCACGAACATACCCTTTGTCCAAAAGCTCTTTTACCTGTCACTGAATTTTCTTTGTCTCTATGGGATTGGTGCGGTAGGCTGGACGATTTGGAAGAGAAGCACCAGGGACCAAGTCAATTTGATGCTCAATGCTGCGAAGTGGGGGAAGTCCAGCTGGTACTTCATCAGGGAAAACATCCTCAAAGTCCTGTAACAAATCAAGAACAACACTAGGCAGTGAGCTAGGTAAGTCGTTAGTGGAAAATAAAACCTCCTTGTACAGCAGTACAAAGAATGGGGCTGTGGTGTTTCTCACATCTCTCAAATCACTCCTGCTCACAAATAAGCACTCAGTTTGGTGTGGCTGTTTTAAAGTGGAATGAGGCTTTATGTGGCTGGATGGTTTAGAACTCTCTTCCTTACTAGTGTTGTGGGTCTCACTCAGTTTTCTTTTTTCAGATGCCTCTCTTTTCATGCGAGCCACATCTGAAGCATGTATCTCCTCTGGAGATAATGGAACAAGAACCACCTTCTTGTCATTGGCAAGGAAAGTGTATTTGTTAGACCGTCCAAAATGCACCGAATCCACATCAAATTGCCAGGGCCGACCAAGCAGTAAATGGCATGCTTGCATGGGGACAATATCACAATCAACCTCTCCATGATAATCACCAATAGAAAATGTTAAATGAATCATGGCTGAAACCTTAACTGTCCCGGAATTATTCAACCATTGCATATGGTATGGATGTGGATGGCGACGTGGCTGCAAACCAAGCTTCTCAACAAGCAAAGCACTAACAATATTATTGCAGCTCCCACCATCTATGATGAAACGGCACACTTGGCCTTTCACTTTGCATCGGGACTGAAACAAATTATGGCGTTGTCCTTGTTCAGCAGCAACAAACTGAGTGGAAAGAACTCTCCTAACCACCAAAGAAGGAGATGGTGTATTCATTATAGAAGGCTCCAAATCAGAAAAATCAGCAAGCAACTCATCAAAATCAGCACTAGTAATCTCGTCAGAAGATGGAGAAGTAACATCTTGTAACATGTCATTGTGAGCAAAAGGTGGAATAGGTTGAATGGCTAAACAATTCAGACCTAGCTCAAATGTACCATCCTCAGCTGAATACTCACAAGTATCAAGATGTTGGTCTGCAAATACATTGGTAAACTCTGCATCCTCTTCACTTTGAGAATCATAAGATCCATCAGCAAGTGCAATAATGGTACGTCGATTGGGACATTCAACTTGTTTATGCCCATGACCACCACACTTAAAACATTCAATCTTACTTGTCTTCCTTGGAGCTGCAGTAGCAGAGGAGCTGGACTTATTAGAACTTACAGCTTTGCCTCTTGAATCAAAATGTTTGGCAGAAGTTGAAATTGAACGAGAAGTTGCATGAGATGAAGGTGTGTGCACCCCTGACCCGTGCTATTCACCTTGTCTGCTATTCAAAATGGAAAGGTGTGAATCAAAATGTGAATGGCGCCATGGAGTAGAATTATTAGGAGCTGAAAATGAAGCACGGTTCTTATAGGATTCAGCAAGCTGCCTTTCTGCCCTTTTTGCAAAATGTAGCAATTCATTCATGGTGTTGTAATTAGTCATATCCACCTTGTCTGCGATTGGTTTGTTAAGACCAACCAGAAATCGAGCCATAGTTGATTCCTCATCTTCAGTGATACCGGTACGAAGTAGACACATTTCCATTTCCTGAATATATTCATCCACACTACGATAGCCTTGGACAAGACGTTTCAGCCTCAAATGTAGCTCACGATAATAATGTGCAGGAACAAATCGCCGCCTCATTTCTCGTTTCATGTCATCCCAAGTAATACGATCATGTCCAACGCGGCGGAAATCAGCACACACTTGATTCCACCAAGTGATTGCATAACCTGTGAACTCAATGGCAACAAGCTTTGCTTTCTTGACAGGAGGATAAGTATATAAATCAAAGATCTGATCAACCTTTGTCTCCCACTCAAAATAATCATCAGCACTTTTTTTCCATTAAATTTTGGAATAGACACTTTCACTTTGCTTAACCCATCATCATCACGGCGACGACGGCGGTCACGATAACCATGATGGCCATCATGCCGGTGATCATCCATATCGGACAACATATCAGCATCACCATCATAATCTCCTCCACCTTGAATAGGAATGCGCCGAGCACGACCAAAATTAGGAAAACCAAGACCACGCCCGCCACGTCCACGGCCAGCGGGACGACGCACTGGCTCATCATCCTCCTCAATGTCATCATCCTCATTTGGTGGTGGTTCTCTACGTGGCATGTCGAGCTGGAGAGTTTGGAGCTGCTGCACCAAATCATGCATTTGTGTACGCAACTCCTGAAATTCCTCCACTGAAACAGCGGCACCATCTCCACGTCCTGCCATATTAGTAAAGGGGAAAAAAATAGGACAATATATATGTGGAATATATGTGGAATCACTGCCTCACCACTTACAAAACAAGTTCTTTCTCTCCCTGAAAAGAGCAAGAACCGTGGCTGTAATCTGTAGTGGAAGAGTGATTGTAACAGCGACGACGGTGCAACAACTCACGGTGCTTTTAAGTGGAGCTTGGTGGGGTAATATGGAAGTGGAATGCACTGAAATGTAGTGATGCAAAACCAAATAATAATCCAAGAACACAAGTCTAAGTTGCTGAATATAAAGGAAAAGATGTAAAAAGAAAGGAACAAGATGTAGGAAGTGGATAGATGAACACCAATTTGCACCAACCGTAATTTGTTGCTGCCCAAACCCCTTTTGTGTGCTGAACACAATTCTCTTTTGTTTCTTTTCTTTCCTTTTTTTTGTTTTTTTTGGAACAAGAACTCGGTGTTTTCAGTTCTTCTTTTGACCCATAGACAACTTTTCTTTTAACCTTTGTGACAAATGCAGCACAACTTTCAACTAAAGGGGCTCATAAGGATCACTAAGACGGATGGCGCAGAACAAAAACAAGAAACTCGGTTGGGGAATATGTGGTGGAAAGAAAACAAGGGTGGGACGGGTGGGTTTTATATATATATATGCAGCAAGCAAAGACGATCAGATCAAGGGTGGGATGGTTGGTACATGCAGCAAACGATTTGATGATTAGAACAAAGATAACAACTAGAACGATGTGGAAAAGAAAATTCAGCAACTAGACAAATCTTAAAGGATTAAAACTCGATAAAGCAAACTACAAAATCAGTAGCACGTATGAATTTGGGCTGTAGGTTTTTTTTGCTATCAGTGGACAATAGGTATTTAAACTCTATCTTACCAAAAACAAGAACAATCCTACTGAGGAAACGGAGGCTTTGATACCAGATGATGTGCACACGCCTATGCAACGCGTGTAGCAAGTTGTGTGGCCCGATCTTCTCGTAGGATCTGCGAACCTGATAACTTGTCAATGCGTGACCTGGTGAAGAGGCAGTGCACCGCGAGGCTGTCCACGCGACGAACTACCGAGACAATCACCCTTCCACGTACCGACGAAACAGCCCACGCAATCATGCCCTATAGACGTGAAGGCACAAACTGGGTGAACCGCAGTTCGGCGTTCTACAACTCCCTCTGGAATCGAAAGAACAAATGTTGCAAGCCTCTCAAGACTCACGCATAAACAAAACTCCACGAGTTTGTGTATTCTGAATTTAGCCAAACAAGATCTGTCTTTTCATTGTCTAGTACAAGATATATATAGAGATATGGGCGTTCAGCTTTGAGTAAATGGCAGCATGCGCATGCACTCGTGGATTTCGTGGCTGGTTCGCGTGTCTTTTTAACTTCTGGAAGCAGTTACTAAAATGAGCATAACTCTTTATTGGGTAGTCCAAATAATGAGCCGTTTGATGGGCTGGAAAGTAGACTTGAAGACGCTTCCATCCACTTATAGAGCACCGTCTAACTCCTTGTATTCTATCCATGGTTATGCTTGGAATTCGTACCATGTGTCAGTCATCTAGCTTCTGGTTGCATTCCCATGCAAAAGTGATGAACCACCATTTTATTCATGCACACCATAGGCTTCTTGGTTCAGATGTCCAGAGGCTTGAATCCATCTTCATCCCATGCTGGTTCATACACTCCATCATTCCTAAGGACATTGGAACAAGAACTCAAAAGCAAAGGCTCATTCAACATAAACTGATTATTAAACATAAGGTTAGCATTCACCTGAGAATGAATTTCCTTCTCCAATTGTTTAGCTCTACTTCTTGTAATTGGACCAGCTATATCAAGTGGAGTTTCATTTGAAGATGAGTGAATGCTAGGCATGTCCTCATTACTTTTGTTTCCACTTGAACCACAGCCATCTCAGTCGCAAATCTCTTGTAAATCTCTCTAAATCCATGATACCAATTCCTCCCTTTTCCTTTGGGAGGCAGGTGGTGGGCCAGTTAATCAATGAATGTCCTCCGGTAACGCTCTCTGGGGTTTTGCCGCGCCAAAGGAAACTACGCCGTAATCTGTCGATCCTCTTGAGCACCCCTTTCTGCGCTTGAAAAATTGTGAAATGGTATATTGGGATGGAAGAAAGCACTGTTTTTACTAATGTTTCCCTTCCACAAGTTGACAGGAGCTTTCCTTTCCAACCCGGCAGCCTGGCACCAATTTTATCTACTAAAGGCTACAATTCGATTTTCCTTAGTTTTCTTATATGAAGTGGCAGCCCTAGGTATTTTCCTGGAAAAGTTCCAATTTTCCCCGGGAAATTCTGGATGAGTGCCGGGATCGAGTCGGGCTCCACTCTTATCGGAAAAATCTCCGTCTTCTCCATGTTGATTTTTAGCCCCAAGCATTCTCCAAAGAACTTTTGGATTTTTTGAAAATTCTTCAACTCTGTAGCTGTCGGGTTTGCAAATATGGCAGCATCATCCGCATACAAAGAGCATCTCAAATTTGCAGCATTAGGCAATACCGGATATAGAATGTTCTGCCGTGCCACATGCTCGATGATACGTTGTAGCAGGTCTATGGCGATAATGAACAATAATGGTGATAATGGGTTGCCCTACCTAAGACCTCTCGCATGAGGAATATTCTGAGTCGGTTTGCCATTGATGAGAATTTTTGATGATGAGGTGCCCAGAATGGCTGATATCCAATCACGCCACTTCATGCTGAAACCGAGTGCTTTAAGCACTTCAAGGAGATAGGGCCATTCTATTGAGTCAAACGCTTTTGAAATGTCCAACTTGATAAACAGTGCTGGCTTTTTGTTCTTGTGTTGGAGTTGGATGACCCTTTGCACATAAATGAAATTGTCATGAATACACCTCTTCTTGATGAATGCATTTTGAGCATGTGACACCAATTCATTCAGGTGTGGTGCTAATCTATTCGCCAACAACTTAGTGATGATCTTAACCATGCTGTTGATGAGGCTTATGGGTCTGTATTCGGATAAGGTCCTAGCTTCCTGTTTTTTCGGCAACAATACTATATTGGCCTCATTGAACAATCTCATCTTAGCATTTCTGTGGTTATAGAACCCAAGTATTGCTGCGTAAAGATCATCTTTAATTATTTCCCAACATTTTTTTAGAAAATCCCAATGAAGCCATCTGGACCCGGAGCTTTTTCTGGCGGCAGTTCTTTGATTATTTTGAGCAGCTCCTCTCTTGTGAAAGGTGTGTCTAAATCCTCGAGGTTGTGCGGTGAATAGCCCAACTGCTCCCAATTAATTGCCCGTTGTCTTGGCATTCTAGTACCGACAGCCTTGGAAAAGAACTCTAGAGCGATTTTAGTTTTATCCTGCTGCGTGACGGCAAGCCCCTCCTCACTTTGGATTGTGCTTATGTAACTTTTCTTTCGCCTAGCGTTAGCATGTAGCTGAAAAAACCTAGTGTTTGAATCCCCTTTTCTAATCCAAGTGAGCCGGGAGTGTTGTCTTGCTCTTGCTTTTTGAATGGCAGCCAGGCCTAAAGATTTAACCTTTAGGTATATCTTAAATTCCAACTCTTCTGTCGACAAAGTGTGCCTTTCTTGAGCTTTCTCTAATTCTAATAGTATCAAGTGAAGAATGGCGTCTCTTAGTTTCCAATCACTGAATTGTGTTCGCCTCCATATTTTTAAGCGCTCTCGCTGTGCGTAGCAGTTTGACATGCATACGTAGCATTGGGTCCTGAGAATCTACTGGTTCCTCCCACGCAGTCTGGACCGTTTGAGTAAAACCCGGCATGTTTATCCAATGTGCCTCAAAACGGAAGCCTCGGTAGAAGTCATACTCCGTATCTCCCTGAAGGAATAATGGGCAATGATCGGAACCCAGTGATGCTAAAGCCTGGAGGTCTAGTCTTGGGAAGATTTCCAACCAAACAGTTGATGCTAGGAAATGATCGATTTTCATCATCATCGGGTTTTGTTGGTCGTTGCACCATGTGAAACGCCTTCCTTTCAACTCCAGTGGCACAAGCTGCAAATTGTCTATTGTATTCTTGAATCTGTTGAGCATCCGGATGTTTACCCTATCGTTTTTTATCTTCAGCTCTATAAATGAGGTTAAAGTCTCCTATGATGAGCCACGCTGCCCTCATGTGTTGCCTGAGGTCTGAAATTTCTTGCAAGAACGCAATCTTTTCTTGGTCAGTTTGCGGCCCATAGACCCCAGTCAAGCACCACGTTATGTTCTCCTCTAGCATTGTGATCTCAGCAGACACCGAATGACTCGTCGTTTGCAAAGGAGACATGCGGAAGAAACGGTCAGACACTGCCATTAGGATCCCTCCCGCTGCCCCTATCGACGGAAGAAAGTTACAATTCCTAGCCAACTCAGGACCTACGGTTTCTACTAGGAGACTCTGAGTCCAGTTTTCAATCTTGGTTTCCTGCAGGCACACAATAGTCGCACTGGATGCGCTGATGAGATCGCGCACGCTTGCTTGCTTCACCCCATCATTGAGGCCTCTGACATTCCAGCATAAGATGGTGCAATTTTTCTACGACATTAACCACCAATTGCAACTAGTGCGAGCCTGCGAGGTCCGAGTTCCTGACATACATAGACCGAAGGTAGCCTGGCCAGCAGGTCCCGAAAATCTGAATTAGAACCAAAGAGGGTTTGCCACAGGCGAAAGAGCCAGCAGGCAGTAGTCTCCCTTGTCAGTCAATACACTGAATGATCCTTGCAATGATCGACCCATCCACGTTCCTAGTTGGTTCTGACGATCTGCATGACATGGGCACGTAGGCCCCATGACAGCCTCGCAGGGCCCAAACTAAAATGACAATTAAAACCTGGGACACCACCGATGCCCAGGTGTTGCAGCCAGCAAGTGGTGTCATTTGGAAAACACCCCCTACTGTATCCCGAGGCTGAGGCGCCTCAGGCCACCTCCATGCTTGTTGATGGTCCTTGCTTCTTGGGGTCAGCCCCCTTCTTCATCTTCTTCGCTCCATGCTCCACCAGAACTTGGAGGGCCTCCATTGTGTTCTGGGTTAGCGGCTGGTCAAAGTGCTGCGAGAACGAATCAATATTAGGAATATTTGCGGCCTGAGGCACTGGAGAAAGATCTCCCAGTTTCTTGACCAATAAGTCCTGAGCTATTTCTAGAGTGTGTTTTCCAATTCTGGATTGTGCTTTAGCTGAAAGGCGAACGCTCTTGCGCTTGGCGACTGTGGAAACAGCTCTCCGGCTTTTAAATTTGGGCTGAGGCTGTGGGGTGTTCAAAGGAGCCGGGTCTGGAAGTAACGACTGGGCTACTTCTGTAGAAATAGAGGCAAGAAAATGGTCAACAGGACTGTTGTCCAACAAACCATTTCCATTTCAATTTCTGGTTGGACGTGCCCCTCAACTATGGGAGTTTGGTTCTGCATGTGGATGTTTGTAGCTTCAGCATATTCAGGTCTAGGTGATGTCATGTTGTCTAAATGGCAGGGACACAATATTTGGGCCAATATTTGTGCTGATCGGGTTATCTAAATCCCCCCAAAATTCATGCCCCTCTATCACATTATGTGGGTCACTTCCCTCTTCTATAGTTGCTGATGAAGAAGATGCTAAGCCATATGATTGTGACATGTGAAGAAACGTAGTTGTATTCATCGGACTAATTGGAGCTGGACTAGGGGCTACATTGATGTCTTCCTGTACTGCAACTGATCTGGAGCAGAAGGAACTCACCAGCAGATCGCGTAGTGGGTCAGCACCGGCATCGGCCCCCTTGTCCTGGATCATGTTGTTCCCTGACTTGCGCGCCTTTAACAACTCTTGGTCAACAGTCACTGTTGCCTTCTTCACTGGGCCACCTTGTTCAGCATGAATGAGGAACTCATGAAGCATAGGGTCAAAATATTTGCTGGATTTATAGAGCACGAAACCGGTAGAATTTGGAAGGGAGGTGCTTCACTTGCAACTTCATTGGTTTTGCCGAAAAACGAAACAAGCGGTTCAGCAAAGGAAACATGCTTCGTGTTCTTATTACTTGCTTTTGGTGGATTCAGTGCAGGTGCAGGTGCCATCTTCTTCTTGTACAGGAACCTCTTGGGTTCCTCCCAAAGCCTTGACCTGTAGGAGCCTCCTCCGTGCGGAGTTGGTCCGCGGAAGTTGCTGATGTAGTAGCCTGCAGTGCCATTGCGGCAGCAAGTGACACAGCCCTAGGCGGACGCGCTTCTGTGTCGGCGGTGATTGCTGCCGCCGCGGCCGTCGTGGTTGTCGTACCTTCTGTGGTTGCGGTGTTCTTGGCGCCCACAGTCTCCTCCGTGGAGTCCCTGGGCCTCACCCAGGGAGTCTGGCTCGCCATACCTCCAGAGAAGGTCCCTGCGCATCTTGCGGTTTGGAGGGCCTCCTCAAGCGCAAGGTCAAGAGCGGAAAAGAACCCCTGCTGGAAGAGGGTGAAAACTCCATTGTATCTATCAACTATCCTAAAGCCTTTTCATGCTGCTAAGAGCAGGGCATGCAACTTGCTCCCTGAGAACAAAAGGCTAATTAGCAAGATGAACGAGCTCAAAGCTATCCTGACAGAAGCCAAGGTGCTACGGGATCTTCTTGGCTTACCACATGGCAATACTGCCGAGTGGTCAGCTGTACCAGCAACCGTTGTTCCCACAACCACATCTTTTCCCACTTCAAAGGTTTTCGGTCGTGACGGGGATCATAATCGTATAGTAGATTTCCTTCTCATGAAGACAACAGTTGATGAGGCAAATTCAGCTAGGTACTCAGGTTTGGCCATTGTTGGAACAGGAGGAATGGGGAAGTCCAGGGGCGGATCCAAAGGGGGGGCTTGCGGGGCTGCAGCCCCCCGAGCCTGATTTCTCCACTAAATTACTGTTAGTAAGATTCAAATTGCGAACATGACAAGTACCCTTGTGTGTTCGTTTTGTGATGAGTGATTGTCAATGTGATCCACGAAGTAGGTTGAGTGGTGACTAACCCTACCTTGGCGAAAGCCTTGTGTGCGATATATCTCTTGGCTTGTGTTGTGCATGTGTGGAGCACGGAGGTAGTAGCCGACGGCGAGGTGAAGGTCAAGGAGGACGTGCCGTGCCGATGGACCGGAGGGGTGAAGGACGGACGTGAGGCTTGGACCGAGGAACCCGGAGGCCGGGTGGCTAGCCGCGGTGGCTGACACTTGGGACATCGACAAGCGCGAGAAGACATGGGAGTGACCGTGTTGACCGTGGAGGTGACACGCGTCGGATGGCGGGGTACGCGTATGGAGTACGCTACTCACGGAGCGGTTTGATGGTTTGGGCCTCAAAACCATCGGAGGCGGGTTTACGGGTTTGGGCCTCAAAACCCGGGTGGAGGTTCCGAGAAGGAACGGACGGCACGTGGCGGCATCGGGGAGGTCGCGTTGAGGCGAAGCTACCGGTGAGGAGGCGCGGTGGCCGTCCGATCAAGATGAAGACCGGGTTGGACCTTTACGCCCTTAGGCTAAATGGTTTGGCTCATTTGTATCCAGGGACAAATCATAGATTGTGTAATAGACCTGTTAAATAGGATGAGGGAGCCCCCCATCTCCCTCACCTCTCTCCCACTCTTTCATTCCCCCTTCTACCTAGGGTTTCACTTTCTAGTTTATGAGAGAGGTCTAAAAATCTGAAAATTCGTGGTTGTATTTTTCTATGTTTTTTGTGGGAATGGAGGCCCAAATCCTCCTCTTACCCTCTGGGGTTCTTATTTCGAAGCTATGATTTTCGTTCTCATTTTGTTCCTATTTTCGTTCTTGGCCACGATTTGATTTTCCCGGAGTTTGAATCAATAGCAGGCGATGATTTTTGGGATTAGGTTCGTAGCATGGTGAATTTGATCTGTGCAAATTTTTAGAGTGATTCATGCTGATTTGATCGGTTTCTTGTCCGATTTTTGGCCGCCACTTTTTCCTGTTCTTCTCTGTTCTTGAGCTGCTCGTGATGCCTAGTTGTTGTTCGCTGTACACAGAGCCGTGAGTCCAGGAGCTCGTGCGCTCGCTCGCGCAGGCAACCCAGGTGGTCCGTCCACCAGCAGCGCCGTGCGCTCCTGTGCCGAATCGAGCACAGCCCCTGTGCAGCACCATAGCTTTTGAGCGACAAGTGCAGCAGCCCGTGTTTCTTTCTCAGATTGTGATTGGTTAGGAACTCCCGTTCTTGCATCCGTGAGTTACTACTAGCCTTAATTTTGGTATATTTAATTTTGCTTGAGTAGTATTCAGTCGTTACTGCAGAAGGGCACTCCATGAACATTGTTTGCTCGCTAGGTGCTTGCTCTCCATTGCTGCAGGTTTCAGGCAGTACTGTGTGTCGTTGATCTCCACTTCTCCAGTGCAGGTTTGGCCCTTTTCGCCCAGCGCCGTGCTCGTGGCTCACCAGATAGTTGGTAAGGTTTTGGCACAGTTGCTTCTTGTTGATTCTTGCTTGTGAGCAGACCCACGTCAAGGATCTCAATTGTTGTTTGTTGCAGTCTGTGCTAGTTTAAGTGCGTGAGTAATTTCTGCCTACTGTTTCTCTCGGTCACTGTTCAGCTCCAGCAGTTCGGTGCTCTGTTTACTTCTTCAGGCAGTTGTTTTCTTTGCTCGGCAAAATTGTTTGCGGCAACATGAATTAATTTGCTACAGGAAGTAATCATTACGTGCTTATTTAAATTCAGTCATAATCACGTAATAGATTTGATTTCCAACAGTATCAATTTGTTTGGTCCATGGTTTTCACAGTTGTGATCCGATTTGAGTTCCGTTTTTACGTTGGCCTCGTGGTGTCCCAATTTGTTCTTAGGGAACATCCACCCTATCATTTGGACCATGGACATCACGTTGGTTACTTCGTGTGTTTGGCGGTGAATTTGGGACAGCGGCCGAATCTTTCGCGAGAAATTTTACGGCTCCCATTCACCCCCCTCTGGTCGCCGATTTCGGTCCTTCACAAATTCACCATTAATCTTTAGCTCTAGTCATAAACCTTCATTGTTTAGCCCCCCTTTTGTCCTCGTCCTGGATCCGCCACTGGGGAAGTCCACCTTAGCACAGTATGTCTACAATGACAAGAGGATAGAAGAATGCTTTGATGTCAGGATGTGGGTCTGCATCTCACGTAAACTTGATGTCCATCATCACACGCGAGAGATTATTGAGTCCACAAAAAAGGGGGAGTGCCCACATCTTGATAATCTCGATACTCTCCAGTGCAAATTACATGATATATTACAAGGGTCACAAAAATTCCTGCTTGTCTTGGATGATGTTTGGTTTGAAAAATCTGACACTGAGACAGACTGGGAGCAACTCCTTGCTCCATTAGTCTCTAAACAGTTGGGGAGCAAAGTTTTGGTGACTTCTCGACGTCAAACACTTCCGGCTGCTGTTTGCTGTGAACAAGAAAGATCTGTTCATTTGGAAAACATGGATGATGCCGAGTTCTTGGCACTCTTCAAACACCATGCTTTCTCTGGAGCAGAAATCAAAGACCAGCTATTATGCACGAATCTAGAACATATTGCAAAGGAGATTGCTAAAAGGCTTGGACATTGTCCTTTGGCAGCAAAAGTTCTGGGTTCCAGGTTGAGCAGAAAAAAAGATATCGCTGAATGGAAAGCTGCACTAAAGCTCAAGGATTTAAGTGAGCCCTTCACGGCTCTGTTATGGAGTTACGAGAAGTTAGATCCAAATCTACAGAGGTGCTTCTTGTATTGCAGCTTATTTCCAAAAGGTCACAGATATAAACCTGATGAGTTGGTTCACCTTTGGGTAGCAGAAGGTTTTGTTGGTTCATGCAATTCGAGTAGGAAAACATTGGAAGATGTTGGGATAGAATACTTCACTGATATGGTCTCTGCATCTTTCTTCCAATTGGTTTCTGAAACAGATTATGGTGATTACTATGTCATGCACGATCTCCTTCACGATTTGGCAGAGTCACTCTCTAGAGAAGACTGCTTCAGATTAGAAGATGATAATGTGACACAAATACCATGTACTATTCGACATCTATCAGTTCGTGTTAAGAGTATGCAAAAGCATAAGGAAATTATCTACAAGCTGTGTCATTTACGCACTGTTATCTGCATTGATCCACTAATGGATAATGCAAGCCATATTTTTGATCAAATATTGTGGAACTTGAAGAAGTTGCGTGTATTGTATTTGTCATTTTACAACAGCAGCAAGTTACCTGAATCTGTTGGTGGGCTGAAGCACCTTAGGTATCTGAACCTCACGGATACTTTAGTTTCCGAATTGCCCAGATCATTGTGTACTCTTTACCATTTACAATTACTTCAGTTAAACCACATGGTGGAGAGGTTGCCTGACAAACTTTGCAATTTAAGTAAGTTACGACACCTGGGAGGGTACAAGAATCAAATTCCCAACATCGGCAAGCTAACTTCGCTACAACACATGCACACCTTTTCTCTGCAAAAGAAACAAGGATATGAGTTGCAACAGCTGAAACACTTGGATGAGCTTGGTGGCAGTTTAACAGTACAAAATCTTGAGAATGTCACCAGAAAGGATGAAGCCTTAGAGTCGATGCTATATCAAAAGAATCACCTTAAAAATTTGATTCTTGTCTGGAGTAGCACGAATGGGATGGATGCAGCGGATACTTCACATTTGGATGTTCTAGAAGGTTTGAGACCGTCACCCCAACTTAGTGGACTTTCAATCGAAGGTTACAAATCTGGCACATATCCCAGGTGGCTACTTGAGCCATCATATTTTGAGAATTTGGAATGTTTTGAGCTTAATGAATGTGGTTTGTTAGAAAGCCTGCCACCTAATAGTGAGCTCCTACAGCATTGCTCTAGGGTGTGTCTAAAAAATGTTCCAAAATTGAAGATATTATCTTGTCTTCCAGCAGGCCTTACAGAGTTGTCAATTTTGGGGTGCCCACTGCTTAGATTTATCACCAACAATGAGCTAGAACAACATGACTTGAGGACAAACATAATGAAGACAGTCGACCTGGCATCTAAACTTGCACTGATGTGGGAGGCTGTTTCGGGATCAGATATTATTAGGAGAGTACTAACACAGGACTATTCATCTCTAAAGCAGTTGATGACGCGGATGGGTGATGATATATCACAACATCTTCAAATTATTGAAAGTGGCCTGGAGGAAGGATATATAATATCGATGAAAGAAAAAGTCATCAAAGCATGGCTTCTTTGCCATGAGCAGAGGATAAGAGTCATTTATGGAAGGACCATGGACCTGCCAGTGGTTCTACCATCTGGACTCCGTGGACTTAATCTTTCTTCATGCAGTATTACAGATGAAGCTTTAGCTATATGCCTTGGTGGCCTCACTTCACTGGAAAATTTAGAATTGGAATATAATATGGCATTAACTGCACTTCCCTCAGAAGAGGTATTTCAGCATTTGACAAAGCTTGAGAGGTTGAAACTACATGGCTGTTGGTGCCTCAGATCACTGGGTGGCTCACGTGCTGCTCCATCTCTTTCCAGTCTTTATTGTCTTGGTTGCCCTTGTTTAGAGCTGGCATGTATGCCATTCAACCTTGATCGGTGCCTCTACATAAGTGGATGTATTCTAGCCGCTAATTCATTCATTAATGGCTTGGCACACCTGAAGAGTATTTATATTGTTGGTTGCAGAAGCTCCCCATCCTTATCAATTGGCAACCTAACCTCTCTTGAATCATTGTATCTAAGTGGTACACCCGATCTGTGCTTTCTTGAAGGCTTGTCTACCCTGCAGCTTAAGCACCTAACTTTGGTAGATGTTCCAAACCTCACTGCCAAGTGCATCTCGCTGTATCATGTCGATGAATCGCTCACTGTTAGTAGCTCCGTATTGCTCAACCACATGCTCATGGCTGAAGGGTTTAGAGTCCCACCGTATCTGTCTTTATAATTGCAAGGAGCTGTCAGTTTCATTTGAAGAACCTACAAAATTGTCATCTGTCAAGCGCTTGAATTTTTGCGTTTGTGAAATGGAGTCCCTACCAAGAAATCTAAAATCTCTCACCAGCATGGAGAGTCTCGATATCACTTTCTGCCACAACATAACGTCTTTACCAAATCTGCCGTCTTCCCTCCGGCGCATAAGGATATGGGGTTGTCCTGTCTTGAAGAAGAACTGTCAAGAGGCTGATGGAGAAAGTTGGCCAAAGATTTCGCACATCCGCTGGAAGGACTTCATTGAAGTTGCTTCTTTAGAATTTCCACTTGAAAGTAATGAAAAGGTAAAGATTCCACTGATTCATTCTCGAGTACTAATCTACTTTCTCTTCCAATATTTAACATACCTCACACTCCAAACAGCCACCTCGAGCTCGAGGTCACCCTATCACGGGCACCGAGGTCGATCTCTGCAGCAGGTTCTAAGGTTAGGGAGGGCCTCAGATTCTTCGTTCACCAAGTTCAAGTCAAATAAGACAACCCATCACCGCTTGGATTGTCCAGGGTACGAGATATGTCACATTTACACTAACATGTCTTATCACAAGACCACGGTCATCTATCTTAAAACAATATTGCTTTGTATTCACAAGATTGTGGAAATATCAGAATGCAAAGATTATATAAGAATCGCTCAATATGAAGCAAGGAAACGTTGCACAGGCTAGCTTACATGTAAGAAAAGTGTATGTTTCATTGCACACCTGCATGTGTCAACTCATTGGATTCCAAAATAAGGATCTTTAGACCTAGTTCTTAATTGCATAAATGTCATTTGGTGATTTACACCATTTAAGACTCAAGTTATCTACTGAACTTTAAACATGTGGCTTAGGAAGTAGAACTATTCACCGTCTTAGGGGAAATAATTTTCTTTTGCTGAGAAAATATCAAATTGATTTGTTTTAATCTATTGCTAAAGCATGCATGAAAAAAAATAGTGAAAATGTGTACCTTGTGAGAAAATCCAGGTTAATGGTGCTGGCACTTTTCCACTCACCCATGGTACCTTAGGCGAGGGTGAATAATAGATCTTCTCATGTTTCATGTCATGCACTGCATAAGGTTTAGTTGTTTTCTTCCAAAGCCAATTGGCGTAGTCATCCAGGAACATGATGCTGTCCCATGAAAGATCGTAGGGAGACACATGGACATCTCTCGAGCACCCTAGCCTAAGGAACAACGCTTCCTCGGCCCACAAGTGACCCTCAAAGTCAACCATGAACACTTCAAAGTTCAAACTCGCTCCTACCAGCCACAAGAATGCCATGTCTTCTTCCTTTGTCAGAATCTTTTCTGCGGATCATAGCAGTGTGCCATAGGATTTAAGGAGGTAGTGCATGCAGAGAAAATTTTGTCAGGGTGGCAAGTAGTCTCCCTCAATGGGCCGCACAATTCGAGACACCATTGGCTCATCAGTCATCACTGCCATGATCAATTGATCATCAACAATGTCAATGCTAATAAGATGCTTAGTGTCAATGTTGTTGTCAAGAGCGTTGATCTTCCCTTGGAAAAAGACCATGCGTGAGAGCTACCTACACTCCTCATGCGCTCACTGACCATGCAGCAGTCCCTGTGCGGCACAGTCCGATTGAACCAAGAGCCCCAACCGCAACTATGGCAGCAAAGAGGCGCGTGGACAACACAACTATCCCGAGTACGGATACGTTGCCCGTGTCCTTGTTCTCCATCCATATTCCTGGCATCTCATCATCTGGGACCATACAATCTTCAGCGACTCCACAGGCTCTTCATAGGGGGTGTAAGAGATGCCACTTGCCACAAGCTTTGTGGTAGCGCACACCATGTGGCAACTGGAAGGTTTCACTAATCACCACAAGAAAAGCTGATGACGTTGCCGCCAGGAAGCACAAGCCATGCCACTAGAATGGCGGAGGCAGGGGGCACAATCGTGCGCAGAGCGCCACATGCAGCAAACGCCAGGAAGAGAGGCTCGGTTCAACACACACGGGGTGGCGGAGGAACACTAGACCGAGGAGCTCTGGTGGGAGGTCCGAGCATGGCGATGAGCCTTGGACCTGCGGCATGCTGTAAACAAGAGCAAGGCATGATCAGGCGAAAGAACAAAACAAGGAAATACTCGTAGGCGTGTAGGCATAGAAACAAACACTTGGTGGGCATGGAAATGGAATGGAAGCAGAGTAGCATACCAATGTTTAGCCCGATAGAGAAAGGATCTCACCTTTCGGTTATATCAGGATGGATCTTCATAAGCCCTCAACAGCAACCAAGAAACAAACCAAAATCTGCAGAGAACAATGAAAAATTGTCCAGAGATTATGTGGAGACGTTGAGGCCTTGAGGGTGTCTGAAGGGAAGGCACATCAGAACCAGAACCGCCATTCATGTGTTGGACGTGGCATGGAGGAGGAATCAAATACCAGGGATGAGATTAAATGAAGAGGGAGGACCGGAGGAGGGAACCCAAGGGGAAGAGAGCACTTGAACTTGCCGTTTTCGAGCTTCGGTTGGAGGCTGCGTGGTAGGGGAATGTGAATGTGATGAGTAGCCGAGTAGGATGGATGCAAAGGGCATGCCAAATTTTGGCTGGTTTTTGATGGATCTGGTTTCAACATTGTTAGCAAATTTCCTTCTGTTTTGTATTTTTTTTAATAAGTTGATTAAACTTATAAAACATAAAGTATATTAGAAGATACATTATGATTTTTTCATCATCAGTTTTTGCATAATTTTGTATATGTAAACTAATTGATTTTTAGATGCTTAAGTTATACAAACTAAAAATGAAAAATTCATAATGTACTTTTTCTTATAGAAGCTAGGTTGTTCTCTACTACCCTACAAAATTTGAACTTATGTTATTCAACAGCCGAACAATGGTATTTTTTTTTGTAGGGTGATAGAATAGCAGTTAATCAAAAATTCATTAGTTAATATAAAAATACAGGTACACTTATTTTTCTATTACCTACTCATGATTTCATGTCATTATTAAGATAAAATGAAGCCATCTTGGTTGCATCCTCATGCAGTTGAAAGTTTAAAATTGATTAAAAATTCAAAGATACAATTAAAATTATCTTTTGATGTCAAATAAAATGAAGAAATAAAATAGTGAAGTGTAAAGGTTAAAAATAAACATAGAGAAAATAGGTTATTGTTGTTGGAAGGGATATATTGAGTCTTCACCTTGGAATAAATGGCGTTTCAAAGTTGCAATTGAAACCATCTTTTGCTGTAAAAGTAATAAGAAAACAAAACATTTTTAATATTGAAGATTTTTTAAAAAATACAGGCACTTGGCAATGGAAAAAAAAGTTATGTAACACCCTGCCTCTCAAATGATGTACATGACTTGCCATTGTCAATATGATGTCCACTTTACATCAGCTCAAAGAGATGACTCAGTGTCAAATAAACCATATACCTTAGGATTTAAAATATGTACAATGAATTCACATGAAATTCAAAAGATTAAGGTCCTCAGGTTTGTGGCGAAGATAATACATGATGCCTAATGAATTTCTAGAGGATTTAGCTTGTCCCATGAATTCACATGAAAAACAGAAAATTAAGCTCCTCGTGCTTGTGGCAAATAAAGATAAAAGAAAAGATAAAATTGATGACTGATACAAACATGTAATTTTAGTTTTTTTTTAGAAAGCCACTTCATACTACACACATTCATACTTTTTTTGGGAAAAGGCACACATTAATATATATTAGTACAATAATAAATTTAAAAAACACACAATAATAATGGAACTACAAGCCATGCACACGCTCTCCTAAAAATTGCACAGACCATAGTGTCATGATTAACCTATGGAGGACCTTCTCCTCTTGGGCGTGACCACATGGTGAGGGTGCATCGTCTTGCACTGGCGTCCACCGGCGGCGATGCTGCCGGTGTCGTTTGTCGTCCACCCACCTTTGTACGGGTTCAGCCGGCTCAGCGACCGGGACACCGACCCCAACAAGCTCGCTTTCTTCGCCGTCCGGCACGGTGACGACGGCGGCGTCGACCCGCTCCCCTTGCTGTGGTGCATCCCTGACATGTAGGCCCGCATCCGTGCCAGCTCCGACCCCAAGAAACCCGCTTTCTTCGCCGTCCGGGACGGTGACGATGGCGTCGACGACTCGCACCCCTTGCTGTGCTGCATCCCCGACATGTAGGCACGCATCCGTGCCAGCTCCAACCGCAGCGCCTCGTTCTCCCGCGCCAGCGCCGCGTCCGCCTTGGCCTGCGCGCGAACTCTCCCGGCGGCCGACGACGACTGCGTGTCCGCCACCACGTCGCCCATCGACGTCGCGGCGGCGGCGTCGGCGCTGCGGAGCTTGAGCTGGTCGTAGTAGAGCGCGCTGAGCACGGCCTGCAGCGGCAGGCGCTTGTTCTGCGACGCGTGCAGGCGCGCCTGGTACGAGAGCTTGAGCGGGTCCATGACGCTGCAGACCTTCTCCCGCTGGATCTCGTCCAGCGCCGGGTGCGTCTTGAGGTAGATGTCGACGGCGCGGTACAGGCAGTCGTGCGACGGGCGCGCGTCCTTGGGCACGGCGCCGGCCACGCCGACGAACTTGGAGATGGGCAGCGCCTCCTCCGTCGCGATCTCCGCCGCCACCTCGTCCACGGTCCTGGCGACCTTCTCCAGCGCGCCGGCAGTCCCGGCACCGAGCTCCGTCGCCGCCGTCGTCCCGGACATGGACGCCCGGCGGCTCCTCCTCCGCTCGCTGTCCGGCGCCGCCGCCGCCGCGTGCCGCTCGACGAAGGCGGTCACGACGCGTCGCACGGTGTCGGTGTTCCGGACGCGATCCCCATCGGCGTCCAGCGCGACGCCGAGCAGGTCCTCGGCGGTGGCCTGGTCGAGCACCGCCGCGACGCGGAGCTCGAGGTCGCGGCACGCCTTGGAGGACGCCTCGGTGGCGACGGCGGCGTGGAGGAGGCGGCAGAGGAACGCGGCCGGGATGCCGGGCGCGTCGGCGGACGACGGGAGCACGTCGACGACGGACTCGAGCAGGGCGCGCTGGTCCGCGCAGTCCCGTGGCCCCGCGAGCACCTCAGCCAGCACGAGCTCCGCGTAGCTCCCCGCCGCGGCGGCGAGCACGGCCGGGTCCGCGCGGCGGCACCGCAGCGCTTTGACGACCTTACCGAACGAGCGCGGCGACAGCGCGGCCAGCTCCGCTTTCCACCACCCGGGGGGCCGCGACGACGACGCCGTGGTCGTCGGGAACAGCGCCTCTCGGCAGACACCGAGCGCGACGGCGTCCGCGGCGCGGTGCGCGACGCCGAGCTCCTCGGCGGCGGCCCGGAGGATGAGGTCGTCGGGCGCCTCGCAGGACCGGAGCACGGCGACGGCGCCCGGCAGCGTGCGGAGCCCCGACCGCGCAAGAAAATCGTCCACGCGCCGCCCCAGGTCCGCCGATGAGTGGCGCATGTCGAGGAACGCCGCGGCGCAGCGTAGCGCCGCCGCGTTGGCAGGCGTGATCTCGAAGTTGGCGCCGTAGCAGTACCGCGCGGCTTTCTCGAACGCGTCCGCGCCGCCCGGGAGCGCGGAGAGGTCCAGCTCGACGACGGTGGCCGTGGGGTCGCCGTCGTCGTCGTCGCCGCCCTTGCTGCCGGCCGCTGCCACCGCCACGACGGCACGGCGGATGTAGCCGCACTTGGGCACCATCACCGCCTGGGTGTACAACAAGCAAAGTCCGTTCACGTCAGTCGTCCATGATCGTTTTGTTGTTGCTGTGTTGATAAACAATGAATCTTTTGATGTTTTCTTCAGATGAATGACAAATTCATAGAGATAGAAGATCATATTCGCCGCCATGACATCGATCTAGGGAATTGCATTGTTTCACCACCGGTCCGCCACCGTACGTACCTTGTGGAGAGGAAAGATGGAGTCGCCGATGCGGATGATGAGATCGGCAGGGATCTCCATCTCCAGGGACGACACCTTACTGCTGTAGCCAACACAAACACACACACACACACACGATGGTAAGATGAGCATCACAACATGCATGGTTCACGTTCACCTCTGAATAATTGAAGAAGACAAGCTATCATGAGATGCGTTGCATGCATACCACTGCTGTTTGATCGTGTCCATGGTGGTGGAAGCAGCAGACGGGCGTGACGATGTGCTGCTGTAGCTGCAGCTGGTGGCATGCATAGTCTTCTGCCGAAGCAGCAGGCTTCTGCCGATCCCTCTCATATATATAGAGAGATCCCAGTTCCAGTTCACTACTGCTTGCCGGCACTCCAGCTAGCTAGCCTCTCTTTTTTTTCATGGTATTCTTATTTAGGTTGGTACCAATAATGGGTTTGTGAAAAAAGATCTGATTGGATTGGAGACTGCAGTTTTTGCATGGCTGGTGTTTATTGGATCAACGAGCTAGTGAGCGGAAACCAAAAACCGCTTGAAAGTAGGGGCTTGGAATGTCGTCGTCGTCGTCGTCGTCGTTCTCGGCAACGAAC
The DNA here is from genome assembly GCA_022457205.1 of Saccharum spontaneum. NCBI lineage: Eukaryota > Viridiplantae > Streptophyta > Magnoliopsida > Poales > Poaceae > Saccharum > Saccharum spontaneum. The sequence continues at coordinate 5,914,834 of CM039608.1, read as the reverse complement.
TCAAACTGGTGGCCACTGCTTGCTGTGGTGGCCCGGTCTCGTTGCTCTTGGACGAGACGAGCAGACCGGCCTCCGTCTCGACGGCAACATCTCCACGTCTCGACGCGAACTAAAGGGCTAAACGCAGCGTTTTCCGTTTCCAGATTAGAGATTTCGTCGGTGCTTCTGCATCTGCAGGAACAGCGACGCATCTGCAGGAGCTCGCTTTCAGCCTCAGCAGCAGCACAAGAGTCCGAGGCGCAACAAGCCGCCGGGCTTTGGATTATGCGCCGGCCGGTCGGTCTCCGGCGGCGCACGGCCGCGCGCGCGAATGAACAAGCGGCGCAGCTTGGTTCCGTCCGGCCCTACGCCGCCGGAGCGGCGGACGTCGACGTACGCCGGAAGGCTGGCGACTATTCCGTCCCCGATCGAGACACGTGGACTCCGGCCAGCAACGTCGGAGGATAACGATGGGGCCCGCAAGAATCCGGAGTCCGTATACGAGGGACCAGTGCCGGCTCGCCACGTCGGAGATATGGAATCCCGGGATGCAATGAGATAAGCGGGAAGAAAGACTGACCTGCTTTTCCTTGCTTCGTTCAGCTGGAGCTTTCTTGCTCTTTGTCTGCACGAATGCTAGCAGCGCAAAAGATTCGGTCATGGTTTGGGTTTGGGATGATCTCGATCGATTTCATCTCTTTTTTGTCCGTCTTTTCTTTGTCTCAAACTTATCCTGGAATCAAACTAGATCAGATTTTTTTGATACACTGGAGTACGTACAACATAGTGAGATACTGAGATCAGATGTCTGCTTGGCATGCATGCATCACGTATCTTTTTATTGTTTTGATACCAAATATGCTTGTAGGTTGCATCAGGAAAAAAAATCCATTAAAAGTTCATAGAAACAAAATAAGGAAAAATCTACATATTTATTTAGTTATGTTTATCTTTTCTATAAAATTTTAAAGCTATAATTTTTGTTAATTACCATGACATCCATAATTTAGGTTAATGTTTGCATTAATATAACAGAGTCCTATTAAATCTGTATCAAATTAAAATAAAATTATGATAGATTTTTTTTCTCTCATGTTGTGAAGTACAGTAATATTTACTTGTAAATATATGTCATAATATTAATTTTCATACTATTGTGTGTTTGATTATGCCGCATCTTGTGGCACTGGCATGGTTGTTTTTTGGGTGATCTGGCGATACGCATGCTGCATGGAGTCTTTGTATGGGCCATGCATGTGGCCGATTAATTGCCATGCACAATTGGCTACACGGCCGCATGCATGTGCATGGCTGAAATCTTAATTTGATACGGTACACTATAGGTGAATTTGCGTCTCACTCACCATAACAAAAAAAATGGAAACCAGAAACAGGAGTTTCCCAGAAACACTGGGAACTCGGTCTCGTAATGGTGGAATGGTCTTGATCGTCAAACAGCGTAAGGCAGCATTGAAGTAAAGGCCGAGGGCGGATGTACAAGACGCCTTTGATATATATGCCTTCGTTACTTCGTGCCTAAATGTGTCCATGTAGAGGTTCGACCGTCTCGGCTAAATAGATGGAAAGCCATAGGGATGTACTCCTGTTGAAGCCACACGTGCATGTAGTGTATGCTTGCTTGGATGTAACATGTATGCACGCAGAACGTGTGTGCATGCGCACACGTCAAGCCCGTTCCTTGCCATTCCAAATTAACCCCGACGACAGGGGCTTCCGGCTCTCATCCATCTACTTACATGTGCATGTGGTGGAGAGGCAAACACCAAACAAATCAAAAGCTCACCATGCACGGCAGGCTTTGAATGTTGTGCCTTTGTTTTTCGCCGCTAGCAGATGTGATGTTCCTAGTGGACGCCAAACACCAGCAGCATCGATCTAGATGTCTCAGCAAGCGTTGACGCCAAGTCGCCAATGAGAGCATGCCCAACCGTCCTCCGCCTTGGCTCTGCCGTGTGCGTTTCTTCTGGTGGCTACTCGTGGTGCGGTGTTGATGGGATGCTCACCGTGGGAGAGGCAGGTAGGCACCTCCAGCGTGAATTGTCTCATGGCCTCCTTGTCGTCAGCGAAGTCGGCGAGGGCACGGTTGAACGCTGCGCGTGAGCAGGCATCGTCGCCGAACCTGACCTCCGCCAGGACGCACTCGGAGCAAACTTTGGCATTCCGAGGGCACGCCACCACAGCAACATCGACCACGACGCCACCGTATTTGATCTCGAACAGGATGTAGTGGGTCCATAGGGACACCACCCGGTTGTCGTCCTCACAGGCGCCGCTGTCCGCCTCGCTCCAGGCGCGCCACTCCTACAAGAGCTCCCTGGCGGCGGCTGAATCACCGGCACACATCTCCATGTTGGCCCAGGCGCTGTAGGTGGGCGTAGTCGACATAGCAGGCAGGTGAGCGCATGTCGCCACCGCGTCCAGCGGAAGGCTTGACTAGGGTCGAGCGACTCAAAAAACTCAAAGGAGTGCTGCCGCACGGTCTCCGTCGTGTGTCGCACAGCCTGTCATCTTGTGGGGGCGACGGGCAAACCTGCTTGGTGCGATTCCAATCCGCGACCATTGATCGATCGATCGATTGGCTGCGGGCCTTATCGACAGGATTTATTGGATATATAAGGGCTAGTATATACACATGCATATATTGATTGAACATTGAAGCGTGTATTGTTCGGAATCGAAATCTATTTCTATTTGCTGGGTTGACGCGGGGATGGGCGGGCGGCTGGTCTTTCTCATACGGAGTCATCTAATCTGACTCGGTTATAACATCATCTTAACAGAATACGCACGCAAGCCAAAATCTCGTGTGCACGTGCATATGCTTTTCGGGAACCAAACCTGTTTACGTAAGCTTTCCATCTTTAGCTTCCTATATAGTAATCACGGCATGCATGTTGCACCTGCAAAGTCCAAATCAATTTAAGCTGCTTACGCGTCTTGCATACATGTTCATGTATCAGGTCTTCCATCTTTTCTCCTTGCTTATGTGATCATCACGGCATGCAGCTGCATTGTAGAGTCCGAGTCACACAATTTCTCTTTTCCTTTACGTGAGCAAACAATCAAATATTTGCAGAAATTTTGCCTCACATACTCTTACCCAATTTGTTTTGGAACAGGACTCGTATCGCGCTAGACAAAAGTTATTCTAACTTGTATCAGCACAGGTTATATATAGATCTGGATGGAAGAAACTTTGCATTGTCCGGCAGTTAGAGAGAGGTGGACAAAAAAAATGAATGGACAAAAAAAATAGCCTGAAATTTTGCCTCTTTAGTATTACTAGCAAATTTGCCCGTGCATTTCAACGGGAGGCAAAAGAAAACCTATCAAATGTTTGACTTGTTTCACTTCAATTTGCTACACAGTTGTAGCATCTGCAACCGCTTAAATTCATATTTGTGCTACTTTTGATGTTGTGAGTGGTTGCTGCATGAATCAGCTCGTTGGTGGATCAAGGACAACAATGTTACATATCTTTTCACTTTTTATCCTTTTTTCTATAAACTTTTAGAGTTGTACTTTAGACATTCATAATATAAGTAAATATTAGCAATAATATGACAATGTCATATTAATTCTGTATTGAATTAAAATAGAATTTTGATATATTTTTCTTTTGTTGTAAGGCACAAAAATATTTACTCGTAAAATTATCATAACTTTAGTTTTTATAATATTCATGTGTTGATAGAGTTAGATATCAAGTTCCGTGATTTCTTCTGAGGACCTATAAAAATATTAAGTTTTAATATCTTATTAAAGTCGATAAGGGGTTAGTCGTCATCATGTCAAGAATTGGTCTTTGTTCATGAGTATGAAGTATGACGAGACCTCACTCGATTTCCACATGTCAGCACTTGTCTGTCCAGAGTTGCACCGATATATATGTACAGTTGGGGATTTGCACTGGTATATACGATAATTTGAAGAAACATTTAATTAGAATAGATTGGATGACAACAAACGACTCTAGATTTCGGTTTACCGTTTGATAGACCATCAACTGATTCATGTTATAATAATAATTAATTTTTAATCAAAATTACATGCACAATTTAGTGATAGAAATATTTATGTTTTGGGTAATTGTCGAATGCCCGTATGTTGCGACGGAGAGAAAAACTATCAAATATTCATGGAAAAGAACTATAGGAATGGTACATATTATTTATACTCACCCTTTATAAAATTTAGTTAAAGGCTATAATTTATTTTGTATGACCGTAATATCCATAATTTAAGGTAATGTTGGCGATAATATGACAATATTAAGCCTGTATACCAAATTATAATACATCTTGATAGATTTTTTATCCTATTGCAAAACACATACATATTTAGATATAAATATATAATAACTTTAATTTTTATATTATCCATGTGTTGCTATAGTTAAATATCAAGTTTTGTGACTTTTGAGAACCCACAAAACTTAGTAATTTCAATATTTGATTAATGTTGATAAGGAGTTATTGCTAGCATGTCAAGGATTAGTTTGTCCTCTGATGATTATGACGGGAGACCTATCAGGATTTTTCACATGCTAGCCCTTATAGGGATGCATTTATTTAAAATGGATAATAAACCAGTTAAGATTATTTTAGTTCACATTTTGAATTTAATTACAAATCTCGTTTTAATAAAAATAAATTTTATCTCTAATCAAAATTATATCAATATTTTAGCGGTAGAAATCTTTGTTCCTTATAGATGGATCAATAGTTCAAAGGTCTATAGAATATTGTACATAGTTTTTTTATTTTTTGGAAAAAATCTCGTGAGTGGATGAACGACGCAATCAAAAAACAATAAACAAGATCCAAAACTAAAAGCTTCGGATGGAAGGTGCGAAGAAAAAAGGGAACCGGATGGAAGGTGCAAACAAAAAACTCAGATGGAACACAACACGGACGGATCGGAGGAAAAGAAAATTAAACCAGAACTGACGCAGACATGGAAAAGAGAATCCAGAACGTGGACGGAAATTAGAGTTGGATGAAAATTTTTTACCGGCAGAAATTTGCCTCGGAGATTAGGACTCGGACATTAAAACAGAAAAAAGTAAACTGTAACGGAGTCGATGTCTTAGTTAGATGAAAGATTTTTGTTGGCAAGAAATGTTGTGGTATATAGATTATTAATTATTATTAAAGATACAGATAACTTATTATTAAAGATACAGATAACTCTTATTATTTTCTATTCGGATTAGGGGCAAGAAATGTTGTGGTATATAGATTATTAATTATTATTAAAGATACAGATAACTTATTATTAAAGATACAGATAACTCTTATTATTTTCTATTCGGATTAGGATTGTTACTCAGTAGGATCGGAAGAATCTATTTGGATTAAAATTCCTAGCTATCCAATTCTTTTCTATTTGGATTAGAATTGTTACTAAAAATCATAAAGTTTTGTTTGGATTAGAATTAGGATTCTTATCTATATTACCTCAAAAAGCCTTGTGTATGTCCTATATATAAATCAGGAGGGCTTTGGATAAACGAGCAGGGATAATTTTTCACATTCGCGGTGAGTTAGTTTAGGAGAGGTGGAAGAAAAAATGGATGGACGAAAAAAAAGAGCCTGAAATTTTACCTCTTTATTATTAGGTATAGATTAGGTATAGATATAGATTTGATTGATGTACCACAGCGAGGCGCCGCGGCAAATGCATGGTTAACGAATTTCAATTGGTGCGCTTTTGGACCACATCATAACATATGATTCCTTTTGTTTCTTTTTATATTGATTCTTGCTTTCTGAAGACTAAATCCTACAACAACGAAGAGCAATAACCTAAATAACCAGAATAATATATATTTTGGTGGGTTGATTTGGAACTTTTGTGAATCTGCACCTGATCCATCCATGAAAAAAAATAGTACAAAAGGCGAGCGATACAAAGACAATATCAGATACTTATTGCTTCAAGCTTTTCTCTTTGGCAGAGGCAATGGTAGCAGCGCAAAAGATTCAAAGATACATTCATGCATGATTTGCGTATGGGTATCGAGTCCTCGTCCATTCATCTTTTTCTTTTCTGTTAAACATTTATACAAAAAAGACAGCGATACAAAGAAAACATCAGATACTGATTGCTTCGAGCTTTTCTCTTTGGCGGAGGCAATGGTAGCAGCGCAAAAGATTCAAAGATACATTCATGCATGATTTGCGTATGGGTATCAAGTCCTCGTCCATTCATCTTTTTCTTTTCTGTCAAACATTTATACAAAAAAGGCGGCGATACAAAGAAAATATCAGATACCGATTGCTTCGAGCTTTCCTCTTTGGCAGAAGCAATGGGAGCAGCACAAAAGATTCAAAGAGGGGTTCATGAGTTGGGTCAGGGCATCTAGTCCTCCTTGGCTATTGATCTTTTCTTTTCTGTTGAACTTATCCGGGAGCCTGCTTTCCATGCTGAAAACGAAAAGGAAAAGGTCGTCTTGCACGTAGTTTGCCAAACAAATAAGATATTTTGGTCACGGTTTTTTCTTAACCAACGTGAGATTGTGTCAAACAGGGTTCATAATTCCACTAAACTATATGTTGGCGCACTAATCAATTGGTTCAAAGAATTAGTATGATTATGAAAACTAGAATCTATACTAAGTATGGTTTTTGTGAAAAATAAAAAAAGTTTACTAAACTCTAAACACCCCGTGAGTCCCTTGATCCATGAAAATGAGTGGTGCAAATACAATATCACAACATGTTCATCGACTATGATAGTAACATAAACTAGTAAACCATAGTCGTAGTCAAACAATAAATCATCTCGTAAGGATAGTGTGTCCATGTGCATGATTATGTATGATTTTGATGTTGATCCTAAGTTTTTAGGGAACTTCTCCTCCACAAAGGCCCAATCCTTGTTCGATAATTTCTTATGATTCATAGGTATTCCAAGATACCTAAAAGGGAAGCCTCCCAACTTGCACCCAAACAATCTTGCATACTCTTGTTCACAGTCCTTGGCTGCTCCATACCATAACAAAAATAGCTCACTTTTGTGAAAATTAATTTTTAGCCCTAATAATTGCTGAAAGGAACTATGCACTACCTTGAGATCTTTAGCTTGGAGCATGTCATGATCCATAAACAGAATGGTGTCATCCACATATTGGAGAATAGACAAATCATGCTCTACAAGATGAGTGACAACTCCCCTAAATTTTCCATTAGACTTATCTCCAAAAATCAAGGTTGCTAGCATATCCGCAACAAGATTAAACAAGATGGGAGACAAGGGATCACCCTGTCTTAATCCTTTAATTTCTTGGTTTGGAAGAAATGTCCTACCTCATCATTTACTTTAACTACCACCCCTCACAATTTGATGAATCCAATTGCACCACACTAGTGAAAAGCCTTTCATTCTCAACGTCTGTTGTAAAAAGAACCATTTCACCTTGTCGTGCGCTTACTCAAAGCCTAGCCTTAAGATCACCCCCATCTAACTTTTTCATGTGCATCTCATGAATGATTTCATGCGAAATGACCACTCCTTCCAAAATATTCCTACCCTTCATAAATGTCAATTGTGATAGTTGGATCACCTTTTGAGCCACTAGGACTATTCGGTAATTCATCACTTTTGTAAAAATTTTGAAGCTGACGTTTAACACACAAATGAGTTAGAATTGTTGGATCTGTGTAGCATCCTTTTGCTTGCATAGTAATGTAATTATACCAAAGTTAAGGCTGAAGAGGGAAAGGTTACCCTTGTGAAATTCCAAAAAGAGAGGCATGAGGTCATCTTTTATTAATTCCTAAAAAAACTTGGTAGAACTCGGCCGGGAACCCGTCGGGTCCTAGAGTTTTATTATGCTCCATTTGAAAATCGCCTCCTTAACCTTCTTTTCTAATTCTGTGATTAAGATGTCGTTTTCTAACTGTGAAACTTTTAAAATGTCACTCATAAAGGACTCTATCATAGAAAAGTTATTACTATCCAGTGCTCCAAAGAGACCTTTATAGTAGTTGGTGATGAATTTTTTTAAGTTTTCCTCACCCTCGATTGTTCCTTCCTCTTGCTCTAAACAGAAAATCCTTGTTTTCATATGCTTTCCATTGGCCACTAATAAATAGAAATACTTAGTATTGCAATCACCAGGTAGAAACCTAGTTGTCTGGGTTCTTTGATACCATTTGACTTCTTCCCGTAATAGAAGAGCAAATCTCTCTTTACAGTAAATTTTAAGATCAATTTCCATACTGTTGAGTGGCTGCAACTCCTTTTTTATCTAACTAATCAGCTTTTCTAATCAACTCGGCCTTTTCTTTCTTGTATTTCCCGCTAAAATTCTTGGCCCAAACCCTTAAGAATTGTCTAAGCCTTTGAATTTTGTTTTGCCATCTGTGTAGCGTTGCTTCCCCTCAACTCCTTTTTCCATACACCAACAACCAACTAAAAAATCATCCCTTAATAACCAACTAAGTTCCAATTTGAACCCCGATTGTTTGTTTTCATGGGTGCCATTACCAGTATCTAAAAGTAGCGGAGTGTGATCTGATATTTTTCTTCATGGGGCTTGGAATGGGGCTTGGAATGGCGTACGTACGTCCCGATCGTCATCGTCGTCAGTTGTTGGATGGATTATATTTCTCGGCAACGAACTCAAACTAGTGGCCACTCGCCAGTGGCCAATGCTTGCTGTGGCCCAGTCTCCTTGCTCTTGGACGAGACGAGCAGACAGGTCTCCGTCTCGACGGCAACATTTCCATGTCCGCATGTTCGTGGCGGCAAAGTGGAGCTCGCTGACGACTCGAAGCTCTGCACCGCGCAGAAGGTGGCACCGCACGGAGCTGGGCGATGATGCACAGAGGGCAGGATGGGACGCAGCGACGGAGAGAACGGGAGGGGGTGGGCGGCAGCGGCACGCAAAGGGCGGGGTGGGCGCGCGGCGACAACGCAGAGGACCGGTGGAGGCGGCAGCGACGGTGCGCAGAGGATGTTGGCTTCCGCGCGGGCACCCTTAGGCCCATCGCTCTGCAACATCGGCAATGTACTAATGAAACACACTAGATATTGAAACATTTACAATATCGTTGCTGCAACATCGGTGATGTACTACTGAAACATGCCCAGATTACTGTTGAAACATGTATAATATTGTTGTTGCAACATCCGTAAAGACAACACTCGCAACATGCTCTCGAAACACTTAAAGCAATTAAAACATAGGCTTGCAATATATGCATTCAGAGCAACATCTCATTGCAACACAATACCTGTAACATGCGCTCAAAACACCTGAAACGTTTGAAACATAGGCTTGCAACGTAGGATTTTCAGAGCAACATCTCCTTCTGCTTGGGCGAACAGAGGCTCATCGGCATGCAGAGCTCGACGACAGTGCGTGGACCTCACCAGCCATGCAGAGCTTGACAGCACGTAAAAGGTGACGCCGCACAAGCTGCGCGGAGCTGGGTGACGGCGCGTAGAGGGCAGGGTGGGGCGGGCACGCAGACGTAGAGGATAGGTGGAGGCGGAGGCGGCGGTGCTTAGAGGGTGGGGTGGGGCGCGGTTATGACGTAGAGGACAGGTGGGGGCGGCGGCGGCGGCGGTGCTCAGATGACACACGCATTTCGTAACGAAGCGTCTGTCCGTTCGGATGCTCGGCCGTACCATTATCGTTTTTTGTGGAAACAGGAGTTTGCCCCATACTAACTTTTATTAAAAGACAGTAAGAAGAATCTATACAAAAAAAATGGACACTGGCTTATCTATACCTCCTATAAAGCAAAGACCCACTAGCCTATTTCTCTGGCTTCTCATTGGGCCACATCAGCAAAATGATGTCATCCGCCCACTAAGCCTCATTTATCTTCCACTAGCTATTTCTTTTGAAATAGAAAAAAGTCGTAGCACCTAAACCAAGTATCATAATTAAAATCCAATTGCACCATGGTGTTCCTCGCAATAAACTCTTCAAAACAAGACCCCATATGGATATATTTCGATAACTTTTTTGCAAACATTTAAACGGCCGTTCCTAAGAAAAACCTAGCAAAACTGTCGTTTCTAAGTAAAAACCTAGCAAAACTGCATATCACATGGATTACATGTGGTCCTCCGAAACATGCATGATTTTGTGAAGGAAAACTCCTAGAACTTTTGGGAGGGGGGATGGCCCTCAGGTATAGTAGGGGTGAGGGGTGAGGGTGGATGAGGTTAGCCTCCCGTATTGGCCGATCCTATAGGTTAGTGACCGTGTTTTCTTTGATAACCGTTTCTAAGCAAAAGCCCGTTTCTAAGAAAAACCTAGCAAAACTACATATCACATGGATTACATGTGGTCCTCCGAAACATGCATGATTTTGTGAAGGAAAACTCTTAGAACTTTTGGGAGGGGATGACCCTCAGGTATAGTAGGGGTGAGGGGTTCTGGTGGATGAGATTAGCCTCCCGTACTGGCCGATCCTATAGGTCAGTGACCGTGTTTTCTTTGATAATTATTTCTAAGCAAAAGTCCGTTTCTAAACAAAAACCTAGCAAAAACTACATATCACATGGATTATATGTGGTCCTCCGAAACATGCATGATTTTGTGAAAGAAAACTCTTAGAACTTTTGGGAGGGTGGATGACCCTCAGGTATAGTATAGGTGAGGTGTGAGGGTGGATGAGATTAGTCTCCCATACTGGTCGATCCTATAGGTTAGTGACCGTGTTTTCTTTGATATGGTTTTTGTTGTCTTTAGTTACACCTTTAACAAAAAAAAACTAAATATGTTCTCTGCTTATATCGCATATATACTTATGTATTATACACCAACGAGATTTCTTCTACATCCTATTTCTCCTAACTCAATTCAAATTACTCTTGCATTTCCGCAGCAACGCGTGGGGAATTCACCTAGTAGTATATATAGAGGATCAGATACATACTGACCTGCTTGCTTTGCTTCCTTCGTCCAGCTGGAGCTCTCCTCTTTTGGCTGCACTCCACGAATGGTAGCAACGTGAAAGATTCAAAGACAGATGGTGTATTCATGGTTTGGATTTGAGACGATCGATTTTCTCCTTTTTGTTCGTCTTTTCTTCGTGTCTATCCTGGAATCAAACTTATCCTGGAACGAGAAAGATCAATCAACTTGCACAAAGTAAGCACAAAAACTAGATAAGATTTTTCTGGTATAGTAGAGTACTCCTCTACCTAAAGAAGAATATGTCTATCTCTCACTCGAGTGTTGTTTTGGGGGCTAGAACACTCGATTTTTTTCTTCACGTCTGCTTTTTCTTCCTGATGCGCCGTGGCCGCCCACTATCCATCACCCCTCTGCGGAGTGGTAGGTCATGGCCCCGGAGCTCCAGAAAAACCCTACCGCCCATGACGAGCACCTTCTTCCCCTCCCCCCCCCCCCGCGGCCACGGCCATGGTCACCCCCGCCCGGCCACCTCCTCCTCCGCCCACCCCGGCGGTGTCGCTGCCGTCTCTTGCAGGTTTTCTAAGGTTCTGTAAATGTAAGAAGTCGAAAACGAGAGGAAGATTGGGATAAGAGGGTTGAACTGGACTTGTCTCATGACTTTATCGTTGGTCAAATTGGTACGATGCCTGTTTCAAGTTGTAGATATTTCCACAAGCTTTCCAACAAGTCTAATATCATTAAAATCGGAGTCCGGAGCAAAAAATAAATAGATAAAATACCAAATCATATCATCATTGGATCGTCTGCTGGAGATTTGAACTAATCCATGAAGTATTTTTTTCATAATCTTGTAGTTCATTTCACCAGCTTTCCAACAAGCAAAGATCATATAGAAGAGACTTCGAACTAGGAGATATGGTCAAAATCCTGAGAAGACAATGTACTAAAACAGTACCGCCTTATAATCCAGTGCTCACTATTTTGAACTGGTGGATCATCCGGTGATGTCCAATAAAAGGTGCATAAAATACACATAGTACCATCATATGATCCAGTATTATTGTTCATAGGTCAGAGGATCACCCCGCCGTATCCAGTAACGATGTATTAAAAGTTCACACATGGGGGCTATATGTATACCCCGCAAGCGTCGACTGGATAAAAATGCAGTTGAGAACCTTTTCTTTTTTCTCGAACTACGCAGGAGAGCTACGCGTCATTTCATTAAGGTAGAAAAAAACAGTACACGAGTCCAGAAGGACCCAAAACTACATACAAAGAACAAACACACACACCACACCTCACATACTAATCTAGACACTTGCCACAAAGAACAAGAAAAAAACGACCAGCGAGCAAAGGGCTTAAACACCAAGGGCCAGCAACCTGGGCATGAGCTCTTGGAGCTTTGAAGCCCCTGCTGAACACCAGAGACCACCCTCCAGCCTCACAGCCCTCAGCACCACCTGAAGACTCAGCCTCGAATTCTTGAAAAAGTTGAGAACCTTTTACTTTTAAAATTCTATATTTATGTCTAAAAATTTGCTATGATGTTCATAGCAGAACACTAGTTTTTTCATAGCTCAACATTTTACCCATGTTTTCGACATTAAAGAAATAAGCTCCACTGCAAAGTTGTCGAGTGCTATGGTCTCATGTAAAGATTATTTTCATACGAAACCATATGAAAAATGCTGTATTTTTCCATAAGCAGCATCACATGTGGATGGACTAAACCTCGCACCTTTCAAAGAACAAAAATTAGGTATTTTCGTAGTTCTTTCAAAGAACAAAATTAGGTATTTTCATACTATCACTCTCGAAGAAAATTGATATTTTGTCACTTCACTATATAGATACAGTTTCACACTTCGAAACGGTGAAATTTGGCCTTTTCCCCATCCTCTATAATTAATTAATGCTACTTTCCGTTCGCCGATTTTTTTTTTGACGAAACAGATCTCCGTTCTTCAGAACGCTGTAACGCTAGTCTTTCTTTACTGTTATGAACAAGCGTGCCTAGAAGGATTGCTGGGCAGGGAAAAGCAAGAAGCAGAGGAAGAACAGAGGAACACGGCGGGATTTTGTGGGAGTCCACAGTTATCAGACGGTTACAGGAGAAGGTTTCATTTTTTCTGAAAGGGTAAATTTTCATTGCTCAAAGACAAGATACAGAGATGGGGGCAAAACGAGCCCCACTGAAAGTTCGATAATGATCCCACATGGTTCAAACATGGTTCTACAAGAGCGGGTCTTATCTCTCTCAGAAACAAAAAAAAACAAAAAAAAAACAAATTTCCACTCCCTCGTGTGCTTAGCCATCCGGCCCCGAGCCGCTTACCCGTCCGCCTCCTTCCCCCCACCACGCGCTCGTCAGGCTGCCGCGCCGTGCCCTTCCCCCATCGCCGGCCGCGCCGCGCTCCCTCACTCACCTACGCCGCTCGCTTCCTCGCTGTCCGTCCGTTGCCCATCGCCATCGGGCGTGCCGCTGACCCCACCATGGCCGCTAGGGCGCACGTGGAAATCAGATCTTTCCCCGGCCGATCCAAGGCCACCCACGAGCATGGCCGGTGCTGGTGGTGCTCGCACACTGCCGGATTCCACCCCGATGATCGGATTCGACCGGCCCCGGCCTTTCCCTCCCCTATGTTGTAAATGTACATTTAAAATGTTTCAGGGGTATGTTGCACATGTTACATATTTTTGCAAGTGTCTTCAGTGGTATGTTGCAAGAGTTTTGAAAAAATATTGCATCTGTTTTAGATGTATGTTGCAGCAAGTGTTTTATTTGAATGTTGCATATGTTTTACACACATGTTGCAAGTGTTTTATCTGGGTGTTGCACATGTGTTTTATACACATGTTGCAAATGTTTTATCTAGTATTGCATATGTTTCACACATATGTTGCGACAGTATGTTTCAAATATTTCATATGTGTCGGACGTGTTTCATGTTGGCACGGTGAGTGATGGGCACACAGCCCGAGCACCGAGATGGGGTGCGACAGAGCTGGGGACCGGTGGACGGGGGCACAGCGAGCTGGGGGCTGGCTCCTGGGTCCCGCCCAAGCGAAGAGAGAAGAGAGGGTCAGCGGGAAGAAGCGGGGTGCAACAGGGAGCAGGGTACGCGTGCGAAGGGGGGCGGGCTGCGTAGCCGTCCATTCGGACGCGAGGAGCGGCGAGCGCAACATTGAGGACATGGTGCACGTGCAAAGTCGGAGCAAGACGGACGGAGACGGGCTGCGTGAGTCCGGGCACTAGCCACTCCGTTGAAAGTTCTCCACGGGAGAAGTTTCTGTTCTTCCTTAAATAGTTCAATGGCTGCCATCCCCCGGCTTATTATCTCGCCGCCGTGCCAGCTTACAACTGGGCCACACTCCTATCAGCCCACTACCCACATACTTAGGCTCATTGCCTCAGTTTATCGTAACATTTATTTACGTTCCTTGTGATTCTCAAAAAAAAAAACGTTCCTTGAAACTGTGATGCATCATGCATGGGTGCATTATGCAATCAAGTGAAGGCAGGCATTCAGGCAAAAACAGTGTACTAGTACTAGATTAGTGTAGTATATTACAGTCATCAAATTTTGACGCTAGTAGTTACTGGTGCTTCTTTGCTGATCCTGCGTTGTTCCTGCTAAAATGAAAATCTCTCGCTAGCCAGTAGCAAGCACAGGCCTTCCTCACTTCCTGCTAACCTCCTCTTCCATTCCTCCCTGCTGTTCGTCCGAGATGAACTGCCTTCACCACCATCTGGAAACGCAGTCTACAGTCTTGATCATCGTCACCCACTCACCACTCACCATCCTGCCTAGCTCCGATCCTCCGGCTGCTGAGACCGCACCCATCCTGAAAGCGCTCAGACGCCCCCGCTGAGAAAGCAAACGGCGCTACGACTCCAGTTCATCGGCAAAAAGCCTTTAGGAGAGTGAACATACACTCACCTAAAGGCTCGGGGGCTACTGTCGGTACCAATAGCATAAGGGTACCCATATGCGACGGTAATAAAAACTAAAACGACTAACCCACGACAAAGCACCACCCATTTCAAAATGCACGACAGGTCCGCCTCGTACGAGGCCGGCTCGACGGGACGCCTCGACCGCGTCCCACTTCCGACTCGTACGAGGCCCTCTCGACGGGACGCCTCGACCGCGTCCCACTTCCGACTCGTACGAGGCCCCCTCGACGGGATGCCTCGACCGCGTCCCATTTCCGACTCGTACGAGGCCCTCTCGACAGGACGCCTCGACCGCGTCCCGTTTCCGACTCGTACGAGGCCCTCTCGACGGGACGCCTCGACCGCGTCCCGTTTCCGACTCGTACGAGGCCCCCTCGACGGGATGCCTCGACCGCGTCCCGCACGACAAGGCACCTCGACTGAACTCCGACTCACGTGAGCCCGGGTCGGGGCGCTCGACCCCCTCTCTTTACCTACCTCTGGACAAAAGCCTTAGCATTTAATGCAATTACCTACTACCACCTACCGGCATGGCTGCACGCATGGTCGACGTGGGAACAATACCAGTGTCAGTCCTCACTGTTTAACCGCCCATCCCGTGATGGGAGGTGAAAAACGTCACTGTACCCACCTTACCTCACGCTGTACATCACCAGTTACCCTCGAGGGAAGATACGACAAAGTCCGTACGCCACGATTCCAGGGATTCGGACTTATCCGATCGGCCTCGACCCAGCCTCGACCCCCAACATAGCGTAACAGGGAAGGAAGGACGGCATGGCACGACGCTCCGGGTCATTTCGACGCCTACGACATCACGTCCCAAAGGATGGCCTCCCATTTCTAAGGCACGTCGCTACAGCCACCTCAGCAGGATCGACAAAACGTCATCTCAAGGCTCCCGTCGTCCTGGCCTCCTCTCGTCCTATAAAAGGGTAGGCCAGGGCTCTGGAGAGGACAACGGACAACCAGTGATACACAACATAGCGATCAACATCTCAAGCAATCATCTTGTACTCTTTCTTTTTCTCCTTTGAGACTTGGGCTCGTCGCCCTCTCTCGCAAGCTTGTAGCCCTACACAAGCACCTCGGTGCAAGAAAATACAAACCTCTCCTCCCCTGCGTAGGGCCTTCTTTTGCCCGAACCAGGATAAACCCCCGTGTGTTCTCCTTGCATCACCATTCAGGAAAGGGACACGCAGCATTTTACTCGTTGGTTTAGGACCCCCTCGGGTCCGAACACCGACAGTTGCGACAGTATATTTCAAATATTTCATATGTGTCCGACGTATGTCGTAAAGTGTTTTATGTTGACACGGTGAGTGATGGGCACACGGCCCGAGCGCCGAGATGGGGTGCGACAGAGCTGGGGACCGGTGGACGGGGGCACAAAGAGCTGGGGGCGGGCTCCTAGGTCCCGCCCAAGCGGAGAGAGAAGAGAGGGTCAGGGGGGAAGAAGCGGGGGTGCAACGGGGAGCAGGGTGCGTGTGCGAAGGGGGGTGGGCTGCGTAGCCGTCCATCCGGACGCGAGGAGCGACGAGCGCAGGGTCGAGGACAAGGTGCACGTGCAAAGTCGGAGCCAGACAGACGGAGACGGGCTGCGTGAGTCCGGGCACTAGCCACTCCGTTGAAAGTTCTCCACGGGAGAAGTTTCTGTTCTTCCTTAAATAGTTCGGGCATCCCCCGGCTTATCATCTCGCCGCCGTGCCAGCTTACAACTGGGCCACACTCCTATCAGCCCACTATCCACATACTTAGGCCCATTGCCTCAGTTTATCGTAACATTTATTTACGTTCCTTGTGATTCTCAAAAAAAAAAAACGTTCCTTGAAACTGTGATGCATCATGCATGGGTGCATTATGCAATCAAGTGAAGGCAGGCATTCAGGCAAAAACAGTGTACTAGTACTAGATTAGTGTAGTATATTACAGTCATCAAATTTTGACGCTAGTAGTTACTGATGCTTCTTTGCTGATCCTGCGTTGTTCCTGCTAAAATGAAAATCTCTCGCTAGCCAGTAGCAATCACAGGCCTTCCTCAGTTCCTGCTAACCTCCTCTTCCATTTTTTTTTTGACGAAACAGATCTCCGTTCTTCAGAACGCTGTAACGCTAGTCTTTCTTTACTGTTATGAACAAGCGTGCCTAGAAGGATTGCTGGGCAGGGAAAAGCAAGAAGCAGAGGAAGAACAGAGGAACACGGCGGGATTTTGTGGGAGTCCACAGTTATCAGACGGTTACAGGAGAAGGTTTCATTTTTTCTGAAAGGGTAAATTTTCATTGCTCAAAGACAAGATACAGAGATGGGGGCAAAACGAGCCCCACTGAAAGTTCGATAATGATCCCACATGGTTCAAACATGGTTCTACAAGAGCGGGTCTTATCTCTCTCAGAAACAAAAAAAAACAAAAAAAAAACAAATTTCCACTCCCTCGTGTGCTTAGCCATCCGGCCCCGAGCCGCTTACCCGTCCGCCTCCTTCCCCCCACCACGCGCTCGTCAGGCTGCCGCGCCGTGCCCTTCCCCCATCGCCGGCCGCGCCGCGCTCCCTCACTCACCTACGCCGCTCGCTTCCTCGCTGTCCGTCCGTTGCCCATCGCCATCGGGCGTGCCGCTGACCCCACCATGGCCGCTAGGGCGCACGTGGAAATCAGATCTTTCCCCGGCCGATCCAAGGCCACAGACGAGCATGGCCGGTGCTGGTGGTGCTCGCACACTGCCGGATTCCACCCCGATGATCGGATTCGACCGGCCCCGGCCTTTCCCTCCCCTATGTTGTAAATGTACATTTAAAATGTTTCAGGGGTATGTTGCACATGTTACATATTTTTGCAAGTGTCTTCAGTGGTATGTTGCAAGAGTTTTGAAAAAATATTGCATCTGTTTTAGATGTATGTTGCAGCAAGTGTTTTATTTGAATGTTGCATATGTTTTACACACATGTTGCAAGTGTTTTATCTGGGTGTTGCACATGTGTTTTATACACATGTTGCAAATGTTTTATCTAGTATTGCATATGTTTCACACATATGTTGCGACAGTATGTTTCAAATATTTCATATGTGTCGGACGTGTTTCATGTTGGCACGGTGAGTGATGGGCACACAGCCCGAGCACCGAGATGGGGTGCGACAGAGCTGGGGACCGGTGGACGGGGGCACAGCGAGCTGGGGGCTGGCTCCTGGGTCCCGCCCAAGCGAAGAGAGAAGAGAGGGTCAGCGGGAAGAAGCGGGGTGCAACAGGGAGCAGGGTACGCGTGCGAAGGGGGGCGGGCTGCGTAGCCGTCCATTCGGACGCGAGGAGCGGCGAGCGCAACATTGAGGACATGGTGCACGTGCAAAGTCGGAGCAAGACGGACGGAGACGGGCTGCGTGAGTCCGGGCACTAGCCACTCCGTTGAAAGTTCTCCACGGGAGAAGTTTCTGTTCTTCCTTAAATAGTTCAATGGCTGCCATCCCCCGGCTTATTATCTCGCCGCCGTGCCAGCTTACAACTGGGCCACACTCCTATCAGCCCACTACCCACATACTTAGGCTCATTGCCTCAGTTTATCGTAACATTTATTTACGTTCCTTGTGATTCTCAAAAAAAAAAAAACGTTCCTTGAAACTGTGATGCATCATGCATGGGTGCATTATGCAATCAAGTGAAGGCAGGCATTCAGGCAAAAACAGTGTACTAGTACTAGATTAGTGTAGTATATTACAGTCATCAAATTTTGACGCTAGTAGTTACTGGTGCTTCTTTGCTGATCCTGCGTTGTTCCTGCTAAAATGAAAATCTCTCGCTAGCCAGTAGCAAGCACAGGCCTTCCTCACTTCCTGCTAACCTCCTCTTCCATTCCTCCCTGCTGTTCGTCCGAGATGAACTGCCTTCACCACCATCTGGAAACGCAGTCTACAGTCTTGATCATCGTCACCCACTCACCACTCACCATCCTGCCTAGCTCCGATCCTCCGGCTGCTGAGACCGCACCCATCCTGAAAGCGCTCAGACGCCCCCGCTGGGAAAGCAAACGGCGCTACGACTCCAGTTCATCGGCAAAAAGCCTTTAGGAGAGTGAACATACACTCACCTAAAGGCTCGGGGGCTACTGTCGGTACCAATAGCATAAGGGTACCCATATGCGACGGTAATAAAAACTAAAACGACTAACCCACGACAAAGCACCACCCATTTCAAAATGCACGACAGGTCCGCCTCGTACGAGGCCGGCTCGACGGGACGCCTCGACCGCGTCCCACTTCCGACTCGTACGAGGCCCTCTCGACGGGACGCCTCGACCGCGTCCCACTTCCGACTCGTACGAGGCCCCCTCGACGGGATGCCTCGACCGCGTCCCATTTCCGACTCGTACGAGGCCCTCTCGACGGGACGCCTCGACCGCGTCCCGTTTCCGACTCGTACGAGGCCCTCTCGACGGGACGCCTCGACCGCGTCCCGTTTCCGACTCGTACGAGGCCCCCTCGACGGGATGCCTCGACCGCGTCCCGCACGACAAGGCACCTCGACTGAACTCCGACTCACGTGAGCCCGGGTCGGGGCGCTCGACCCCCTCTCTTTACCTACCTCTGGACAAAAGCCTTAGCATTTAATGCAATTACCTACTACCACCTACCGGCATGGCTGCACGCATGGTCGACGTGGGAACAATACCAGTGTCAGTCCTCACTGTTTAACCGCCCATCCCGTGATGGGAGGTGAAAAACGTCACTGTACCCACCTTACCTCACGCTGTACATCACCAGTTACCCTCGAGGGAAGATACGACAAAGTCCGTACGCCACGATTCCAGGGATTCGGACTTATCCGATCGGCCTCGACCCAGCCTCGACCCCCAACATAGCGTAACAGGGAAGGAAGGACGGTATGGCACGACGCTCCGGGTCATTTCGACGCCTACGACATCACGTCCCAAAGGATGGCCTCCCATTTCTAAGGCACGTCGCTACAGCCACCTCAGCAGGATCGACAAAACGTCATCTCAAGGCTCCCGTCGTCCTGGCCTCCTCTCGTCCTATAAAAGGGTAGGCCAGGGCTCTGGAGAGGACAACGGACAACCAGTGATACACAACATAGCGATCAACATCTCAAGCAATCATCTTGTACTCTTTCTTTTTCTCCTTTGAGACTTGGGCTCGTCGCCCTCTCTCGCAAGCTTGTAGCCCTACACAAGCACCTCGGTGCAAGGAAATACAAACCTCTCCTCCCCTGCGTAGGGCCTTATTTTGCCCGAACCAGGATAAACCCCCGTGTGTTCTCCTTGCATCACCATTCAGGAAAGGGACACGCAGCATTTTACTCGTTGGTTTAGGACCCCCTCGGGTCCGAACACCGACAGTTGCGACAGTATATTTCAAATATTTCATATGTGTCCGACGTATGTCGTAAAGTGTTTTATGTTGACACGGTGAGTGATGGGCACACGGCCCGAGCGCCGAGATGGGGTGCGACAGAGCTGGGGACCGGTGGACGGGGGCACAAAGAGCTGGGGGCGGGCTCCTAGGTCCCGCCCAAGCGGAGAGAGAAGAGAGGGTCAGGGGGAAGAAGCGGGGGTGCAACGGGGAGCAGGGTGCGTGTGCGAAGGGGGGTGGGCTGCGTAGCCGTCCATCCGGACGCGAGGAGCGACGAGCGCAGGGTCGAGGACAAGGTGCACGTGCAAAGTCGGAGCCAGACAGACGGAGACGGGCTGCGTGAGTCCGGGCACTAGCCACTCCGTTGAAAGTTCTCCACGGGAGAAGTTTCTGTTCTTCCTTAAATAGTTCGGACATCCCCCGGCTTATCATCTCGCCGCCGTGCCAGCTTACAACTGGGCCACACTCCTATCAGCCCACTATCCACATACTTAGGCCCATTGCCTCAGTTTATCGTAACATTTATTTACGTTCCTTGTGATTCTCAAAAAAAAAAAACGTTCCTTGAAACTGTGATGCATCATGCATGGGTGCATTATGCAATCAAGTGAAGGCAGGCATTCAGGCAAAAACAGTGTACTAGTACTAGATTAGTGTAGTATATTACAGTCATCAAATTTTGACACTAGTAGTTACTGGTGCTTCTTGCTGATCCTGCGTTGTTCCTGCTAAAATGAAAATCTCTCGCTAGCCAGTAGCAATCACAGGCCTTCCTCACTTCCTGCTAACCTCCTCTTCCATTCCTCCCTGCTGTTCGTCCGAGATGAACTGCCTTCACCACCATCCGAAAACGCAGTCTACAGTCTTGATCATCGTCACCCACTCTCCACTCACCATCCTGCCTAGCTCCGATCCTCCGGCTGCTGAGACCGCACCCATCCACGATCGCTGCCTGGCTGCCTCCATTGTCGACGCCAGCCAAGAAGCTTCAGTCGTAGGCGAAGGACGCCTTCTGCCGCCTGCGTGCCTTCCCGTCGGAGCACTGGGAGCTCCGGCCGCTCTTCTTCCGCCTCCTGTCGGCCGCCGCAGGCCCGCCGACGCCGAACATGGTGATGCGGCCGAAGCCCCTCGACAGCGACGCGAGGAAGGCGCGCCCCGGCTCCCCAGGCCGCCCGCCGCCGCCGCCGCCGTCCCCGCGCATCCTCCCTTGCTGCTTCATCAGCCCCTGCTCCCGCTCCAGCTCCGTCAGCCGCACCCGCATCCGCGAGATCTCCAGCTTCAGCTCCCGGTTCTCCCGCCGCAGCGACGCGTAGTTGTCCCGCTGCGGGGACACGCACGAGCTCGGCACGCCGCTGCTGCTGCACACGAACCGCTGCGAGAAGGACCCGTCGGCGCCGAGCCCGAGGCCGCTGACGCACCCGGACCCGCCGCCCGAGAAGGACGACTTGAGGCGGAGCTGCTCGAAGTAGAGCACGCGCACCACCATCTGGATCGGCAGCCGGTCATTCTGCGCCGCGTGGCTCGACGCGTCCTGGGATAGCTTCTGGCAGTCGATCAGCTTGCACAGCTTCTTGCACTCCGACTCCGTCAGAGATGGATGCGCCTGTGTTTTTCGAAGCAAAACATGGTCAGCCAACAAGCTCTCTTTCTTCTAGACACAAAATCAATCAAGAATAACAAAGCAAACAGCTGTGAAGGATTGCAACATGTTCAGGCTACGATCAGACATAAAGATTGATCAGGCAAGTTTTTATTAGTTAGACAGAGAGCAGAAGTTCAGTGATCACCTAAATTCATTCAGGTTGCAATTTACCTTCAGGCCTAAAGATTGATCGCACAATTGACTTTTCAACCACACAGAAATCAAAATCCAGTGGTAAGCTAGAGTATGTTATAGTATTTTACTTGCATTCACATATTTTCATGCTATCTAGTATTCTAGTTACAGGGAAATATGCCTACTCAGAATATGGAATTCATTGCCACTAAATCAAATATGTTTTTATTCTGTTTGATCTTATAACTATCATATGTTGTTGTCGATGATACTCTTTTTATGCACTTTAACTTCAGGCATATACATTGATCCGGAGAGTCTAATCAGACAGAGATTAAGGTCCAGCAATCAGCTAGAATTTATTCCATATGATTGCATACACACAGTTTCATCAAGACTGAAGACAGATAGGAAATATGCCTACTCAGAATATGGGATTCTTTGTCACTAAATAAAATATGTATATTAAACCTCTGCATTTGCTGAAACAACTACAAAAATGTGACATTTCCAATCTAATGCCTTTACCTTCAGGTATATGTCGATGGCACGATAGAGTCCATCATCAACAATGCGTGCATAGTCTGGCAACAGTTCAATAAGAGCCATGAACTTCTGCAGTTTCAGATATGGATCTGGTGCTACCTCTGCAAGATAACCATCCATTAGTCTCCCAACCTTCAGGACTGAACTGTGGCTTGGAGACTTTAGTCCGTCAAAGTCATATCCACAAGGTGACAATTCTCCTGAACTATCTTCATCTATCCTCTGCAAGAAGTTCACCAATATACGGTGGACAGTGTCAACGTCAAACATCGAGTCACTTGTTTGTGTGGAGGGGATCAGCAGATCATCTAGTGATGCCATCTCCAGCTGGAGGCCAATCCTTTTCTCGACCTCGATTCTACAGTCTAAGCTTGCATCAACTTCAATTGCCATTCTCAGCATGCCAAACAAGAAGGACAAAGTAACCGTTGTAATATTTTCAGTGGCCAACAGATCGATGAGTGTTTCAACAATCATCCTTTGACTGTCACCAACAAATGGGCCTGAGTCCCATACATGGCGCCTTTCGACACCCTTGAGTGATGTTTGGGCATAGTGATTAATAGAGGTGCCAATACTCTCTGGTCTGACCCCATTCCTCCTCATCGCAGCAATCACACGCCGATAGTGGTCGATTCTCAGTGCAGAAAGGTCTTCAACCCACCAGTCCTGGCAGTGCATACGCAACTTTGCAGATCCCACATCACATTCCAAGTGAGCCAAACCTGAAACCAGCTGCTCCTTGCTTGCATTCACCGCGATTGCATCAACACACCTATCTACAAGTCCGACTTCCTCCACTACTGGATCCAATCCATCACATTTACAAAGAACTTCCAGAGATTTATCGAGGTTCTTGAGCACGATCTCATTTAAGTACGTCTCTGTCCTGAAAATGAGGTTCTCCTCTTGATAGTCCTCCGTCATTTCCAAGTACTCTGCAACGCATCGCAGATGGGCCACATTTGCCGTGGTTATTTCGAAATTGCTACCGTAACAGAACTTGGCAGCAAGTTCAAATGCAAAAGCTCCCCCTGGTACGTTTACAAGCTCCAGCTTTAGGACATCTGGGTCCTTGGAGTCCACTACCATTTTCCGTACTCGCCCACACCGAGATACTAAAGGGAACTGCAAAACAAGCACAATTGTAGGGGATGTAAAACTTATTCCAGGAAAGGAATCTTAAAAGTTTTGCTTCATGGGTTACGCAGAGGGATGTACCAATAAGATTTCTCAGTTTATACATAAATCCTTTACTAATCCTTCAAAATTGCCATGAGTTTTACATAACTGAGCGCTTAAATGCGAATTCCCCTATTTGCTCATTAATTGTTACTTTCGAGCCTTTAGAATGACTAAAAATATCTTTACAGGATGAACTGCATCCAAGCTGGCTGATACATGATACTTGTTAGTTTCCAAAGTCAGTACTTGCATGAAATTTATGTGAATTGAGTCATTACTTACACCACATAAGAGTTATTTAGTAAATCATTAGTCCTTACTACATTTTTTGTATGGTTTTCGTATACCCATTTATATGCCCTGAAAAGGGGGAAGCAAGCGTCCATTTCATTTACTACTGGTCCTTTGTCAAGCAATTTATGAGAAGTGGCATGCCCAACCTATGGAGTACTGGTTCAGACATGGCATTGAAGTTCCAGCAAAGGAAAATGCACCTGCCTAACTGAAGAATCGCCTAAACAATCACGCTGAGGTACAGATGACTGAAGGCAGACTCATATCGAATGGAAGCAGAGTAAATGAAACTTGGCTGTAAAAACACAAGAGTGTTGAAATGGAGTATACACCGACCTTGTGCAGCAGAAACGACTGTCCATCCACCGATACCGTGACATCCTCAGCGACATCTGAAAATATCCTGCACAAGCACAGCAGGCAACGCAATGGCCCAAAAGTTTTATTAGACGCCAGGATTAGTTAGCACTTGAGTTGGCAGCAATGTGTAAACGTCTAGTGCAATGTTTGAAATAAGACCATTTTGCCTTCCCCACACGTTCCCTCCCAAGGACAGTGGATGCCGAAGAATCAATCAACTGACTGAAACAGAATGTTCCAGGCAATGGCTGCTACTGCTAGTGCTAGTACCTGAACTTTGCTTCTAGCACGGAACAGCTGACGACATTTCACTCTCCAGGAAACGACAAAGCAGTGTAGGAACTAAGAAGGGATGTTGCAGAGAGTTTAGAGACATGAACCTCGCATATTTTAGGAAACCGTGTGATTTTTGTCAGGAGAGTGAAAGATTCAGAAGTGGCGCCTGATGGTATTACCAAGCGAGAGATTTAGAGGAGCAAAAGCAATTTTCACAGTAGCAGTTGGATGCTTCCCTCCACAACGATAGATGGACGGCGTCCAAATCGATGGAATGGAATGAACACTGGAGTCGGCGAAGGGATCTGGTAAGAGGCAAGAGTAGCGCCGCACCGGCAGTCCGGCATGGCAAGCTGTTCCTGTTTCTGTTTCTGTTTCCTCAAGTATGCAATGGTATATGCAATGCAGAGGAAAGCAAAGCCGACGGGAGTCAGAGATGGGGATCCTGACCTCCTGTGACTGACGGCGGTGCCGCAGAGCCGCGGCGACGTGGTGGTGGCGGTGGAGAAGGGGAACAACACGGCGGCAGCGTCGCTGCCATCCCCATGCCTCCTCCTCCTCTTTGCTTCCCACGCCGGCTCAGCTGCCGCCGCCGCGTGCTTCTGTGTCTCTCTATGAAATGCTCTCAGCACCGGCCGGAGGTGGAGGTTTGGTCTGGAGCAGGAGGAGAGGAGAAACGGACGAGAGCAAGGAACGACGGCTGGTCTGTCTGGTTGGTCGTCGGCGCGCGGCAATAACAAATTGGGATCCCAGCGGACGGAGGAAGGAAGAGAGAGGGCAGACAACGACAGAGCATCGTTTGTTGTGTCTTGAATCTTGACGTGGGAGGGACGGAGGGGGATTAGGAACAATATTAATGATTAGCTGAGCGTCTGAGCCTGAGAGAAAGGAGGCCAAACAGAAAAAAGCGAGTCGACGACGGAGGGGAGAAGGATTAGTTGGGTGACTAGGGGACAACCCCTGCTCCACTGTCAGTATTCTGGCTTGGCTGCTGCTTGATTGAACCCAACGACGGAATGGAATGGAGGTAGGTACTGTACTACCTTCTTGTCTGCCCATGCTCATGTAGCCACAACTACTTGAAAGTACTTTTTTTTTTCTTTTCACTTTTGTTACTGCCACAACTACTCCTACACAAGGCTCAAGTTTGCCGCGTTCATTGAACCATGTCTGGTGTAATAACTAATAACTCATCTTCTCCCCGTACTTGTTTTTTTTGTTCTTTCGGTTTGTTATCAATCAGCCTGAATTATTATTGCCACATGTAATGTGATGTTAAGAGTGAGACAGACTGCTAGTAGGATGCATTGCAAGAATCTTTTGAGGGCGAGCTTGTTTGTTCACGAGCTACAGCAGGAGTGACCCTTTTCTTTTTTATTATGTTCTTGTGTTGTGTAGCATAGCAGCCGCAGTAGGTAGAGAGTGGTAGAGAGTGGAAGGCTGTCTGTCGGTGAAGAGTGGAAATGAAATGATGCCGGAGCATGTTGTCGCCTCGGCTGCCCGCCCTGCGTGTCCACCAGACATGCCCTTTCCCATCCGCCTTTCACTTTACCGCTTTGCCACTCAGTTTTGCTTGTCCAGCTTGCCGCTTTGTTGGCTAGTACCACTAGCCTAGTAGTACTTGTATTCATCGGTCGGAAAAATAGGGCAACCGAAGAGTCAGATAATTTTACGGTTAACAATAAATATACCGAAAAACATTAGTAATTTCGATATCTGATTCAATAAGTATTATTGGGTTAACCATCGAGTACATTTTTATGGTAAAATTAACTTGATCCAAATTTGAGAAAAAAATAGCTTCACCCGAGATTATAGCTACACTGCACTCTTTTTTTTGTTTTATTATACGGATCGATCAGGTAATAATAGTACTATCTTCTAACTTTTAACACAACCACTTCTGCTAGCTTTGCTGAGGTTGAGCCGGCCGTTGACAACGCAACGCAAGTGCGCATTATGGCTGAGGGTATATGCTCATGACTGATCATTACCATCAGTCCGTCACAAAAACAGATCTCGAATCATCGAGTGCTGGCGCGAGCATGTACACCGTACATGCATGCAAGTTCATGCAACGCAGAGCACACTGTGTTGGGCACGCGCGCACGCGGTACGCCCGCCTCGTGCGAAACTCTGCCGGTAACTCAATGACGAGGCATGCGCAATCGCATACGAGGAGGATGCATGTATCCGGTGAGTGCACTCAATGACGCGTGTTCGTGCGTGCAACTATGCTGGTACACTCCTACACGGGCTTTGATAGATTTGTTCGTGCAAGTGCAACCATCGTTTCTCTATCTCGAGGACCGCGCGTAGAGCAGTTGGCAAGTTCACAGTGTGCGATGATGCCCACCTGCGTTCGAGCCTCGCTCGACGCGCATGCTCACCAGGTTTTTCTCTAAAATCAGATACAACCTTTCAACGCGTGAAGCTACAAAGAGATTGCGACGTGCCCGTTGTCTACAGAGCTTCTCTGGTGATCTCTTCAAGGACACGTCTTCGGATCTGTGTATAATTGTAAGTCTGATTGTGTACGAGTGGTGTGAGTGTGGTGTGCGTGTGTGTGGTATCGATGTGTGTTCGTATACAAACAAATGCTACAGCTGTATCCAGATGAGAGGTGTCAAGAAAAAAATCATTTCTCTATCTTTTTCTAACCATGGATGATGAAACTACAGTAACTTTACATTGGTTGACTCCGATCCTTCGAAAGCTAAGAAACAATAACAGATCGAGGACTTCTCGAATGGAGCATGGACAATGCTCAAGATGCTTATATAGGATTGTGCATTTCTAGGCTTCCCAGTTCCCATAGTGTCGAAAAGCAACAAATACCTTGAGTCCTTGACGTGCACGCACGGGCGTCGGAGCCTGGACATCGGACTCTGAAATCTGAATCCGCCATCGGCGCTCGAGACATATATATATCCTGATTGAGGCCAAGAGAGTAGGGATGAAAACGATCGGAAACGA
Organism: Saccharum spontaneum; assembly: GCA_022457205.1. NCBI lineage: Eukaryota > Viridiplantae > Streptophyta > Magnoliopsida > Poales > Poaceae > Saccharum > Saccharum spontaneum. The sequence goes on along the minus strand of CM039608.1, from coordinate 5,887,221 downwards.
TCGATAGGAGGCCAATTCATTTTCGTTTTCACATCTTTTTCTCGAAAACGAAATCGATACGATATTGTCGGAAACGAATACGGCGCCGATATTCCGGTAATTTCAAAAACGATAGTAGTCGATCGGAAAATACATCGATAACGATCGGAATCCATGAGAACGGTATCTAAAAAACGATAAACACGCCAAACTGGAGAACATGAGAAGATCCATATAACTCGACTTATCTCACATGACAATAGTAAATAAAGCCACAATTGACAAGATCACAAGCTGAAACCACACAATTCACACAATCTTAGGTCTCAAATAGTGGCAAACTACGCAACAGTATGACAATTCTTGACAAAGATACAAATAAACGATCATGTTCCGAGTTGACTCGACATAAATAGTGATCAAAATATGAATTATTAGAGTTCCTTTTTCAGTGGAGGCTGTAACCTGTAGGTTTCTTAAAGATGAACGTCAGGCATGTCATCGTCGTCCCCGGCCACATCTTCCCATCCATATTCTGAGTATTCATCCTACATAGTTTGTGATGGATACATACATATGTTAGTTCTCATACAAGACAACTGTAGATGAGTTAGTAACAAGTATCATATTAATGTACGGAGATATGTAAGGCTCGTAGCAATAGATGTATTAGCGCAATAGTGCTAATAAGAAATAAAAATCTGAGAAACACATAGCTAATAAGAAGCAAACACAATATATGTATGTGTCGCAGGTAGCAGCCAACACATCATATATAAGGTAAAGGCTAGAAAAAAGAACCTCGAGTATTGATTGCCTTCTTGTTATACACATGAAATACTTCCGTTAGATAGTTCATTTCCAAAAATTATTTGCCTTGTGTGCAGATATGATCCTTTCCAAAAAAAAAATTGCCTTGTGTGCTTACATCTTGTGTGTACAGATGTGATCATTTCAAAAAAAATTGTCTTGTGTGCTTGCGTGTGTAATGCATTGTATATCTATAAATAAATAAGGATTCATTAATTAAAGGCCTTTGAATCGGTAATTACTGACGGTAAATTACCGGTTAAATATGGGAATCTTCGAAAACGATCGGAAGAGGGCAAAATCATTTTCGCTTTCGTTTCAGATTATTTTTACCATTATCATTTTCGTTTTTTCGGTTACCGCTATCATTTTCGTTTAGGCATAAAAATCGGAAAAAACTCGAAAACGATTTCGGAAAATTGGAGATTATCATTTTCGTTTTCATCCCTACAAGAGAGTGTGCAAGTATTGTTACATATCATTTATATATAGTATAGAGTACAATTTTTTCTCTACTAATGTACTAACTATTTTGTGCCATGAGTACTAATACCCCTCCTCTAAACTTAATCGAATTTGACAAAGAGAATTACAACTAGACCCTGTTTGCTCGAAATTATCAAGCATAGTATAGTGTTTTTCTTCCGCACTAAATCAACAAACGGTAACGGGCCTCTATCTCCGCTTCCAAACGCAGCAGGAGCGGTGCACAAACGCAACCGATGGTACCCACAGCGACTCTTTGGCGAGACTGCATATAGCATGATGATGACAAGCAACGTGACATGATGGCAGCATCAGCAAGGAGCGCAGGCAATGACGAGGCACGGAACTCGAGGAAAGCTACCTACTGCTAGTGCTACCGTGCTAGAGCTCCCGAGAGCAGAGAGGGCAGCAGGGCCGCCATGTCGCTCGCATCGCAGTTGCGCCTGCGCGTGCGCTTTTCTCCCTTTTGTACGTAGTTGCGCGGTGCCGGGCCAAGGCCGCCCCTCCCCAGTCCCCACATCGGACCTACTCCACTCCACTCAAATCCAACACGTCTCCAAAGAATCTCACTCTACTTTGCTGTATACAGTTTTTCTTTTCCTAATGCACTCTCGCTCCTCCTCTTTGCAGCCTCTACCCTATCGTGAAATACAATGTATCCAAAAAAATTTTGAGAACCAAATAAAAAAGTGTACATTTCAAGATGCTAACTTACCTCTCACTAATTAATCAGTTTAGTTGTCGACTTGCTTAATGACCTAGTAAGGTATATACGGAGTATATAGTTTAAAAAGGCAAATATACATGTCACTGATTTCACCTACACTGATTACATGAGTCATTTTATGCAAAAAAAAAAGTTTAAAAGGCATACATAAATTAAATTAATGTATGGTGGATGGAAAAACCATCCATAGATATTAGTGAGCAATCCAACATATCTTATAATCCAAGATGCTAACTTACCTCTCACTAATTAATCAGTTTAGTTGTCGACTTGCTTAATGACCTAGTAAGGTATATACGGAGTATAGCTCAAAAAGGAAAATATACATGTCACTGATTTCACCTACTAATTATATGAGTCGGTTTATGCAAAAAAATGTTTAAAAGGCATACATAAATTAAATTAATGTATGGTGGATGGAGTTTTTAAAAAAACCATCCATAGATATTAGTGAACAATCCAACATATCTTATAATCCAAGACAAAATTTAAATTTTGTATTTATCTTATATCTCAGGATAAGTTAATGACACCTACCGATAAAGCGCGATGCAAATATGCAAAATCGCTCGGTCACATCACATACCACGCCACGCATATATGTAGCGTGATAAATTAGGCATGCCATTCTAACTAACTCTAGTTTGCGCATCTAAATTCGTGTTTGCACGGGCTTTTTGCCAAAGCTCTGACGAATAAAAGGTCATGTCTTGTTCCAATTCCAATGGGAATCTCTATCTGACTAATATCATCGTCTTTGCATGCATGTTCCAGTTAGTAGCTGCTTTCAGCTTTCAGCCTTTTTTCATCACGTTGTGTTCTCGGTCAAGATTCCCGATTACCAACATCGTGGCATTTTATAGCTCGGGATCCAAGACCCGGAACACATGGGAAACCTTTTTCTTTTGTGCTGTCCAACTCTAGCAAGTAACGACATTAATTATCCGCAAGCTGAAAACGACCAGACGGTCCACCACGTTAAATGGACCGTATATATAGTTTTGTTTATTTGCACCAAGGCATTTTTTCTGTTTTGGTTTACATCTTATTGTATCGTGTTGTTATATGCTTAATGGTAGCAAGAATTGGAGGATTTCGGTAGTATTTGGAGAAGAACAGAGTCTAAGGGTGGAGAAGAACATAGTTACAAGGGAGGAGTTCAATTTGACGGCAGTTATTCCTTATATTAACCCCTTGCACGTTGCATTACAGAGCTTAGAGCATGTGCAAGAGACTTGCTATCTAACTTGCTATTACTATTTTTAATTAAAACTCTAGAAAACTGGCCTCCAACAGACTAGCCAATGCGATTGCTATCCTATTCGACATGCTATCCATGAGCCTTGGAAGCTAAATTTGGCTAGCTGACGTGCCTTGCTATCTTGTGTATGTAAGGCTCACAGCTAGTGTCATATTTGCATCGCTCCAAATTTCATTCCTTTCTCTTGAGATATAGCTAGTCTGTTGGAATATGTTAGAGAATGAATTTTTATGAAGTGGATAGCTAAATAAAAATATAAAACATGAAATTTAGAATGTCTTTTCGGAGAGCTCTTATAAACTCACTCTCACAGCTAGCACTTGGTCCTACAAATCCAAGTCCCACATAGAATAATTATAAATCTGAGTCATTGGCAAACGAAGCCTAAGGAGGCTACAGAGCCTACAATCGCTTATTACGCTTGTCCACAGCCCAATCGCCACCCTTGATTGCTCGCTCTTCTGCCGCTCGGTTGATTTTGTCGACCATGTTATGTAGGATCAGGTGGATGAAGAGCAAGGCCGTGGCTGCCTGCACTGTGGCGTTGTGTGTTCCGTTGTTTGAAGTCGCCATGTCGATAGGGACAACGGATCTAGCAGTGGGGCGGGGGGAGGGGGGGCCTCAAGCCCCCCTACCGCCGTACTACGTGTTTGTTGAATAAAGAGAAACCTCGCAAAGTGATACAAAATGTAGGATGGAATGAAGAAAGTTACTCACACTACGAACGTGGAGTCGTCGTCTGCTCGTCTTAGCCTCCACGTAGCGCCTCCATCCTCCATCGCATGAGCAGCACGAGCATCAAGGCAGCGGTGACCCATAGCAGAAAGTCCTTCTCTAGGGTCGGCGCGTGGCGACCCGCTCGGCCAGTTGGCTCCATTAATGCTATTTATTAACAACCTGCTACTGAATTAAGTTTTTGATAATGGATGTTTTGTGTTATGTTTTTCATGCTTATATTTTCTTCATTAAGTTGCTTTGATATATGAATTAAAATTATTCTAGAGGTGGGATATTCTATTCAGTTTTTGTGTCATGACAGTTGGTATAGTGGAAATTAGTTTCTCTACTATACATATAACTGTAATATGCTATAGCTAGCGGTCAAAAGTCTTTTCTACTCCTTCCGTTCTAAATTATAAGTCGCTTTGACTTTTTTGTTCATCCATTTCGCTATGTACTAGACATGTTATTTATCTAGATGCATAACAAAATAAATGTACCAAAAAAAATAAAAGTGACTTATAATTTGGAGGAACGGAGGGAGTATGTCATAAGTTGTGACATCAATTTTGAATGTTTTAGTACTTTATTATATTTCAGGACGGACGGTGAGGTAGAAGTTTGGAGTCATTCACCGCACAGAAAAAGGCACGAAACTGTGATCCAAATAATCATCAAAGATGAGATTAATAAGCGAGAATATGAAGAAGAAGAGATGGGAACAAGAAAATCACAATTCACCTTCTCATGCGTGCTGCCACTCGTCGTTGATTTGATGGGCCAGTTGGATGGACTGATAGGCAGGTGGGCTCAGGCAGTCAGGACGATCCTGAGCTAGTGGGCTGATCACGATGGTGGGACGCAGAATTAGGCTTGTCGTGCAAAGTGGCCGAGAGAAGCCTCACGGTTATTGGGCTTGTGGCGTCGAAAACACCAGCGTTGCCTTCAAATTGCATGCCTTGCCTTCCTTGTAGTGGCGACACCTGGACGATTCGTGCGCGCGGTGCAGACTGTGCACTGTGCAGTATCTTTACTTTTTTATGTCTGACAAGTAGGTATCTCTATATATTCTGTACAGGCGGAATACGATGTTACTACTACTTTACTAGTAGTATGGCGGGCAATTGCTTGGTTGTAGGATGACCACCGACCTCCGCTTTTTTTATGTATAAATTCTTGTAGGCCGCCAAATGAGGTCAAATGGATCCAGTGTGCGTTCAAACAGACACCGAGTACTTTTACTCACCGACCTCCACAATCCAGGGCTTAGACTGTCCGCACTGGCGTACTCTAAACGATACTCTAAAGCTTTAGAGTATGAATATAGAGTAAAAACTGCTGCACTGGATACTCTAAAACGATACTCTATCCTTTCTCTTACTCTATATTTAGAGTAGTACAGTGTTTACTCTATAGTGCACAGTGGCGGGCCCTACTAGCTAAACCAAGGAAAAAAATGCTATAACTCACAAATCTAAAATCCAAATTAAATTTCGATTGCACCATTAAATTCGTCTCAATAAATCCTTCAAAACTAGATCACTCATGGATATATTTAGATAAAGTGACAAGTAGGTCCCACAGTAGATAGAGTGGATAGAGGATGATATAGAGGATGGATGGGTGCGGAAGAATTGAATATAGAAGAGAGAATCTTACTGACTAGGACGTATAGAGGATGAATATAGAGGACCATGAGTGCAGATAGCCTTAATTGATTCATTAATTGAGTAACATCAGCACTACCATGTTCGCTTGAGCTACTTTCAGTCATAAAACAATGTTTTTCTCTCAAAACATTTTAATGTAAACATTAGCCTAAGCCAAATTTCAGCGTAAGCAAAAAGGTGCCGGACTGCCGGCTGCCGCTCGGCACTTCCACAGGGCACCTGCTCTCAGCTCACCTCACCTCAGATCTCAGGACCAACTCACGTCCTGATCTGACCACATATGCCCACAGCACACACAGCGGAGCCCCTCTACATAGTACTGTACTATACTGATACTGATACGGGTAGTGCTAGTATAGTATAGTATGTTCTGCCAGTACGATACGATGCTCGTTAATTGTCCTTTCGATATTAAGTACATGCCGTTTAAAAATTAGTCAGACCTACACGTCATCAAATCTAGTATATACGAAGAAAATATCGACTGCTAGAGAAACAACCCACGGGAACGCACGGTTCCACGGTTGTGGCGAGTGGCGACTTTGGTGTGACGAGCGACCCGTTAATCTCCGTTGCGCAAATGTCAAATAGGGATACGATGTCAGAGGACCGAACGAGATCGGGTGAATTAAACTTCCGTCCGTGACAAATTGCCTATTAGAAAAAAATTTATACCCGTCAACATGATTTTCAGTTTGTATCTACATCCATTGGCAGTGTTATCCTAAGCGTTGAATGGTAAACAGTCCGTCACTTGCCATGTAGTAGCTATTATTGAGCAAAACGGTCACTTAACCGGACAAAACGGCAATTTAAACGAGATAAATGGACGATGTACCACCGTGTTAAGTTTAGACAGTGTGTCAATGGGCTAAACGACCATTTAGACAAATAGTATCAGTCAGATACGATACTCGCATGTGTCCACACCCATACGTTAGATTATGGCTATAATATAATTATTTGTATTTTTTGCACTAACGAGTAATGACATATCCACACTCGTACTGGCAGGCAGGGGCGGAGGGTGTGGCGGCGAAACTGGGCCTCCAGCCACCCTTTCTGACAGAAATTCAATGACCATAAATTATTAGCGGTTGAACTGCATGTCTATTTAATTTTTCATCAGGATTTGACATTGCAAAGATCAATTTGGCCTCCTCTTATTCTTATGCCACGCCCCGCCACTGCCGGTAGGTAAAATATTAAACCCATACCCGCACCCATGGATGAAATTTTGCATCCATGCCGATACTCATCGGGCACCCATGGGTAGGATTGTCATTTGTAATGTCATATGATAGTGGTGGACTAGTAGCAAATGTCAAATAAAGGGTTCCTTTGGCATGGCTTTAGTTCGTTGTGGCTCTTCCCGTGGAACTATGCCAAAACAACAATTTACAAGCCGAAGCTATTTTTTTATTAGGAACTGGAGCAGTGAAAACTTGGCTTCTCATGGCTCTTCACAAATTTGATATAAATTATTATAAAACTACCACATGAGCTATTTTTGGCAAACGTTATTTAAAACAGCTTTAACTCCACCAGAAAAAGCTACTCTACAAAAGGAGCCGAAGTCCTTTTAGAGAAGCCAGAACCCTACCCAGGCATGATTTAGTTCCCAAAAATTTTTGGGTTCTATAGTAACATCGAGTGTTTGGACACATGTATGGAGTACTAAATGTAGACGAAAAAAACTAATTGCACAGTTTGGTGAGAAATCGCGAGACGAATCTTTTAAGCCTAATTAGGCCATGAATAGCCTTAAGTGCTACAGTACCCCCACATGTGCTAATGATGGTTTAATTAGGCTTAATAAATTCGTCTCGCGGTTTCAAGGCGAGCTATATAATTAGTTTTTTATTAGTATCCGAAAATCCCTTCTGACATCCCATGAAACATCCGATGTGACACCCAAAAATTTTTTTTTCCCCAACTAAACACAGCCCAAATTGACCCAAATAATTGAAAACATAGCTCCAGGCCACTTGGACCACTTGGTTGGTTTGGAGTATTACAAGTTTGTTCTTATTTGAAATCTAAATAATTCGTTTGATTGAATGAGTTTGGGGGTCAACCAGCAAATAGATAGAAAAAAAAGCAAAATTCGTAAAGATTGGATTGGTGCCAACTTGCCGAGTGCCGACTCCTGCTCCTGTGCTGCGCACCCGTTCATGTCCACGGTTTATGACCTCGGACGGAGGAAATAGAAAACACGTTCTTTGGGGAGAGTACGTAGTTAATTACTTATCATGACTTTTACAAGGAACAGAGACCTTGGTTGTGTGTGCCGTGCTGTGTTACACATGCTACTCAGATTCAGTTCACCGCTTCAGTGTTCACGAGTCAGCAGACATGCATGCTCACACTCACACAATAGTGTTAACCAGCACAAAACAAACTACTACATAGGGTACTCCAACAACAGTCATTTAATTTAACACCCCAGTACTTACACCATACAGCTGCAGCTGGACTGCATCTTCCCATTACAAAACAGGCATACATTCCAGAGGAGAGAGCAGAGCCAGCCCACATGAGCTGTGAATCCGTGCATAGTGACAGCAAAGATTCCGCCACAACGCCAAAGCTGAGAGGAGCCACGCCACACGCCAGCTACAACTTCCTCCAAAAAGCTGTGCCTGAGCTGAGCCTGCCAAAGTGACAACAAAAACCTCCCCAGCTCTCTCACACACACACTGCCACCAGCTTCTCCGTCTTCACCCTTCATCATGGATCCTGTGAACAAAACAAACAAACAGAGGCTGAACAAGTGAACATCCCAGCCAGAGACGCCACAGCTGCTCCCTGTCTTCTCTTCTTCAGCCAAACAAGAAACACACCTTAGTTTTGTCATCTCCACAAGCAGCAAGAGTTCTGGTGTCACCTTGCTTCTGTTTCTTTTCTCTTCCACCAACAAAATACACCTAAAAAAAAAATTCCAGCAGTCCAGCTGGGAAACACTACAAATCCATTCTGTCTGCCATCCTTGGCCTCATCTTATTACTCCTTGTAGGATGCAACAAAGGTATCACTCACGTGTGTGCAGGTCTAGCTAATTTAGTTTGCTACTAGATGGAGTACATACATATGCTTGTGAATGCAGCAAGTTCTACTAGTCATCTACTACTCCTGCTACTCAAGGTTGCTTCTCATTTCAGCACCATACCATGTTGCCTTAAATGAAGGGACTGCACATGTGCACCAAATTTGAACTTTTCAAGTGGCAATCACATCTCAATTCATATACTACCAAGTACAAAATCTTATATCACTTCTCCCATGCTCCTCATCATTCCCAACATGATACTGAACATGCAGCAACAAAGTGGAACCCGCAAAGAACACTGCATGCTCACAAAGTGAGCCGGCCTAAAGCTTTTGGCCAGCTCACACATTGATCCTTAGCACAAACTGTTCATGCCCTCTCGTCTTATGAGTTATGCAATCTTTTTGAGGAAACAACTGAAATCTAGACTACTTTCTGAGAATCAGATATACATGCTACAGCATGAGTGTACAAAGCAAAACAAAGAGAATGGATCTCCATAGGTTCATCTTTCATATTTCAATATCAGTAACAGTGATAAGTAAGGAGAATTTTTGTAACAAGTGCCAATTGACTCAACGAATAGATGAATGCATCTACTTTTCTTTGTTGATCGTCTAGCTCCACATGTACATGAAGCTTACAACATTTCCAACCAACTTGACGATTGAAGACCAAGCCATAATACTACCAGCAAAAAAATAAGCTTTTGAAACTTTTCAAATGGTGCCATCTTCAACCTTTCTGTTTAGCTCACATTTATTTGTACACTGCCCATGCTTACATTACATCTTTTCTTAGTTGATCGTCTAGGTCCCCACTAACAGCTCTAAATGAACCTTTTCGATATTCATAACTAACTTTATGATCAAGCCAGAAGACTACCAGAGAAAAGAAAATCAGCAAGTTTGGAAAGTTTCTAACAGAGCATTTCTTGAATTCCTCTGTTTAATTCTATTTATTTTGCCAACTGGTCATACCTACATTAACCATACCTTCATTCCTACATTTCAGGCTTTCAGGTGCCAAAAAAGGAACCTGATAAAAGTCAGCATTAACAAAATCTAGAACTGATAGTACTGTGAGGCCATCAAAACACATAATTAGAAATTAAGTTGTTTCCCAAACAATAACAAAGAAATGAATGATGTCTGAAAACATAAACAGTGGATGTAAACACAACTGGCCATGAAATCAATGATCACAATCAGACTAATTACCACAGCACTAGACAAGTGAACATTTACATCACTACATCATCTTCGCAGTCATCTAAACATCAAATGGAGAAGAAAATGAAATGAAATGAAATTGGAACTGGATGAATGAATTTCCCCAACACAGCATATCACGATGTGCAATGAATGTTACCTCAGCTTTATTGCCAAACCCATTTCCTCTTGAATACAGCAACCCAAGAAAAAAATTAACAGGGGATTCCAAATCCGATATGGCAAACATTTCCCCTCCATTGCTTGCTTGGAGATGAAAGGAACTCCCCACATATGAACATGGCAACTATGAACATGAACAATAGCCTCCCATTCTTCGCAGTAAAAAACTTAAGCTTCCGAACAAATCCACCAAAAGAATGTGCTGAACCCTCATTGAGCAGAATCTGGGCTCTGAAATTAGTGGCTAGCATTGCCCTCGCTGATATAGAAAAAATTTGCCGCCATCAAGCAACCAATGGACAATCCTGTCTCTAGCCAACACCACCAAGTCTTCTTGTTAGCAGAAGTATCCTGATAAGACCGAAAAATCCACTATGCAGCATAATCGTTCTCAATCACCGGTTGTGTCCGCGTCCCCGACGCCACAGGCGCCTGCGTCCGCCCAACCTGCGCCATCCGCAATGTCTCCCCAACCTCCGCATTCCGCTCCATGAGCTGAAGCTTCTTATCCCTTTTGTACCTCACCAAGCACAACAGAAGCGCAGCCAACAGCCCCAACGCTGTGGCACCCCCAACCACGCCGACAGCAATCTTCCACGCGTCTGAGCTCCCCTTCTTACCGCCTCCCTCAGCCGGTATCGGTGGGGCAATTGCGCCAGCTGGAGGTGGAGGTGGAGGCGGAGCTGGAGCTGGAGTTGGAGCAATCCCACTGGAATTCACCACAATTGAGATATGCCCTTGCCGATACGTCGTGCACACATTGGTTCCCTCCAGGTCCCGGAACTGCGGGGCGCCATTCAAATCGAACACAACACACCTCGGCACCGCGCCCCCTGCCGGCACAGCCCGGACACCGCCGAACGCCACAGAGATCGGTCCCCCCGACGCGACGATGCTGAGCTCCGGCAGCCCCACGGCCGACAGGTTGGCCGCGTCGTAGACGAGCAGCCCCAGCACGGGCGCGAGGTAGGTGTACCCGGCGGGGAGCGGGTAGTAGCGCTCCGACCAGTTGCCGAGGTCGTGGTGCACGAGCACCACCCGCTCGACGTGCGGCTGCACGACGACGCCCGGCGGCACGGCGAACTGGAAGTAGCCCGCGAAGCCCCTCCGGCGGAGGCTGCCGCTCCGCAGGCGCAGCGCCGACGCCGCGATGCCCGTGAGGTTGCCCGGCACCGTGGCGTTGTAGACAATGCCGGTGCGCGGGCGCGCCGACAACGCACGGAACGCGTAGTCCTGCAGCGACGCGTCGAGGGCCCTCGCGGGCGTCTGCGGCTGCGCTGTAACTGGTGGGGTGGCGGTGGTGAGCAGCAGCAGCAGCAGCAGCTGGAGGAGGAGGCGGGCGCAGCAGATCAAGAAGCCCATGTCAGTGGGGGGCGGAGCAGAGCAGCCGCCGGAGCTGGGCAAGTGGAGTCAGGACGCCTTCCTCATCCGTGGGTACTGGTAGGATGAGCACGCGTCCAAGAACCTTCGCCTGCTCTTAATCGATGGGAACAAGGACGGGATTTGGGGCGGAGAGTGAAGGCTGGGATCCTCTGCACGGACGGGCATTTACGCCGCCCCGGCACGGACGCGGACCGGACCGGTGCGGTCCAAAAAAGCAGGTGGCTTTGAGGGAGCGAGGAGGGCGGCAATGGCGATGGAAGCGAGGAGGACAGGTGGAGCGGAGTCAGGACAGGACCGAGTCCTCCAAGAAGTGGAGTGGTGGGCAGGGCGGCGACGAGGACGACGGCAACGAATCGGGCCGCCCGACCCAGATGAAAAAGATACGGAAATTGGGAGGCGGCGAACGCGAACGCTCTCAATCTTGCGGAATCTGAGTGGACACTACAGAAATTCGGGATGGGGCGGAGGAGTAATGCGCCCCCACGAGACGCGAAGGAGACTGAAGTGGGGAGTGAAGACGAGGAGGGGTTTGGGGATTGAAGAACAACTGTGAACAGGACTGAGGAGGTCTTCGAGATGATTTCTCTGTACACGGGGGTTTTAATGCGAATAAATACGTGCCTTTTTTTTTTCTCCAGGGGCTTAACTGGAAACGTAGTTTGCGCCAGCAATTCTCCCAGCGATAAAAGACGCGGGCAGCTCATGCAGACAGCTGGCAAGGCACGTGGAGTTACCGATTTGCCCCTGGGAGCTGGGCGGCGGCTCATCCACGTGAGGATTACCGTTTCTGCTCGTTGGAAAGTGGGGCCGCGGATACCGGGGGTTGTTTGTCAGTGTGTGCGGGGAGCATGCGGTTCGCCGCTTTTTTTTTTGGCTTTGTCACGTCCCTTTTGGTAACGTTTGGATTCTTCGGAGGGGTCTTTTTGCATGTGAACTGAAGCTCTCTGAAGTGAAGTGAGGTCCGAGCAGCTAGATGACATGTGGGCCCGTGTCTGTGCCAGCTCCAACATGAGTACATATGCGAATGCGACGGGGCAAGCTCACAGGTCACCACATGGCACTCACAAGAAGTGAGTGTTTGTTTTCCTAGCAAGTGGGACCATACGGATGTGGCCCGCTGGACAGTGAATGCTCATGAGTCAAGAGTACTTGTTGGTTGTCTCTGTCTCTACTAACGTATGGATTTCGTACGTGAAGGACTAACAACGATCTATAACAGCCAAAATCCTCAGGTGATTTTCTCAGCTCATTTGTTTCATCTATAATTTCTATTGCTAATCTAGGACCTATTTGGATCAGCTAGGTCTAATTACTAGTTGGATCTAAGAATTAGCTCAAACTCATTGAAGTTAGCTAGCTATATGTAGAAGGATAATAATGAAGGCTCGTGCCAGGCTAGGTCACGTGTTCCAATCCGCAAGAACTTATATGTTGTTTTTATATTTTTATGATATTTTATAAAAGAGTAAAGTCCATTAGCAGAACCTAAATGAACATTTTGAGAGTTTAAAGACCGGATGACATAGCGAGACAAGTTTGAGCACTGCCGTTGGACTTTGCTCTTTATAAAATATTTCTAAGACCCACCCTTAGCGAGAGATCATTTCTAAGGCCCCTTTGGTTGGCTTTTCAACCCACTGCGGCTTCAAAAAATCCAAAAGCCAATTAAAAGGATGCAAACCCAAAGTTGTTTTGGGCCAAAAGTTGTTTTTGCTCTAGTACAAATCTCACTACAACTCTCCCTATTTTCACTGGCTGTGTAAACGGTAAGTTCGAAGAAATTACCCACCTGACACTACTCATGAAGGTACCGATTTGTTTTTTCCTTTCTTTTCTCGTCCGCGTGAACTATGCACAAAATAGGGTTCCTTTGGCGGCGGTGCATCTTCTGCAGCCGCACTCCCCACTGCCCAGCCGCTCCAGGCAGGGCCATCGGCTCCACGGTCGGGAGCTCTACTACAATGCGCCTAGGCCGACCTCACCTCCTCCTCCTCCGCAGCGCGCCTAGGTCGATAGCTCCGCTGTAGCAAGCCCAGACCGATGGCTCTAGGTTGGTGCCCCCAAGGCAGCACTCCCAAGCTGGCCTTCCCTTGAGAAGCTGTTCTACCAAACATGTCTAGGAACTTGGTGAAACTGAAAATACTAGCTTTTTCTAGCTCTTTCTCAGCCATCTTCCCTTGAGAAGCTATTTTACCAAACGTTTTTTTTTGAAAACAACTTCAGCTCCAGTGGTGAACTTGAGCTGTACCAAACAGGGGCCCTAAGTATACCTTGACCTAGAGTCACTAGTCTGTGTCATTTCTTAATTGCCTCTGGACCACAATATGTACAATACCATTTTGCTTGCAGCATTAATTAAATCCATTGACATTTCGATATTGATCTTTTTAATGGACATGAGTAATGTTCTGGATTGTGTTTTTTAAAGACGTTATCATCGGAGGGGTGAGAGCCCCGCCTGAATGATTTTCCATTAATTTTGGCAAGCCGGTAGGTAGAGGGTTGAAAACCCTAGTTTGGTTTTGGCTAATTGATGAAACTAATGGACTAATCCTTTTGTCTATGTGTGAAGATTAGTGAGGGTGGTCCAAGCTAAGTGTTGGAGCAAAGGTGATGATCAAGGTGATGGTGGTGATAGCCAAAAGATGATGATCAAGCTCCAACTTGGAAAAGAAGAAAGAGAAAAACAAAATTCTATGGAGATCAAGGCAAAGGTATAAATATGATTTTGTTTTGGCACTCAAGACACCATAGAGGGTGAGTGTATATTTAGGATAGATAGCCATACTATGAAGAGGGAAAATCATGGTTATAGCGGTTGTCGAGTACCACTAGGTGTTATTGATCATGCAAATGCATTAGGACCTAGTGTGCTAACCTAACACCCTTGGGAATTGGCTTAGAATGTTGCTAACTCACGTACACATGTTTGAAATACTTGGAGTTGTCTCACATGCACATGGGTGGAGTGATTGGGGTTGAAAAGGAGGAGTTTGAGATGACTGGACTCTAGGTCAGGAGGGACTGGACCCTGAGGATCAGACTCTAGTACCTAACCCTAGAGTGGCGTGGCTCTGTTGAGCTGACCGAACTCTGCATAGGGGCACGTCCGGTCACTAGCAGTTGCGTCCAGTCATGGTGCGCAGAGAGGGCGCAGCTTGGCGTCCTCGATCGGACCTTGAAGAAATGTAACACCCCTGGTGTTATAGTAACTAAAAACCTGCCATGTCATCATTTGCACTGCAAATCATCCATGATTAGGTTAACACTGTTATGCATTAACTAAAATGAGTTTGAATTCTTAGGTTCAATGTGTTTCTCGTTGTGTGGTTCGAAATCCGAAAACCCTAGTTTCGTTATCACCGCAAATACTTAGTTTATGCCCTGCGTAAATTGAGGTGTATGACGGTGTTATACACTAGTGCCAAGTGTAGGGTATAAGCTCAAGTCCAACCTATAAAATAAAGCTTCAAGTTTGAGTTAGGGTTTGGGATCCAAAGCTTGTTACAAGTTTTTCGATTCGAATTCGAATTCAAATTTGAGGAATTACTAAAAGAATTTCTTAAGTCAAATTGGTCAACCTAGGGAGCCATTTGGTCAACCATGTGAGGCTTGACTCAATGATGTCCTAGGGTGAAGGTGTGATTCCTAAGTAACCAAAGTTAAGAAAGAATCAAGTTTCAATTCAAAACTTTTCCGAAAACATTGAAAAACAAAACCCTAGTTTTACCCCTTTTGATATAAATCAAAATCTAAGCAAAATTTGGGAAAAAGTGTAAAACCAATTTTGTAGATCTTTTCAAGGGCTACAAGTTTGGTGTTTTGAGTTTTCAAAGTTTCAATGTAAAATTTGAAGTAATTTTGAAAAGATTCAAATCTTAAAATTGTCCCCTTTTCATTTTCCCTATCCAATTTCAAAATGCAGGCATAATTTGAAAATATTTTGAATAGCAAAGTTGTAGATCTGTCCTAGATGTAAAACTTTGGTATTTTGAGTTTTTGAAGTTTCAATACAAAATTCAAAGTAATTTTGGTTTTTCAGATTTCCCAAAAATGTCCCTTTTTGAATTCAAATTCAAATTTCAAAAACTAAGCCGAATTGGAAAATGTTCATATTGAGAAAGTTGTAGATCTTTGAAAATTGAACAACTTTTGTTTTTACAGATTTTCAACTTCTATTGAAAATTTGAGAGTAATTTGAATTTTGATTCCAGTGGCAATTCTGTAAATATTTTGAAATCATCGTCAATCACCGCACGCCACCTCTCCCG
Organism: Saccharum spontaneum; assembly: GCA_022457205.1. Classification (NCBI taxonomy): domain Eukaryota; kingdom Viridiplantae; phylum Streptophyta; class Magnoliopsida; order Poales; family Poaceae; genus Saccharum; species Saccharum spontaneum. The sequence goes on along the minus strand of CM039608.1, from coordinate 5,871,471 downwards.
ACGCCGGCGACCTTCGTCCCGCTTCCAGGTGCGCCCGCGGCGTCCCGCGACCGCCTCGTCACGGCCGTTTTCTCCGCGTGTCGCCACCACACCATCTGGGCTCGGCTATAAAAGCCACCGTCGTCGGCCAAAGCAGTTTCTCTTCCTCCTCCGCTCATCGCCGCGACCGGCCACCGCCCTCCGCCGCCAAAATTCGCCGCTGCTATTGCTTCACCGTCCCACCGCTCTCGCCTCCAGCTCCGCAGCGCGTGCGCGCAGCTCCTGGAGCACCCAATTGCGCCTCACCTCCACCGCACTAGCTCGCGCATCCGTTTCTTCCTCGCGGCCGGCAGCAACGCCACCGTGACCGCCTCACCGTGGACCGGCCCTTCCAGCGCCTCTCCGGCAACCCCAAGCTGCTCATCGTAATCACTGTGAGCTCCTGCACGTGATGCTTCTCTTGTTTTAATCGTTACCGTCATATGGTCGCGTTTTGCTCGTCGCATCGCCGGTCGGTTCGCCACCGTGGCCGCCATGGCCGCGGTCATGCCTCCTCCGTGCGGTAGCAGTCCCAAGTCGTGCCACAATTGGGTTCGCGTGGTTCGGGTGATGGTGTTGAGGCGTTGGGTAGGGGTCCGACTCACCGGAGGATCGTCGACGGTGAGTTCACCGTCGGTGGTCACCACGGTGGTGCGTCCGCGCGCGCGGGAGAGAAGGAGAAGAGAGGGAGGCGAGGATGACAGGCGGGTCCCGGGCGTCAGAGAGAGAGGAGCGAGCGCGAGCGGGCCGTCTCGGCAGGCCGCGATGGTGGGCCGAGTGGGCCGCGCGCATGAGAGACAGACCGGGCCGAGAAGGGGAACAGGAGCAATGCAGCCCGCGATGGAAATTTTTGTTTTTCCTTTTTCAAAATTGTAAAATGAATTTCAGTTTTATTATTTATGTTATAAATTATTTATAATTCCAAAAATTGTGAAAATTTTTGAGTAACCCTTTTTCATTGTATACTATTTAATAAAAATAATAAATATCAATTTTAAGTACTGTTTATAGATTATTTAATTAGTCCATTTAATTCTTAAGTGGTTCTTAATTAATTTTTCTAGGCTTATTTATTTATCCAAAATTCATGAAAATTATTTTATCATCCAATTAAGGTATAACCTTCTTAAATTAAAAATTTTAGCTTAATTGGATTAAGTTAATTTTTATTCTTAAATTATGCTTTAATTAATTAATTAATTAATTAATTAGGTAATTAGGGCATGATGATTAATGTTGCTTGACTTTATGATTGAGTGTTGACTTTAGGTCATTAACCTTTGATGACCTTTAGCATTGTTAATTGGTTGCTTAAGCTTTCCTAATTACTGTCATTTCATGTGTTTAACAATTTTCGTAATAATTTATTTAGAGTAATCGGACCCTAGATTAGGGTTAGGTTAGAAACCTTTGTTGTTCAGTTGTACCGTGAAGGGAAGTTGTACTCAAGTTGTTAACTATGATAAGCATCCATCGAGCATCATATTTCTTATCTCATCATCCTAAAGCATGCATTATCATTACGTATAGTTCCCGTAAAAGAGGAGGGTACCGAAGCCGAACCTATCCCCGCCGAAGAGTCACCGTCCGTGGGAGTAGGGTTTGACATCTGCGGTACTGAACCCGAGCCTGAGTTTCCCGTCGACCAAGGCAAGCCCCGGTTACATCTAAACTTACCTTGTGATTTTAAAAAGTTTTATTTAACTTTTATTACGGCTCTATTGCATTAAGTGCTAGGAGTTGAGTGATAACCTAATTACTGCATTATCATCCTTGATATTCCAATACCATCCTTGTTACTGTTTTGATTTAAAAATGCTTAGTATGCTTAGCATTGCTTAATGAGAAAACTTTAAAACTTTTAAACAAAGTTTGAAGGGTTGTTGGACAATTACTTGATGAATGTTAATGTTGATAATTGGGACCGGTCGGTGGACTTGCATCGGGAAAGGAGTCCCCCTATAGTGTCTCCGACTGAGTCAGTTAAGGACCGTACCGTTGTCTGAACTGTGTGCGTCGAGACTTTGTAACTGATCACATGCTCCGGTAAGCCTAAGACCTCGGTAACACCAACATGTGAACGGCCAACCGCACACTGGGAGTGGAGAGATGGCGAGAGTAATGTATACCCTCGTAGCCAAGGGCTGGATTGGAGGTGTACTGTACTCTCGGGTGGCGCTGGACCCGGTCATGTTTTGGAGGATCCGAGTGAAGGTTGATATATGTCGGTTAGAGTCCTACATATGTCGTGTGATTGGGAATCCCCAGCTGGGTCTAATCGATTCGAATCGTCGCTGCTCCTCGGTTAAGGAGACTCGATTCTCTGTTCAACATCGTAGATAAGAAATGGAACTTTGGTCGGAGAAACAGAAAGATATTGAATGAATTATATGATCTAGATTAGAATCGCTTACATTCTGTTGATAATTAATATTGAAATAAAATCGTGATCTTAAGGATTCACCATTAGTCGCTTTTATGCAAAAGAACTTGACTTCCTGCTGGAACCTCACCTTGATTCCCCTAGCCTGCATTTCTGAGTCGTTCCACTAGTTTTGTCGGTTAAGTCTTGTTGAGTACTTTCGTACTCAGGGTTTGTTAAACCCCTGTTGCAGGTTCGTCTCATGAGCAGGTGTGTTTTGGACCCTGTTGCATGACTGTCTTTGCGGCAAGCGACGACGAGTAGAGATGTTTGGCTCTTGGGCAGAGCATCGCGTTTTGGTGTTGTAATAATGTTAATAATGCTACTCCACTACTATGGTTGTAACACTAAACTTAAGTTTTATAAGTTTGGAACATCAAGTTTGTAAACCTATGTTATGTAAGACTTCCGCTTTTGTACTCTGATGTAATTTATTATATAAACTGTTGTAATACTATGATGCCTCTGCAATGTGATCCTGCTCGGAAGATTGTGGATGATTCGGGTTTCCCGAGGACACCCGACAGACTTCTTAAGATCTGTGGTACACTTGTACAGTGGTTGGAAGTCTTTAAGACAATAACAAGTACAGGTGGGCCATGGTAATTAGGAGGTTCTGCCACAAGAAAGAACATAACCGGACGCTATGGGAACATTGTTCACCCCATCCAGTCAATATGACGTAGCGGCGCATGGTGTGCAAGCGCTGAAGCTGAGAGGATCGAAATCTGCTGAGAGTCGGGTCACCACTGACAAGACGTGTCTGGTCAATAAAAACGCTCTCCGGATCTCTCTGTATTGGGACCGGACCCTGTAGGTACTGAGTCCGGTCATTCTACAGTTGAGTCCGATCACAACTTAACTGTGCGTGTGAACGAGAAGTAGCTGTTGGGATTGAACGCTCTACGTTGAACGACGAGGACATGTGACTGACATCCAGCGACCGGACCCTGAGCTAGTGAGTTCGGTCACTTTGGAGAGGCGAGTCCGATCAGTGCGCAGTGAGCCCAATGAAGGGGTATAACGGCTCTATTTGTTTGGGAGCTCTATAAATACTTGTTGCCCGGCTCTAGCTCACTCTCTTAGACATTTTTGATCATCCATACTTGCTTGTGAGCTAAGCCAAACCTCTCCTACTCATCTCCTCCATTGATTCATCATCATAGTGAGATTGAGAGTGATCCAAAATGCATTTGCTTGAGTGATTACATCTAGTGGTACTTGGGGATTTGTTGGAGCTGCGGTTTTCTTGTTACTCTTGGTGGTTGCCGTCACCTAGATGGCTTGGAGCAGCTTATGGTGATTGGCACGAGGTGGAGCTTGTTCGTGGCCATCCCGATCATGATTGTGAGGGGTTCTTGACCTTTCCCCATCAGAGATCCAAAAGGTACTCTAATGGATTACTCGTGTCATTGAGTTACTCTCACGTTGGGTAGGTTCTTGCGGTGCCCTAGTGAAGGGCTTAGCGTGGTGCCAATTAGCTCGTGAACCATCAAGTGAACGTTCGACACAATGGGGACTAGCATATCGGCAAGCACGTGAATCTCGGGAGAAAAATTATGTGTCAATTGTCTCTTTGGAATTCTCCCGGTATTCACTTGGTATTCATTCATTGGTTGATCATCTCTTGCCACGTACGGTATCCCCCTCTCTAACTCTTGTATTTACATTCCTAGAGATATCTTGTGTAGAGGTAGTTGAGTAGCTAGTGTAGCTTAGCTTAGTTGGTAATCTAGTTGTAATTAGCTAGCTCACTAGTTAGTGAAGTAGAGACCTAGCTGTTGTGTGTGTCTAGTGATCATAGCTACTAGAATTGTTGATGTAGGTGGCTTGCAACCCTTAACTAGAGCTAGTGCAAAAAGCTTCGCTTAATTATTTACTAACACTCGCTCTAGTGTTTTATTGAAGTTTTTATTAGGCTATTCACCCGCCCTCTAGCTATTAGGACCTTTCAAGGGTGCAAGAGCATCTAAGGGGTCGAGGGACCCAATGTCATAGAGGTTAGAGTATAAAAGTATAAAGGGATGGGAGAGAGATTAGTTCATTACAAACATTTCGCACCATTTGTCAACCATCCATTGATCATCTATTTTTAGCCGGCAACTCCACAGCCCAGCAGGCTGCGCAGGCAAGGTTGAAGGTGGTGGAAGATGGCATCATTCTTGTGGTTCTAGATTTCCCAACATAGAAGAAGCATCGTGGAAAAGAATTTTGGGGTAACATCAGCCGGCCTAGGCATTCGCCAAAGTTGATTGACTGGTGGGATCTAAAGATTGTGCCGGCCGAGGTGGTTCCAGAAAGATTTGGCCACCGAGCACTGGAAGATGAGATGATCACAGGTTTCTGCAAGTTGTCCACATAGCTCACAAACACCATTGTCGAGGACATGCTTTTTATGTAGGTTCACCCAGCACTGGATTCACTCAAGTAGAAGCAGCCACCAAAGAAATGTACTCTTGGGGGGTGCAGTTACCCTAGACAAAGTTGTTTATCCTGCTATTCTCCCTAGAATATGTTGATGCCCGATACAAGCCGCTGGTGTTCAGCTTGTTGGCGGGGCCAATGAACTTGCTGGATCTTGCATCCGGCCGGTGATGTAGGGGTGTGGCAGCAATCAGGGCCTCAACTTCGTGCATCTCTTCAGTAGCCTGGGGGACAGCCTTGGTACCAGCATAGTCGAGATGCCTCGGCTGCAAACCTCTCTGACAGTGGCATCCGGTTGGGTGCAATGGCTTAGCAGGCAAGGGAATTTGCTAGCCAGGCTAGTGTCCCCCATCCAGAAGTCCCACCAGAAGGCAGTGGTAGCACCATCCCCAACATGGACTCTGGTGATGCATCTGTAGGCTAGCAGGAGAGCTTTGAGACCCTCCCAATGGTTAGCATCCCCAGTGCCCTCCATTGTGACTATGTTCGTGTGTTGTCGTGCCCAAGCCGTCCATGCTGAATCTACGGGCTGATGCAGGCGGTGAAGAAGCTTTAGGAGGAGGCAAACGTTCTGAATGGCCAGGTCGCAAACACCCAGGCCGCCCTCCTTCTACGGTTTCTGGGCAACCTCCCAACGGACCAGGCACTTAGCGCCTGAAGCCTTGTCTAAACCAGACTAAAGGAAGGCGCGTCGTCTGCTGTCAATGGCCGCGATCACCCCAGGCGGTAGAGCAATAGCCTGCATCATGTAGGTTGCCATGCCATCTAGCGACGAGTTGATGAGGATGCGTCTCCCTTGATGGTTGAGGAGGGTCGATTGCCATCCGGCCAAGCGGCAATAGCCTGCATCACATAGCCCTCCTGATTACCTTGTTGATTTGTGAAGATCGTGACGAATAGAAGGTCAAATAAGCTTATCACACGACTCCAATTGCTGATCAGCTCAACAATGACCTATGACAGGTAAGGTGTGTGAATTTAGTTTACCACATAAACAGTATACACCTCTTTACAAGGTTCTTTGAAAAATGTTTGCTGAAAACCCAGCATAGATGGCAAAGTCACACGTGTCAAGCTAAGTCGGATGCTGATGCATATGACTTTGTGGCATTATGAAAATGGCTGGATTTGGGCGATGATTGTTCACACAGACTGACCACAGGAGATTCAGGCCTGGAGGGGACAAGGTGGTGGACTGGTGGTGTTCATCTGGTGAGTTTCTTCAACCACGGCCAACACATTTTCAGCATAAAAGAGGGCAGGGTGATGTTGTTCATACGTCTTCTATTGTAAGCAAATAAAGATCAAACACGAAACGCAGTTTTTTTACGTGGAAAACCCTTGCGGGAAAAACCACGAGCGCCAATTAGTGATCTTCACTATATGATGAGAGTTTACAAAACGCAGAGAATACAATAAGCCGTCTGCTCTTCCTGTGTGGCTTACAAGATGTATATATATAGGACAGACGGACTGCAGTCCAATACAGAAACAAATCTGCTAAACACAGACGTCCCCGCAAGACTCGCGTTAGAATTCGGATCATATTCCAACATATGTGCCCTCATCATCCAATAAGGCATCGTCCTAGGTGGCGAATTGATGAAAATCTACTGTCTCACCTAGGAAGCAGGAAGCAGTTTTCACAGGCATATGTTGAGTTTTCCTGTGCCAGCCTTGATTTATAGGCCAGCAATGTCTCCAATTGCATGCAAATCTGTTTCAGCAATGGTTTGTTCAGAGAGACTATTTCAGTATAACATGGAGAAAATAAGTTATATTCATCGGTTCACAACAACACCCTGTACTATATACCATAGTTCAATGGATGCAGTGATACTCTTTACATGTTGTTAAGAACAAGCTGGCAGTACCAATAGTTTATAGCTAGTATGAAACGAGATACTGGACTCAAACTTCTCATCCCCATATAGTATAGTTTCATATGAATCTAAATTTATGTAATGCTCAATTTTCAAAAAAAGCAGAGTACTGAAAATTCAACCCTTATGCAAGTGTTCAGAAATGAAAAGCATTAATAGCTACTTATATAATTTATTTAATTTCAAGATTCAGATGTAGTAATATCCATTCATCAGTTTGGTGATGAAGTATCACCTATTGAATGTTCTTGATGAATTGAAAATGATGGTGTATGTAATTCACGAAAAGACATTAAACATGATAACAAACAAGTTTGATCAGAAAAAAGATTACCAAGTCACCATCTTCTTTAGTTTTGTCCCCTTTCTGCTTTGTTTCTAGCAAGAGCTTGTTTTATACTTCTAGCTGAGCACATCTCTGCTTCGCAAAATCTGGATCGATTCAACAGATTTTTTGTTCATGGAGTAGAAGTTTTGCTTTAGCAGCCATTGCACTAGCAACCTAAAAGGATTAACAGGGGAAACGAGAAAGGGATCATTGCTGGTAGATACTACAAAAGAACAACTTATCTGAAGCATTAATCTAACGTCGCTGAAAAGAGAAAGTTTATGTTGCAAGGAAAAAACAGTTCTGCTAAGTCATTGTAAGCACAGAAAAGAGCTTACTTTGCTATTCCGATGGTCAAGATGCTTTTTTTTAAAACAAATCAGGCAGGAGCAATGCTTATGCTTTGATAATGCTACAAATCGTAAGAAAACATTAAGCAACTTCAGCTGGTACCCTGTCAATTCTCGAGTCTTGACTACAATACAACTCCGTAGATGGGTAAAGGAACTAGAAATAAATAGATTGGCAAAATAAAGGAACTGGAAATAAGTAGATCAACAAAGGAACTAGAAATATTTCTTAGTAGAAAATACAAACATCTGTGTGCTCTCCTGTATTATACTGAAAACTAATGACCCCATTTCATAAGACTAGAAAACATAAACTTTAACGTTGATCTGACAACAATCACCAGTTTTCAGGGGAACTCATTGGCTACGGCAGTGGGCAAGATTGCAGCGGCATGATGACCTACAGGCTCAGTTGATCTTGGCTGGGCAACATCTAGAGACGTCAGCCTTGCATTTCTTTGGTTCCAATGGATGGTTCTCGACTAGATTTATTGGCCTCAATTAGTCAAAACCTTATGCTCATTTTGTTTATCCATGTGTTTGGTTGTAAGTTGGAACTATTTACAGCGTGTGTGCTAGCCTACGGGCTGAACTTTGTAATAAGTGGCCTGAATCTATCACTTGATAGATGAAGCCGGATATGACCTATCCTTTATCTAAAAAAAATGTTTCTCTACATACAGGATGTATAATATCGTATTTATATTCAAGATATAAGCATGTGCTACCTGACGTCGTGGAAGCATACAGTTCAGTCTCCTGGGCTGCTGATTCAGGTTAGTGGTGAGAGGTCAGGAGTGCTGGGTTTATGTGTATCTACTGCTGAATTCGGCATATGAGAACTCGAACTGGCAGGTTTCCTTCTAATTTGAATTTTCTTTGTTTCCTCAACTCAATGATACTGGATGTCTTATTATCCACAATTGTGAGCCCTTCCTGTTAAACAATGGAAGCAACGGATCATCAATTTACAGTACAGATCAGGGTTATGCCATTTGTAGAAATAAAGAAACAAAAACAGATGTATAGACTTAAGTAAAAACACATTACTTCCAACGCATTTTCTATTTTTCCATCCACTAAGCTGGTTGATAGAAGCAGAAAGGGCCTCAGTGGTTTTCAAATGATCAAAGGTCAGATTCTTGATGCCGCATCTGCTGCCTTTTAGTGGTTTTCAAATGAACAACGAGAGTTACGGGCCTGAAATTACAAGAAAAGAAAGCCTAGAATAATATTACACGAGAAGTTCATTTGTGACTGTCAATATCTTCAGATATTCAGATACACTTGCTGACTCACCTGATATGTGTTGCTGCATGGTTGTTCTTTCCTTCAGTTCTCAAATAGGCGCCAAGCCATCCTCGTCAAGAATTCCTTGGCTTTACTTGCTAAAGTTTGCCACAACCCAAGCTTGGGCTCGTTTATGGATGTGTAACATGATGATGAAGCAGAGTCCTGCAAAAGAAAACCAGTATATCATCTCATTCAGATAAAAAAAAGTATATCATCTCATTGGGTTGTGGGCCAACTACTAGTGCTGTGATACAAACAAGGTGATTGTCAGGATCAGATCACCAAAAGAGCATATGCGTCATGATTTAGGGTGTCTAATATAATAAGGTGGAACCAAACAGTCAGCAGCCATTCATGATATGCCACGATACATGGTCTTTGTTGAGCCAGTTTTCTTTCCTTCAGAAAAGTACCAATTCACGGCATGAGATTCAAATAAAACTGAAGAAGTGTGCAATAATGCAATATTGTACCTCAAGAGGAAAATTGCTAGAAAGCATCGAAGTTATATGATCCAAAAGTAAAAATTATAGGAGAAATTAAATTTATTGATTAAAGAAATGAAGGGGTGGACAAGAATTGTGAATTGTGGGTCCACTTGTAACACTGAAGCATATGAGTATATGACAATTGGACGTATCTATATGCAAAAAAGAAAAAGGCAATTCGGTAGGCACAGCCAATGAAATTATGAGTCGAGGTGCATAAGCAGTTTTTTATATTTGGAACTAACCTGCAGATTGAAAGGCATACTGAAGCAGAGTTGAGTGCGTGAAAGGCATGCTACAGCAGAGATTCGGCTTTGCACATGTGCAATGTAGGCAGTTGTACTTATATCTGGCCTTTTGCCACTTAATTTTTTGGCATTCCTCATAAATCTCAGCACCGCAATCAAATTTGTGTAGCACTCGCAGTGAACCGGAGTGCTGGGTGTATGTACTGCTGAATTGGGCATATACGAACTTTAACTTGCAGGTTTCTTTCTAATTTGAAGCAATTGTGAGCCCGTCCTGACAAAGGAAGCAATAGATCATCAATTTACAAAACGGCTCGAGAGGATTATGCTATTTATAGAAATGAAGAAACAAAAAGAGATGTTTTTTAGGAAAGAGATGTACAGAGTTAAGTAAAACACATTACTTCAAAAGCATTTTTGTTCTTCCACTAAGCTGGTTGGCCGATGCAGAAAAAGCCTCTAGTCTGATCCGTGAAGCAGCATCTCCTGCCTTCAGTGGTTTTCAAAAGACCAACGGAAGTCAGGGGTCTGAAACTACAAAAAAAAAAAAAAAAAACAGTCACAAGAGCTGTAAAAGGAAAAACAGAATGGAATACATGGAACTTCACTTGTGACTGTCTCACCTAATCTTTGCCAAAGTTTGCCACAATCTAAGTTTGGTGCTCGTTATATATGTTTTTTGAACGATGTGTAACCATATGATGAAGCATAGGCCTACAAGGCAAACCAGCATATATTCTCATTGTCCTGTAACAAAAGCAAGGCGATTGTACGTATCAGATCATCAACAAGGCATATGCACCATGATATAGGAAGTAAGGAGGAACTAAGCAATCCGCAGCCATTCATGACATGCCACAACAAGAATGAACTAAGTAATAATGGCATGGTCTTTATTCATTGAAACAATTCTCTTTTCCTCCTAAAAGTACCAATTCATGGTGTGAGATTCATTGCAATATTCAGGAAAACGGCTAGAAATTGATATGATCCAGAAATTGATATTGTAGGACAGATTGAATTTGTTGGATAAAGAAGTAAATAGTTGGACGTGGACTGTGAATGGTGGCTCCAATTGTGAATGGGTCATATCTATATGCAAAAAATAAATAAAACAGTTTGGTTTGCACTTTGCACAGTCAATGAAACCATAAATACAAGAGCATAAGCTGTTTTTTTTTTTTATTTGGAACTAAGCTGCAAATCGATGTACAGTGAAGAGTTAGAGTGCGTGAAAGGCAGGGATGAACCATGGAGGACCTCCTTGGGCAGCGATCTGATATTTTGAGTTGCAATGATAATGTACCTGCAGAGCCCTGCAGTCTTCAAACGATAGGCTTTGGAGAGATATCAGGAGCTCAAATTATAGATCGTAAATTCAGTCTACAAAAAAAAACAATTCAGTTTGCACAGTTAATAAAATCATAAATCGAGGAGCAAAAGGTGTTTTTCTTTTAATTTGGAACTAACCTGCAGATCGATGTACAGTGAAGACTTGAGTGTGTGAAAGGCATGCAGAAGCAGAGGTTCAGCTTTCCGCTCGAGCAATGAAGGCACTTACATCTATATCTGGCCTTGTTCCCCTTAATTTTTGGCATTCCTCATAAATCTCGGGACCGCATTTTTCTATGTATAGCACTCGCAGTGAATCGGGGAGGCCCTCCTTGGGCAGCGATCTGATTTTTTGAGTCTCCCAGATTTGTAATTCCTGGAGAGAAGGAAGGCGATGCAAGCCTTGGGGGAGGGACTGCAGAGCCCTGCAGTTCCAGAACAACAGGCTTTGAAGAGACGTGAGGAGCTGAAGCGCCCCGTCCTGCTCTTCCGTGAACTTCTCCGTCCGCCAATCATATCTGAAGTATAACCTCTGGAGGGTAGCGGAGAGGCGGGTGCAGATGGGAGCAACAAGCACTGCAGAGATGCTGTCCACCGTAAGGCTCACCAGTTGGAAGGAACCGGCGGGCATTGTTCTGGTCCTTGCCACCGTTGCAAGTACATCTGCTGCTACAGAATAGGGCTCAGCATCACCATCTCTCTGATTGTACACCGTCAGACGCTCGAGGTTGATTGTGATGAGAGGATTGAACCCATCCACTGTGATGTCCTTGCAATTAACTAGTACTAGACTGGTAATAGATGTGAGATTCGCGAGCAGAGCCATTGGCAGTGTGCTTTGCTGATCCCAAAGGATGAGTTCCTTGAGGCAAGGGGGAAGAGGGTAGATGATGCTCTGAGTCTGAGCTGCTCCTCCTCCCATGGACCACCGAGAGAATAGCTTATCACAATTTTTTATGGTCACGGACTCGAGCGACGAGAGGCCACAGAATCCAGCTCCTTCCTCTTCCTCCACAGGCAGGATCAGATTCTTACACCCATTGAAGCGGACATTTCTCAGCGAGCTAGAGGGTGGAAACTGCAGTACCACTTCCTTATGATCCTCATCTGATGATGCACTGACATTCAAACGAGAAAGAGCTGGGAAACATTTGAACAAATTTGACAACAATTTTCTGGTAAGAGAAAATTGTTTCAGTTCGAGAGTTTGGACTGTGTGGAGCACAACACCATCATCCAGTCCTCTCAAAAACGTTTCCTCACATCTACTGACCTCTATATGTCTTAGGGAATGTAGCTTTTGAAGATCCATAAATGAGAAGCATGATGCATCCTGAATTGTCAACCTTTCTACATCACCAAGATTGTGGAAAACCAATTCAGAGGGCTTCCAAATTTCCAACTTAGTACGATAATAAAACAAGCAGTCTGTATCAATACAGGATACCATCGAAGTGTGGGGCAAGGGAGGAAGGCACAACTTCGGGCATCTATCGATGTCCAGATCACGAAGACTAGGAAACCATATGGTGTTGTCTTCTGTAGAAGAAATAGGCCAACCAGAGAATAGCAGCGTAGTGAGCATGGGACAATCACTGCAGCTGATTTTTTCAAGCCTTGAGAATAGATGACAGTTAGCTCCCCCAACCCACTCCACTAGTTCCGGCATATCACAAAACTCAACTTCCTTCAAGTGTGTGAAACTTTTTTCTGTAGTGCCACCGAAGAAGTCAGGTCCAATCTGAGATAACCCAATAATTTTTTTCAGCTTCAGCTTTCTTAAGTGATACATCTGCCCAATAGGTGCAAGGTTGGCCCACGACACACTCTCTAGATGTAGGATCTCCAAGTTTTTCATGTATAAGTTGTTGCTGCACAACCAACCAGGACCAACTACACCACCATGATTTACAATGCGAAGTCTTCTAATATAAGAGTGTGGCTGGATACTATCTAGGATATCATCTCCAGGGGACTCTTGCTTCTCATTCCAAAGTAATCCCAGCTCAACTAAATTTCTCTTTGCCATCAGTTTGGCTTCTTTAGCTTCTTGTCTGGTTGTTACATTTTCAAGCCCATGTATATTGAGCTCTCCTCCAAGTTCTTCTAGTTTCCCCAACTCTCCTAGCTCAAAGGCAACACTCTCTTTCTTGACATGGAATTCTTTTAATTCTTGTAAAAACTTCATTTTCCCCACCTCAGGAACATTGGAGTGAAATTCTTTCCTAGCAACGAAATGGCGTAAATTTTCAAGGCGACAAATATCTTTAGGCAAAGAACAACCACTTCCCCATTGCTTAACATCTAGAAACTTCAAGTGATAAAACCGGGACACTGTGCTTGGCAAAGACACATTTGAGTAATAAGGTGAAATAAGTTTTAAGTACCGAAGATGGACAAGCTTTTGAAAGTTGTGTGGCAATGAATTATGGGAGTTCATGAATATAGATAGAACACGGAGACCTTTTATCTCATTAAATGTATCTCTTAAAATATTGACTAGGTGTAACCTACTGTAGTATCCAAAAATCATCAAACTCCGCAAATTCTTAATCTCTATCCTTCTTTTCAATTTACCCATCTCCTCCTCAAAATTCTGAGCACAATGATCATTCATGGAAATGGATAGGTAACGAATAGATTGTGGGATGTTATTTGCCTCAAAACTAGAACAACTGATATAGGCACATTCTTCTAATGAAACACTCCGTGAAAGATCATGGAGTAAATCGTGCATTACATAATAATTATCATCTCGTTTCGTAAGAAAACCATTATCTAATAGTTCATCCAAATAATCTGATCCTATGTCTTCAATTTTTTCATTTGTTTTTCTGGAATCTATGATGCCTACTGAAGCCCAAAAACGAACAATCTCAAACTTATCAAACTTATAATCCTCAGGAAAAAGGGCAAAAGATGAAAAGCATTTTTTCAGATGGAAGGGAAGGTAGTCATAGCTAATTTGCAAGGCTGGGATAATATCATTGCAGTCATGATTTTGTTTTAGCCACTCTTTGTTTTCAAGAATTTTCATCCAATGTTCCTGAAATGGTTTTTTCATCAATAATCGACCAACTGTTTCGGCTGCAAGTGGAGAATATTTCAACTTTTCTGCTATTTGTCTTGCAGTACCAATTAACTCTTGATCATCATTCTCATCTTGGATTCTACCAAATGCACATTTTTGGAAGAATTTCCAAAACTCATCTGGATCCAAACCAGGTAGGTCAATTGGATTAGTTTCTTTTGTCACCATTTCTACTATTTTTGGGAACCGAGTTGTGACAAGAATCATGTTGCCACTGGTCTCGTCCTTCCCGAATGGAGCTAGTAGTTTTTCCCACTCATTACTGCTGCATTCCCATATGTCATCCAAGACAATTAGAAACCTTTTGGATTTCAACCTCTGTGCAATGGATTTTTGAAGCTGGTCCAAGTTGGTAGTTTCATTTGTTATTTTATTTCCTTCATTTTCACTTGCAGGTAGGCAGCTCAGGATCTCTTTGGTTAGCTTGAGCACATCAAAATTAGTCGATACACATATCCAGACATTAATATCAGGAAAACATTGTTTAATCCTTGGGTCATTGTATAGATGCTGGGTGAAGGTAGTCTTTCCAATGCCCCCTTGACCAACTATAGGAAGCACAGACAAGGTTTTACCACTCCGTGTTGCAGTCATAATATCATCTATAGTTTTCTTAAAAATGGCATCCCTCCCAAAGAAGTCCTTTTGTGTGATTTGAGAGCTTGTGTCGGACCTTTTATTGAAGGCAGGCATGTGTGGCTGATGGCTGCTGCTTGGTATTTTATCGAGCAAATTAGAGACAGGCTTACAGGCAGACTGCAGCTCATCTATGAGCTGCTTGATTTTGTTGGACATGGCCACCCGGTCAAACGGCAACTTTCCAACATGGCCACCATAAAGATCCATGGAATTGCTTGTGCTAGGAGTCTTATGGGCAGCGGCAGCAACATCAACTTGTGAACGGCAACAAGGGAAGCATGAGAGCCAGTTACCAGCAGTATTGCGAGCGGCATGGCGGGCATGCTGAGCTTTGGCGCTGAGGCCATCGCCCAACTCTGGAGTGGCCACTTCAGTCCCGTCCAGCTTATCCTGGATGATGAAGTAGTGGAGCTCGTCCAGAGCGTCCTCAGCCTCGTCGGCCTTCTTGCTGAGCTTCTGGAGCAGCCCCTGCAGGTTAGGTTTGTTGGTGAGGTCCCTCCCCTGGACCTCGTCCAGCAGCCCTCTAGTGTACAGCATCTTGCTTTCGATCTCCTCTAGATTGAGGCCGAGCTTGGTGCTGGACACGTAAGCTTTCACCAAGTCATCTGAGAGCTTGTTGAGGACTTGGCCGAGGAGCCAATTCGCCAATCCGAGAGCCGCCTCCATCTTCTCCTGCGGCTGCAGGGGTCATTGGTTTGAGTGGTGAGCATCAGTAAGAACAGTGTGCTTGAAGAAAGGCGGCATGCTTTTGTCAAAAAAAAAAAAAACAAGAAGAAGGTGCGAGTGAAACGTTTGGTACCACTTCTTCTCGCTCCGGGCGCTGAGTCTAGGTGGCCCTCGTGCGCCCCTCGTCGACGAGCCGCTGCTCTTCCAGCCGCGGAGCCGCCGGCGAGCTGGCCCAAGCGCCCTCGCTGTGGAGCAGCAAGACGGCCGGCGTAGAGGAGCTCCGATCTGCGCGGGGAACAGCGGCAGCAGAGGAACGTGGTGACCAGTGTGTGGTGACTGGTGAGTAGGCGAAGAACAGTGTGCTGCTGCTGCCTGGAAGGGGAAGGCGTGGTGATCCGATTCCTTTATAGCCGCTCTGGTGACCACATGCTGTCAAATACGAAATACATTTTATTTTGGCCATTAAACACCAGTTTTCACTTCCTCCGTTCCAAATCACTAACAGTTTATTTTATTTGTTTCTAACTTATATAAATTTCTTTGACATTTATATCCTTTTATATATCAACCTTATTAAATTTAATTTAATATAACTTGGGATTTGACAGAATCGTTAACTCAGTATTTGATTAAAACTAATATTTAGTGTTTTCAGTAAGAGAAGTGATGTAGAACTAGAAAAATATATGTGACGACACAAGAGGATTTATCCATATATCCTTATCATGAAAACAAAAATGAGTAGCATTTGCCATGTTGATTATGATTATGACAAAGGATATAGACAAAAGCCACTAAAACACTCGCCATGTTCATTATGGTAGGGTCAAGGAGCAGGCGACAGTAATAAGCATCAAACCACCCGCACAATGTCCATCCAGTAATATGGTGGGGCCAAGGAGCAGACGATGGCAGGCGCATGGTGGGTCGGCAGCGGGTGGAAGTGAGGGTGAACGAGAGAATATATGAATTTTTTATTCCTTACCGGATGGTGCTATTACCTGTTTTCTTTTCTTCTTCACAATGTATCTTACCAGTAGTAAGGTCTTAATTACTATCCTCTTCTTACCCCTCCATTGGGGAGACTGGAGTTAAACATTTTTAAATTTGACAGAAGTATATAAAATAGTATCAACATTTGTATCTTTAAATAAATATATTATATGAAAATATATTACATACTTAATCTAATGATGCTTATTATATATAATGAATAGAAATTTATTTTTCTATATATTTAGTCGAATGTTAAAAAATTTGATTTCTCGGTAAACAGGGCGTGCGTTTATTTTGTGACGGAAGAGTACCTCTCATGTGGACCAGATGCAACCACGAGTCAGCACCCATTTAGAGTTGACGGACCTTTTTCGATGGCCTCGGTGTGGCACTCGGACTCGGAGCGCTGGCTTCGAGCAGTCAGGTCGCTTCAAGCACGCCGCTGGATGAGTCAAAGTTAAGAAAATTCCTTATTTAATGATGCAATTCCCTATTTAGTACCAAAAAAAAGTTTCCTAATATAGCACTGAATCGTGTGGTGGAGGAGAGAGGAGAGGAGATGAAAAGAGAAGGTGCTATAAGTGTAAGCTTATGGCCTCGTTCGGCTGGCTGGTGGCTGGTGCTGATTTATTGTGAGAGAATAATACTGCTGGCTGGCTGATGGCTGATGGCTGATACTGAATTGGTGTGAGAGAAAAGCACTGCTGGCTGGCTGAGCCAGCTAGCCGAATGAGACGTATAACCGGCTTAAACACAAAAATGAAAAAACTTTATTTTTTTAAGGAACGGGCACGATACTGTGCACCAGTTCTATTAATATAGAAGAAGAGTACAAGCAGGGAGCCCTGACAGGCTATTTAAAGGGGCCAAACACATACAATTCAGCACATATTAATTACAAGAGAGCAAATCTAGGCGCCCACAATCAAGGCGGTAAAAAACTTTGCACCAGCCATACCCTAAGTCATTGCCTCTTCTTTTGATCTTTTGGACGAGGTCCAGCGCTGATGTCTCTTTCTGCTAAAAAGTATGTGAATTCTTTTCAAATCTCCCAATTTACTAGTAGCGAGAGGGAGCGGAGGCCCTTCCGAGGGACCCATGCAAAGACCTAACAGACATCCACCAATCCTAGACGGTGGTGGAAGGGGGCCATCCCTCTGGCTGAAGCTGAGCCAGAGATAGCTAACTGGCGATGTAGCTCCAGACGCGCCTTGAATATCGACGTTCAACAAGGATGTGATGCTGGAAGGATCCGGTGCATGCTGACAAAGGATGCTGGAAGGATTTCTTGGCCAATGTCGGACCTCTAGTCGATTGGACGTCCAAACACGATTGCGTATGATGAGCCAAGCAAAAAATTTGCATTTTGGTGGACCCCAAGGCTTCCAAATAAGTTGTCTAAGGTTAAAGGCAGTGGACCCAATGAAAACTTTGTGAGAAAGACAAGTGAGTCATGTATTAAGAGTGAAGAGCTAGCGGCTATATAGATAGGTTGAGAGATAGGATGCAAAGATCTTTATAGCTAGCAGCTGAATTAGTCTGGCTCTATGTGGGCCAGCTATTATACGATTAGTAGGCCAACATATTTGCTATAAGTTTACAACCAGGAGCAGACTGCATTATCCTTCTCTGATGCGTGTGGACCAGTACTGGTACATGCCTCGCTCGTCTCGTTCTCATAGCGATGGGCATCCACCTCGAGGGAGGCTCGTTTAGACGGAGATCTCGCTGTGGAGTGTGGAGTCAAGGGGTGTCGATCTCGCCAAGCAGGTGGCTACAACGAATCCTACTCATCATTCACATGGCTCCGCGGGTGGCCCCGGCCCCCGACGCTAGCTAGCTGTGAGCGAGGGATGGTGACAATGCACGCATGGTAACATGCCCTCTCCACCGGGCACCAATAATGCTCTGTATAGAGTACGTACCATTGATCGGCTTGATGCGAATCCAGCTCAGATGGCTAAAGCTTGCAGTGTGCAGCCTACCCACCACGGTTTGAACCGGGTGGTCACCGAGATTTACTCCCAAGGGAACAGTAGTTCTCTAATAAATTTGGTTGTCTCCACGTTGATGCGCCATAATGGTCAAGATGACGTGCCCCAATGACGGAGCCACTCTAGGGGCGGGATGGGGCGGCCGCCCTAGCTACCAACAGCGCCGTCCAAGAGCCGCCAGACCCCCTCTTCTTCCTTAGATCCGGCTGCCGAGCAGAGGTTGCTCTGCCGGGACAAGCCGACATGGTGCCGAGCGAGAGCGGGCCGCGAGCACCGAGGAGCGAAGAAGGAGATAACCGGTTCTGCTGGGCAGTGGAAACTAGGCCTTTTTTGTTACTTAAGATTAGCCCAAGTGTCCAACAAGGGCCCAATTTGGTTCCCCAAATCTTCAATCCACCAACAGCTTCTTGAACCCCCAATTCCGCATTGACGCGGACGCCGCCGCCCACTGCCAGGCGCCGCCCGTGGCTCACTGCCACCACGCTCACCAGCCGCCGCCACCTACTGCCAGGAGCCGGCCGCGGCTCGCCGCCACCCCACTTGCCGGCCGCCGCTAGGCGCTAGCACAGCCCACTGCTCGTCCGCTCGCCGCCAGCGCCAGGAGCAATGGAGAGAGGATGAGAGGAACTTGGCGCCGGGGCCGGCCACGGACAGGTTAGCAGCAGAGCAGGGTCAGTAGCTCTGCCGGTTACCTCAATTTATTCTACAAATTTGAGGTAACATCTTGTGTTGTTCGTCCACTTTTTCACCATAATTTTTGTGATTCTGGTTTTTTCGCTATAATTTGTGCAATCTTAGTAGGTGAATACGGTGCGATTTGTGCCATAAGCTTTTTCGTTCGTCTTCGTGTTAGAACTCGACCTAGCTATAATTTTTTTCTAGCTCCGTCATTGACATGCCTGTCATGTGCGAAGTCTAGAACTTCGGATACCTCTCAGCCACGTGCAAGACTCTTCGTATAGGTGTAGTTCTAGCTTGCGTACTAGGATGTGTGTGTGTGAGTTTGTGTACGCGTGTAGTGGTATGAGTTTGTGCGTGAGTTTAGATACTGCATCTTGTACTTAAAGAGTTGAGGCATAAAAAAAAGTCTCAAAAGATTAAAAAAAGGCTCGTACGTCGTGTTGGCGCTGCTGATTCACATTCTTTATTTCCCCCCTGTTCGGCTGAGCTTATCAGCACGACTTATCAGCCGTGGAACAGTATTTTTCTCTCACAGCAAATCAGCCACAGCCGGCTTATAAGGAAAAAAAAAACAGCCTGCCGAACGGGGTTCATCTTGGTACTACCATCACCACCATCCGTCGTCGCAACAGTTCAGTGGCAGCTGAATTGAATAAACGTACTAGCGAGACCTTTGCTACGTCCTTTGCTCAACTAATAACTAGCTACTTTAGAATGATGAAAATGTACAGTGAGCACGGTTTCTCTTTTTTTAGGAAAAAAGAAAAGGAAAAGGAAAACCTTAACAGACGATGAGCACGTGGTGGGATGCAGCTGGTCTCACTCTCACCCGCAAGAGTGGTTATTCCTTTCCCATCGTGGGGCGGTACTGTAGCGTGGTCTCACTAAAAAATGGGTATCCTTTTCATTCCGTTCACAGACCAGTGGTTATATCTACGGAAAGACTGCCTGCTAGATCGAAGAATGATTTAGAGCCCAAGTGCTTTCAAATTTGAGGCGAATTGGCTGAAGGAAGATGATTGCAGACGAGTGGCAGAGGAAACCTGTGCACTTGAACTACTTTAGCAGTACTTTTTAGCGAAGAAACAGTATTTTTCTCTCACAATATGTCACGTACCATAATTAGGGGTACATTAATTAGGGTGGAAAATCCACCCGGCCTCCTAAAACCAAACATTAATCTGCCCTGACAAAGAGAAAAATCAACTAAACCCACAGGCTAACTCTCCTCTTACTGGACCTCCAACAAGCCACGTGAGCATACCGGCCCATCTCTCCACTTCATTCGAGGCCTCCCACAAGGGGTCTCCGGCACAAGCTAACCAACAACATCATCACTGCCTCGTCCAAGCCCTAGAGACGACATTATCTGTCTTCACCTCGCCCAAGACTGGCCTATGATGCCGCTCCCCCATTGGTGCACTCGAGACGCCCCGTGACGTCACCCACGTTCTTGCGTCCGTCCAATCGGACAAGCCAAGAATGACAAGGGTCAAATTACGACGTCGTCGCCCATAACAAGCATGGGGAAGAGCTGCTGGTCACTATGTCACCCATACTGGCACTATACGCACGATTCATGCCTGTGCGGCGTACGAAACGCCGCTCTAGGCCACTATTCCCTCGAACGGAGCAAGATCACACCATGATTCACGCCTCCGAGACCTCGGCCCTCTATGCCAGTCAAACCAAAGGACAGTCACGTCGCCACAGGGACCATCACGACTCTACGCGTCGT
Organism: Saccharum spontaneum; assembly: GCA_022457205.1. NCBI lineage: Eukaryota > Viridiplantae > Streptophyta > Magnoliopsida > Poales > Poaceae > Saccharum > Saccharum spontaneum. The sequence continues at coordinate 5,850,880 of CM039608.1, read as the reverse complement.
AGCTGCGTCGTCCACAGGGCTACGAATGGTAGGACACGTCGCTACAGCATCAAAGGACAGGAGCCACTCCTCCAACAGTGGCACGTCACTGACTACAGGGCGAGAGTGGAGGCCTCGGATCTTTCTTCCCTAGAAAAATATCACGTAGCACGTACATGTAACCCTGCGTTCCCCTTGCATCTATAAAAGGGGAGGGCAGGGACCATTCCAACAAAAAAGAAGAACAACGACGAAGAAGAATAGACAGAAGGCAAATCCATAGGCACACACATGCTCACACACTCCACTCACATCTTGAGACCCGGGAGTTTCTCCCTCTCTCACCCGCTTGTAACCCCTACTACAAACACTTTGGTGCAAAGATAATACAAAACTCTCATCCCCCACTGGACGTAGGGCATTCTTCGGCCCGAACCAGTATAAATTGCTTGTGTTCTTCTGGCACACCATCCGGATCCTAGACGCACAAACACACATTACTCGTTGGTGCTAGGACCGCTGTTTCTTATACCGACACAACAAATCAGCATAAGCATCAGCATAAGCCAAATTTCAGCGAAGCGAACTTCCAAGGTAACTAAATTGACTACACTAAGACTACACTAAACAACTGACCATGGAGGAGGTTGCGCCGGCACCGGAACAAGAGGCGGCACCAACGGCGCCCCCGCAGCCGGCACCTCGACCTCCGGCGCCCTCTCCTCCAGGGCTCCGGTAGGGAGTTCGACAACCTCACCCTCCACCGGCCGCATCGGCAGGTCTTGCTGCGGCTGCGGCCCCCTCGCCAGTGCCGCCTCTTGTTCCGGTGCCGGCGCAACCTCCTCCATGGTCACGTCGGCACCCGCCCTTTCCGCGCCACTGACGGGCGCTTCACCCGTCGCGGCCTCGACGGTGGCCTCGGCCGCCGGCAACGGCCTAGGCTCCGCCTCGACCGAACCAGGCGCCACTGCCTTCGCCGGGTCGGACCTCGCCGCGGCGGAGTCGGGGCCAGCGACCGTCGAAGCGCTTGCAGCCTCCTGCTGCTATCGCAGGCGTTCCTTCGCGGCCTCGACCTCTCGGACCCAGGCCGCGTCCTACTCCGCCGTCCGATTGAGGGTAGCGGCACTGGCCCGAAGAGACTTCACAGGGGTAGGCCCTATGAGCTCCGCCTTCCGCTTCAACCTGTGAGGTAAAAAGAAGGATCAGCCGACGGATCCGGAAAGAAATGAATCCCCTAGGAACGAATACTCACCCGAAGATCGGCACCAAAGGCCTCGACCCCGCGCGGTCCGAGCCTTCCGAGGCGGCGGATGGCGGCCTTGCGGCGGCCCCACCCGCAGACCGAACGCTCCGCGGGGCCCTCGCCGGCGCGCCGCTGTGCGCTTTCTGTGCTTCCGAGGCCAGCTGGCCTCGGGTTCTCATGCCCGACGATGGCGCCGCCGACGACGATGTCGGCGCTACCGTCCCGGCCCCCACCCAAGCTCGCGGGGCCTGGGCTGAGGCAGGCATCCCCGTCGACCCCACTTTGTCGGGTCCTGGGCAAGGCGGCCCCTCCCGCCGAGGGGCCCGCCTCCTTCTCCCCCTTCTCCTTCTTCTTCTTCTTCTCTTCTTCCTCTTCCTCCTCCTCGGTCTCCTCGACCACGATGACCGAGGAGGACGACCCCCCGATGGGCTCCAGCAGAGGGCGAATGTTGGGGAGGTCCCCCAGCCCCGTCGCGGCCTCATACCGCGATAGGGCGTCATCGTCCTCGCCGCTGCTGTCGTCGTCCTCCCCCGAGATTGTCTCGGAAGGCGACGGCTCCAGAGGAACCCCATCGAGGGCTTGCTGTCGCCGGAGCTTCTTCCGCGCCTCCGCCTCCCTGGCCTTGCGGGCCGCCCGCTTCTTGGTCGACTCCTTGACCTCCTGCTGCTTCGAAGCGTGCAGCCGTCGAGCCTCCCGGGCGGGTCGATCCTCCGGGACCGGCAGCCGCGTCTCCCGCAGCACCGACAAGTCCTGCACGCCGGCATCAACCGGGTTAAGGGGATCCAAGAAACAAACAAAACCAAAACGAGCGTATCAACTCAAAGAACTTACCACGGGCTCGAACCCCTCAGTGGGCCTCATGGGGACCCGGTCGACTTCCTCCGTCTTGAAAGTCCCGACCATCCGGCGGGCTCGACGGAGCACCTCCTCGAGGGTGAGCGACTCGTGGGACATCCGGCTCCCCTCGAGAGGCGCCTCCGGAGTCATTTGGTCGAGACGCAGGCGACGCCGGCACAGCGGCATTACTCTGCGGCGGTGGAAAGCTGATGCCACCGCCGCTGCCGTCAAGCCTCGAAGGCGCAGCTGCTGCAGCGCCGCCAGCAACGGATCCAGGCGCGGCTTCTCGGCATCCGGCACTCCATATGTCCAGCGGTCCTCTCGGGCGGTCAGCACGCGGCCGGTGTACTTTGGCAACTGGTTGTCGTCGTTGCGGAGGTAGAACCAGCCCTCGTGCCACCCGCTGTTCGAGGAGATGAGGCGAGCCGGGATGTACTGGTCCGCCCGGCTCGACCTCAGCTGCAGGACGCAGCTCCCCACTCGCGCCGCGCACAGAACTCCCTTCTCCCCCGCTCTCCTGGCGAAGAGCTCGCCCTTGAAGAGGTGAAGCCACAGGTTCCACTGCGGCTCCACCCCAAGGTAGCCCTCACAGACCGCCGCGAAGATGGCGGCCTGTGCGACGGCGTTGGGAGCAAGGTGATGAAGTTCCACCCGGTAGTAGTGGAGAAGCGCGCGCATGAAGACCGACGAGGGAACGCCGAACCACCGCTCGTGGAAGCAGACAAAGCTCACCACGTATCCTTCCGGGGGCGCCGGCTCCCGGTGGGTTGGCGGCGGCGCAAGCCACTCCGGCCGCGACTGGCTCGTCCTCGGCCACAGCAGCCCGTCTTCGACCAACTCCTCCAACTTCTTCTCCGTCACCGAGGAAGCGGCCCAGTCGTCGGCGGGGAGGATTTGACTCTTTCCGGCCATCGGCGCTGTCGGGAAGGGGGTGAGCGAAGGGGGAAGCGGCGGCGGCGGCGGCAGTGTAGGCGGAAAAGCGCAAGAGGGCAAGGTTTTCCTGAGGCTAAGGGATGGCAAGAGCGCAAAGGACCGGTGGAAAACGCAGGCCCCTGGGTCTCGCCTTTATATACCGGGAAGAAGTCCAATGGCCGCGCGAAAAGGTAAGAACAGTTTCCCGCAATAAATGCGCTCACCTAACCGACCCCCACGTCTTACAGGAGCCAGGCACGTGGCCGTCCCCCACGCCGTAACCGAACGCCACGTCGCCCACTACCGCGCCGATCTCGCCCTAAAAAGGCGCGCCTGGCTAACGGGCGGGGCGAGATCCACGGACGGATATTCCCAGATACCTATAACGGGCTCCGAGCCCACTATAAGTCTCGAGGGGACGGAAGCTGGCCCTCGACCTGGGTTCGACAGCTGCCCTCGAGCGACAGAGCGAGGGACGACCAGGGATGCGCCCGTACATGGCCAGGGCTCGAGCCACGCTCTCGAGGCACCCTGAGACGTATTCGAGGCCAAAGGATGAGGTCAAAGTAGGAATCCCCTCGGGGGAGGCATCGAGCCCTCGGATCCTGTCGCAGGGAACCGACATCCACACGACCACTCCTTGGCATCTTTGAAGAGCGCCTCCGGGCCACAAGCCGACTCCTAACGACTGGAGCACGGACTCTCACTCGAACCTCCCCGCTAGCAGCTCACCGGAGATCGTCGGCACTCGCCCAAACGGGGTAGTACGACGTTCCCCACCCCTCCTCCTCCTCTTGGCAGGAGGAGCGTGAGGGCCACACAATAAAAGACGGCAGGGACTCCGATCGACCTCGTGCGCGCGAGGCTCGGGGGCTCGACCGCATCAACTACACCCTGATAAAACACGAATAAGACCTCGGAGGAGTTTTTCTCAATACTCCACCAAGGCCTCGGGGGCTACACCCGGCGGGTGCGCTCGCGCGCCCCCACCGGAGAAGTCCCGAGAGCGCTCGGACGCCCCCACTGGAAAAGTCAACAGCACTACGACTCCAGTTCATCAGTAAAAAGCCTCTAGGTAAGTGACCACGCACTCACCTACAGGCTCGGGGGCTACCGTCGGTACCAATAATATAGGGGTACCCACATTTAACGATAATAAAAACTAAAACGACTAAGCCACGACAAAGCACAGCCCACTTCGAAAACACGCGACAGGTCCGCCTCGTATGTGGGCGGCTCGACGGAATGCCTCGACCGCATCCCGTCTCCGACTCGTACGAGGCCCCCTCGACGGGAAGCCTCGACCGCGCTCCGACCCGCGCGAGGCTCGATCGCCCACTGGGAGCGCTCCGACTCGCGTAAGCCCGGGTCGAGGCGCTCGATCCCCTCTTTCTCCACCTACCCCGGGACAAAAGTCATAGCATTTAATGCAATTACCTACTACCACCTACCGGCATGGCCGCAACAGGGTCGACGTGGGAACAATACCAGTATCAGTCCTCACTGTTTTACCACCCATCCCGTGATGGGAGGTGAAAAACGTCACTGTGCCCACCTTACCTCACACTATACATCACTAGTGACCCTCGAGGGAGGATACGACAAAGCCCGTACGCCGCGATTCCAGGGATTCGGACTTATCCGTTCGGCCTCGACCCGGCCTCGACCCTCAACACAGCACAACAGGGAAGGAAGGACGGTATGGCGCGGCGCTCCGGGTCATTTCAGCGCCTCGTCCTCTTCGACGTCACGTGCCCGGGGATGGTCTTCCATTCCTAGGGCACGTCGCTACAGTCATCTCAAACAGGATCGACAAAACATCATTTCAAGGCCCCCTCGTCCCGGCCACCTCTCGCCCTATAAAAGGGGAGGCCGGGGCTTCACAAGGAACAACGGAACAACAGACGACCAGCCATATACAAGATCAACATCTCAAGCAATCATCTTGTATTTTTCTCTTTTTCCTTTTGAGACCTGGGCTCACCACCCTCTCTCGCAAGCTTGTAACCCCTACACAAGCACCACGGTGCAAGGAAATACAAATCTCTCCCCCCCGCTGGACGTAGGGCCTTCTCTTGCCCGAACCAGGATAAACCCCCGTGTGTTCTCCTTGCATCACCATCCAGGAAAGGGACACGCAGCATTTACTCGTTGGTCTAGGACCCCCTCGGGTCCGAACACCGACACCTGCGTTCCCCTTGCATCTATAAAAGGGGAGGGCAGGGACCATTCCAACAAAAAAGAAGAACAACGACGAAGAAGAATAGACAGAAGGCAAATCCATAGGCACACACATGCTCACACACTCCACTCACATCTTGAGACCCGGGAGTTTCTCCCTCTCTCACCCGCTTGTAACCCCTACTACAAACACTTTGGTGCAAAGATAATACAAAACTCTCATCCCCCACTGGACGTAGGGCATTCTTCGGCCCGAACCAGTATAAATTGCTTGTGTTCTTCTGGCACACCATCCGGATCCTAGACGCACAAACACACATTACTCGTTGGTGCTAGGACCGCTGTTTCTTATACCGACACAACAAATCAGCATAAGCATCAGCATAAGCCAAATTTCAGCGAAGCGAACTTCCAAGGTAACTAAATTGACTACACTAAGACTACACTAAACAACTGACAAAACAATCATTTCCATGTAGAATGGGCAAATTACAAAGTATATGTCTTCCAACATTTGATCTTGTTGATTCTTTTTTTTTGAGACCGTGCCTGGGCACGTATTTCATTAAGAGAAAGTAGAAAAACATTACAATCTACCCATCAATGGTAAGCGCCGAGATTACCAAAGAGGAGGATGACCAAGAACACAAAAAAGAATAAAAAAAGTACCCAAAGAAGCCAAGGATTATAGTGGAAAAAAAGGCAACCACAACTGCAGGAAACCTGCCGACGCCCGGTCAAAGGCCAGCTAGGCTACAACCTCCCTAGCCACCCGACGTCGCACTTGGCAGCTCAGCCAGAAGCGTGTCAACCTCCAGGACAAAGTCTTTGTGTTGTTAGGGAACAGGACCGAACGCCTCATGCTTGGACTCCGAAAGCGGTTCAGCAAAGATGGACTCAAACTTCTACAGGGCTGTAGAGTCGACGGGCTGTGCTGGAACCGCTAGCCCCAACTTGGCCATAAGAACATGTTGTGCGCCTTTGCCTGAAGAGTTAAGTTGACCGCAAGAGGTTTAGCTGCTAAGCGCGTACTCCTCCTAGGCACTCTAACGCTTGGTCGGGCCTGAGGCACCCCGAGGGTGGGTCTTCCCCGAAGCACAGGAGTTTGGAGAGGCAGGCAGACTCCCTCCCGGATCAAGCGTGGCATGTCAGCGAGAGAATGCTGCTGAATATCCAAGACTCCTTGCCTAGAAGCGACGGCCGCCTGAGGGGGCAGGCATCTACCGTGAGGTCGACCGGACCGAAACATGGCAGGTAGCCCTCTTTGTCCTTCGTGGATGCATAAACGCCTAAGGGGGTGTTTTGCACCAACCGCGATGGCGTGAACTTTGTCTGCCCATGCTGAGGCGACACCGGGGCGAGTTGCTGCCCACAGAGTGGTGTGTGGATGTGTAGTCTGCAACTCTGAGTCCGCATGCTAGGACGGCATTTGCCGCCCGCAGGTGCAGACATGGGTGACCACCATCGTGGGCCTATCCTCTAGCTGGTTGGCCGCTGGAGATGAAGCCAGGCGGTCAAGTGGAGGGCGCGTGACGATCCGGCTGACGACGATCGAGGTTGTGAACTCCTCGATCATTGGGTCGTCCATGGTGTCGCGACCAGGGAGCACGTCGTGAGGCCACGCAGTCAGCGTCAACGGATCATAGCCAGGAAGGAACGTCCTGCTGGACAGCATGTCGCGATTGGTCCCACCGTCGCTGGAGGAGTCACTGGTGCCTTCCTCTGGCCGTCTCTGGCGCCTCGTGCGTCGGCGCCGACGCCCTTGACCAACAGGAGGCACATGCACAGTCCCACCAGACTCCGTCGGGCCATGTGGCGGGGTGGCTTGGTGCTCAAGGCACGGTCTCGGGCAAGTCATCGTCGCCTGCCATCAGTACCGGTAGCTATGCTAGAGCTGGCAGGAGGCACCCTCCATTGCCGCTTGCAACGCAAGATCCTCCATCCATCCCTCCTGCTACCCCACGTCCACCGTCGATACCGGGCCGCTGCCGCTTACAGTCCCGCGCTAGGTGCCGAAAACCATAGCACCGAAGACAGTGACATGGTGCTACCGGGACTGGCAGTTGAGGAACTTCCCTTGGAGCATGGCGGGTAAGGGACGACGTCCGCCGGCATAGTCAGACCCAGCCACAACACCCTAGTGCTGCGGCTGCTAGGCAGGGCGCTGTACCTCCTCAAGTGGCAGCACCCGCTACCACTCCTCAGTGTCTGGGGTTGAGACACGGTGGCGCGGCCCCAACCACTAGAGCGCTGGCAGTTGCAGGAGAGCTCGGTCCGTCTGAGCCGATGCCGGTTAGGCACCTCGGCGACCCATTTGATTGCAGGCCTTGTGCCCCGTTCGATGACAGCAGTGGCGACGACGTCGTGGGCGGCGTACCCTTGGCGCCCCACCGTTGCCATCCATTGGGGCCGTAGCTACAGCGGTAGCGTCGACCACGCCTGGCGCCTCGGCATCCTAGTGATGGCCAGAGCAGTTGGGGTAGCGGTTAGCGCCTGGCGAGCGGCCTCGAGGTATGACAAAGGGGATCATTCGCTGCGAGTCGTCGTAGAGGCTGATCTCATCCTAGCTTATGGACTTGGATCGACCGGTGGAACAGGGGGAAGAACGGAAGCGCATTAGGGGAGTGGGAGAAGGTGGTCCACCGGCGCTGGACGCGTCGAGAGTCTGTGTGTTGGCTGCCAGAGCCAGAAAGGTGGCCGGCAACCAGCGGTGGAGGCGGGGGCAGTTGGAAGATGGGGTGTCATCATGTCCAACGCCGGCAGCCGCACAACACCGCAGAGGTGGAGGGGAGGGGGAGGCGGAGGCGGATGCTGTTCCTAGGGCCGGCGGCGTGGAGGGCGCCGCAAGTTCGCCGGGTTGGGAGTGCGGTGGCGGCGGCGGATTGGGGGTGATGGAGCATCCTGAGGAGCCGATGCTCGCGGGGGAGGCTGGATCTACGAGCGAGGAGGTTGCGGGGAAGGGGACAGAGGTGGGGGAGGGGCCGCCGGTGTCAGGCTGGCGGCAGCCTGCTGCGGCGCAGGGTGGGGACCAGCCGCTAGGGGCCAGCCTAGGTTCCCCCATTCTATCACAACTCAGAAGGGTGCGCCGGGGAGAGGGGAGGGGGATCCGGCCGGCGGGGCTGGGGTGCGAGGTCAGCGGCGACAGATCTGGCCGCCAGCGACGTGGTCACCATAGGGGAAGCGCGGGGGTGGGGGGCAACGGCTCTCGATCTTGTCAATTCCAAAATAAAAAATGTGCGTTATATAATTTTGGGAAACAAAATGGCAACAACCATGGATAGCACGCAAATCTGTCATAATGATTTTCATCGCTCATACCCGTAGAAACCAGACAAAAAAAAATGCAGAACCACTAATCACTTGAACTGGAAACGTATCTCACGTAGGGTTACAGTTTGCCGTCACCATTCATCTGGTTGCATTGTGGATGCACGGTTAGGTAGGATCGGAGAAAAACTGGCAAGCTGGGACTGTGAATGGTCGCCATATAGTTCAGTTCAATTCATCTACCAAACAAAACTGTTGGATCGAGACCTGTCCATCAAACACACAATAATGCTCATGAGGACTAGGTACAGCAGGCCTCGCCTGTCTCGTAGCGAGGCGATGATGCCGCGATGGCGATGGCGTCCAGTTGGTAGCCGGCAGGGCGACCAGCCCGTTCAGACGAGACGACCTTTGGAGTCAAGTCGCGAGTGCCGATAGCTGGTCTCGCTCTCGCGCCGAACCCAGCAATGGCTGGTGCCCCGTTGCTAGCTGTCAGGGATGGTGACGATGCACGCATGGTGCACGCACGTCCTCTGCACCAATAATCCCGCGCCGTGTCCACTGTGCAGCGCGTGCTGCATTCATCACTGCAAGACTGGATTTTATTTCTTCAGATGATTCCAGCAGTGTACCTGTGTATATGTACTAACATTCCATCGTCTCGATGAAATTGAGGTTTGCCTCTAAACAGTTCGGTGGCAGCTGTATCAGAACCACACTACTCAATCCATCCTAGATTATAAGACGTTTGATTTTTTTTGACACCAAGTTTGACCATTCGTCTTATTCAAAAATTTATACAAAATATCATTTCTTTTGTCGTGACTTGGTTTATTAATAAAATTTCTTCAAGAATAACTTAAATTTGACAATGTTTGCACAAATTTTTTTGAATAAAACGAGTAGTCAAACTTGAGGTCAAAAAAGTCAAATGTCTTATAATTTGGAATCGAGGGAGTACTATATATAGCTAGTAAAAGCTTAAATTTTGCTGCACTTTGCTGAGCAATACTCCTATTTTTTATTTAGGATGAATAATTGATAGTTTCATTCTAGAGCATCGATCATCGTGTAGAATGGACGGTTGAGACTCGCCGAGAGGGCGCTGCCAAATTAAACGCAGCTGGGCTTACAATGGTCCGATCCAAAAATCTATCATGTGGAGGGCGCGTGACGATCTGGCTGACGGCGATCGAGGTTGCGAACTCCTCGAGCATATTGGGTCGTCCGAGCGTCGTGACTAGAGAGCTCGTCATGAGGCCACACAGTCAACGTCAACGGGTCATAGCCAGGAAGGCACGTCCCGCTGGGCAACAAGTCGTGGTCAGTCCCACCGTCGCTGGAGGAGTCACTAGTGCCTTCCTTTAGCTGTCTTCGGCGCCTTGTGCGTCGACACCGATACCCTTGACCAACAGGCGGCACATGCATAGCCCCATCTGACTCCACCGGGTCAACGTGGGCGGGTGGCATGGTGCTCGAGGCACGGTCTCAGGGAAGTCATCGTCGCCTGCCATCAGTGCCGATAGCTGCGCTGGAGCTGGCAGGAGGCACCCTCTGCTGCCGCTTGCAACGCACGATCCTCCATCCATCCCCGCCCGCCACCCCACGTCCACCGTTCATTCCGGGCCGCTGCCGCTTACAGTCCCGCGCCAGGTGCCGGAAACCATAGCACCGAAGATAGTGGCATGGCAACCTGCAGGCGGCGACACGGTGCGACTGGGACTGGCAGTTGAGGCACTTCCCCTAGAGCACGGTGGGTAAGGGACGACGTCCGCCGGCATAGTCCGACCCAGCCACAACACCCTAGCGCTGCGGCTACTGGACAGGGCGTTGTACCTCCTCAAGTGGAAGCACCCGTTGCCACCCCTCAGCGTCCGGGGCTGAGACGCGGTGGCGTGGCCCTGACCACTGGTGCGCTGGCAGTTGCAGGCGAGCTGGGTGTGTCTGAGCTGATGTTGCCTGGGCACCTCGGCGACCCATTGGATTGTGGGCCTCGTGACCTCGTGGGCAGCGTACCCTTGGTGCCCCACCGCTACCGTCTGTTGGGGCCGTAGCTGCAGCAGCAGCGTCGACCGTGCCTGGCTCCTCGGCATCCTAGTGATGGCCAGAGCAGTTGGGGTAGCGGTTAGTGCTCGGCGAGCGGCCCCAAGGCACGATGAAGGGGATCATTCGCCATCTGAGTCGTCGGAGAGGCAGATCTTGTCCTAGCGTATGGACTAGGATCTACCAATGGAACAGGAGAAGAACGAAAGTGCATTAGGGGAGAGCGGGAAGGTGGTCCACCGGCGCCGGACGCGCCGGGAGTCTATGTGGTGGCTGCTGGAGCCAGAAAGGCGGCCAGCAGGCTGCGGTGGAGGCCTGGGTAGTTGGGAGACGGGTTGTCATCATCTCCAATGCCGGCAGCCGCACGAAACCGTGGAGGGGGAGGGGAGGCGGAGGCGGATGCTATTCCTAGGGCCGGCAGCGCGGAGGGTACCGCAAGTTCACCGGGTTGGGAGTGCGGCGGCGGTGGCGGATTGGGGGTGATGGAGCATCCTGAGGAGCCGATGCTCGCGGGGGAGGCTAGGTCCGCGAGCGAGGAGGTTGCGGGGAAGGGGAGAAAGGTGGGGGAGGGGGGCGCCGCTAGGGGCCCACCTAGGGTTCGCCCATCCTATCACAACTCACAAGGGTGCGCCAGGGAGAGGGGAGGGGAATCCGGTTGGCGGGGCTGGGGTGCGAAGTCAGTGGCGGCGGATCCGGCTGCCGGCAACGTGGTCACCGTAGGGGCAGCGTGGGGGTGGGGGCAACGGCTTTGATCTTGTCAATTCCAAAATAAAAAAATGTGCGTTATATAATTTTGGGAAACAAAACGGCAACAACCATGGATAGCACGCAAATCTGTCATAATGATTTTCATCGCTCATACCCGTAGAAACCAGACCAAAAAAATGCAGAACCACTAATCACTTGAACTGGAAACGTATCTCACGTAGGGTTACAGTTTGCCGTCACCATTCATCTGGCTGCGTTGTGGATGCATGGTGAGGTAGGATCGGAGAAAAACTCGCAAGCTGGGACCTGTGAATGGTCGCCATATAGTTCAGTTCAATTCATCTACCAAACAAAACAATTGGATCGAGACCTGTCCATCAAACACACAATAATGCTCATGTGGACTAGGTACAGCAGGCCTCGCCCGTCTCGTAGCGAGGCGATGATGCCTCGATGGCGATGGCGTCCAGTTGGTAGCCGGCAGGGCGGCCAGCCCGTTCAGACGAGACGCCCTTTGGAGTCAAGTCGCGAGTGCCGACAGCTGGTCTCGCTCTCGCGCCGAACCCAGAAATGGCTGGTGGCCCGTTGCTAGCTGTCAGGGATGGTGACGATGCACGCATGGTGCACGCATGTCCTCTGCACCAATAATCCCGCGCCGTGTCCACTGTGCAGCGCGTGCTGCATTTATCACTGCAAGACTGGGTTTTATTTCTTCAGATGATTCCAGCAGTGTACCTGTGTATATGTACTAACATTCCATCGTCTCGATGAAATTGAGGTTTGCCTCCAAACAGTTCGGTGGCAGCTGTATCAGAACCAAACTACTCAATCCATCCCAGATTATAAGACGTTTGATTTTTTTGACACCAAGTTTGACCATTCGTCTTATTCAAAAATTTATAAAAAAATATCACTTCTTTTGTCGTGACTTGGTTTATTAATAAAATTTCTTCAAGAATAACTTAAATTTGACTATGTTTGCACAAATTTTTTGAATAAAACGAGTGGTCAAACTTGAGGTCAAAAAAGTCAAACGTCTTATAATTTGAAATCGAGAGAGCACTATATATAGCTAGTAAAAGCTTAAATTTTGCTGCGCTTTGCTGAGCAATACTCCTATTTTTTATTTAGGATGAATAATTGATAGTTTCATTCTAGAGCATCGATCATCGTGTAGAATGGACGGTTGAGACTCGCCGAGAGGGCGCTGCAAAATTAAACGCAGCTGGGCTTACAATGGTCCGATCCAAAAATCTATCAAGTGGAGGGCGCGTGACGATCTGGCTGACGGCGATCGAGGTTGCGAACTCCTCGAGCATATTGGGTCGTCCGTGCGTCGTGACTAGAGAGCTCGTCGTGAGGCCACACAGTCAGCGTCAACGGGTCATAGCCAGGAAGGCACGTCCCGCTGGCCGACACGTCGTGGTCGGTCCCACCGTCGCTGGAGGAGTCACTAGTGCCTTCCTCTAGCCGTCTTTTGGCGCCTTGTGCGTCGACACCAATACCCTTGACCAACAGGCGGCACATGCATAGCCCCACCTGACTCCACCAGGTCGACGTGGGCGGGTGGCATGGTGCTCGAGGCACGGTCTCAGGCAAGTCATCGTCGCCTGCCATCAGTGTCGATAGCTGCGCTGGAGCTGGCAAGAGGCACCTTCTGCTGCCGCTTGCAACGCACGATCCTCGATCCATCCCCGCCCGCCGCCCCACGTCCACCGTTGATACCGGGCCGCTGCCGCTTACAGTCCCGCGCCAAGTGCCGGAAACCATAGCACCGAAGATAGTGGCATGGCAACCTGCAGGCGGCGACACGGTGTGACTGGGACTGGCAGTTGAGGCACTTCCCCTAGAGCACGGCGGGTAAGGGACGACGTCCGCCGGCATAGTCAGACCCATCCACAACACCCTAGCGCTGCGGCTGCTGGACAGGGCGCTGTACCTCCTCAAGTGGCAGCACCCGTTGCCACCCCTCAGCGTCCGGGGCTGAGACGCGGCGGCGTGGCCCTGACCACTAGTGCGCTGGTAGTTGCAGGCGAGCTGGGTCCGTCTGAGTTAATGTCGGCTGGGCACCTCGGCGACCCATTGGATTGTGGGCCTCGTGACCTTGTGGGCAGCATACCCTTGGTGCCCCATCGCTACCGTCTGTTGGGGCCATAGCTGCAGCGGCAGCGTCGACCGTGCCTGGCTCCTCGGCATCCTAGTGATGGCCAGAGCAGTTGGGGTAGCGGTTAGCGCTCGGCGAGCGGCCCCAAGGCACGACGAAGGGGATCATTCGCCATCGGAGTCGTCGGAGAGGCAGATCTTGTCCTAGCTTATGGACTAGGATCTACCGTTGGAACAGGAGAAGAACGAAAGTGCATTAGGGGAGAGTAGGAAGGTGGTCCACCGGCCCCGAACGCGCCGGGAGTCTGTGTGGTGGCTGCTAGAGCCAGAAAGGCGGCCAGCAGGCTGCGGTGGAGGCATGGGTAGTTGGGAGACGGGTTGTCATCATCTCCAATGCCGACAGCCGCACGAAACCGTGGAGGGGGAGGGGAGGCGGAGGCGGATGCTATTCCTAGGGCCGGCAGCGTGGAGGGTACCGCAAGTTCACCGGGTTGGGAGTGCGGCGGCGGCGGCGGCGGCGGATTGGGGGTGATGGAGCATCCTGAGGAGCCGATGCTCGCGGGGGAGGCTAGGTCCGCGAGCGAGGAGGTTGCGGGGAAGGGGAGAAAGGTGGGGGAAGGGGCCGCCACCGCCGAGCTGGCAGCAGCCCATCCTATCACTGTAGGGGCAGCGTGGGGCTGGGGGGCAACGGTTCTCAATCTTGTCAATTCCAAAATAAAAAAATGTGCGTTATATAATTTTGGGAAACAAAACGGCAACAACCATGGACAGCACGCAAATCTGTAATAATGATTTTCATCACTCATACACGTAGAAACCAGACAAAAAAATGCAGAACCACTAATCACTTGAACTGGAAACGTATCTCACGTAGGGTTACAGTTTGCCGTCACCATTCATCTGGTTGCATTGTGGATGCACGGTGAGGTAGGATCGGAGAAAAACTCGCTAGCTGGGACCTGTGAATGGTCGCCATAAGTTCAGTTCAATTCATCTACCAAACAAACTGTTGGATCGAGACCTGTCCATCAAACACACAATAATGCTCATGTGGACTAGGTACAGCAGGCCTCGCCCGTCTCGTAGCGAGGCGATGATGCCGCGATGGCGATGGCGTCCAGTTGGTAGCCGGCAGGGCGGCCAGCCCGTTCAGACGAGACGACCTTTGGAGTCAAGTCGCGAGTGCCGACAGCTGGTCTCGCTCTCGCGCCGAACCCTGTCACACCTCACATGGCTGGTGGCCCGTTGCTAGCTGTCAGGGATGGTGACGATGCACGCATGGTACACGCATGTCCTCTGCACCAATAATCCCGCGCCGTGTCCACTGTGCAGCGCGTGCTGCATTCATCACTGCAAGACTGGGTTTAATTTCTTCAGATCAAATTCCAGCAGTGTACTACCTATGTATGTACCAACCTTCCATCGTCTCGATGAAATTGAGGTTTGCCTCCAAACAGTTCGGTAGCTAGTAAAACCTTAAATTTTGCTGCGCTTTGCTGAGCAATATTTTTTATTTAGGATGAATAATTGACAGTTTCATTCTAGAGTATCAATCATCGTGTAGAATGGACGGTTGAGTCGCTGAGAAGGCGCTGCCAAATTAAACGCAGCTGGGGTTACAATGGTCCGACCCAAAAAATGGTATGTCTTATTACAACTGTGACGTAGTGGGGACGTGCAAGCCGTGACGTGCCCCAGAGAAACATTCACCGTACGTCCGTACCCTAACGAGCCTCTTACCCGACGCGCGTGCGCCGCTATAGTTATATAGGCGCACAGTCTTCTTCTCCCTCGCTAGACACAGCCACTCCCCCGCCTGTCCCGCCCGCTCGGCTTTCTCTTCGACTGCCTCGTCGCCTCCGTCGCCTCGAACACTGCTCTGGCCGCTGGCGACCTCACAGTGAAATATGTGCAGAGACAGTATATTACAACAAATCAGCTGGGAAGTACCCTCTCCATCCCAAATTATAAGGCATTCCAAGAATCTCGGAGAGTCAAAGGATCTCAAGTTTGACCAAATTTATATGATAAGATAATAATATTTATAGCACCAATTAAGTATCATTAGATTCTTCATTAATTATATTTTTATAGTATACCTATTTGATGTTATAAATTTTTGTAATTTTCTCTATAATTTTGGTCAAACTTAAAATGCTTGACTCTCCAAGATTATTGGAATGTCTCGTAATTTGGAATGGAGGGAGTATGTGCATAGTGAAATGAGGTAGAGATTCATCTGAAAAAGATGAAGCAGAGACACTGAAAAAGCAGAGGAAATCCTCAAGTGAGCAGATCATCGACATGAAGGAAGGCAATTGTCGGGTGGAATGGAAGCTAGCTGCAGCCGCACCTGCCTTCTTTCAAAACACACACACAGCTGCAGCTGTCATTTCCTTTTTTCTGGGGTCTGTTCCAGCCACTTCTTTCAGTGAAAAATTGTTATACTAATTCTGGACTGGAAGGGAGGCACAAGTACAAAACAAACAAGATCCAAAAGTTTTTGCTTGTGTAACTATTTGTATATTTGTCTTGTCTTGGATCTTCCTTTGCCTATCATGGATGAATTGGAGTATGGCCTCTGGCCTGAGTCTGTGCCGGCCAACATGGCTGGTGATTAATTCCTCACCGACGAACTAAATGGCAGGTGGAGCACGGCCAATCGGTCGCTTGCTTGATCTCATGCAGTATGCTGCTCACTGAAAGGAATTCACATGGTTTAATGCAGCATTTTCTTTTGTTTCACAACGATGGCAAGCATGCCTTTCGCTAGACTATGCTGCAAATAAAATATAGCCCTGCTGATTACCTTTGTTGATTTGTGAAGATCGCGACAAATAGGAGGTCAATTAAGCTTGTCACACGACTCCAACTGCTGATCAGCTCAACATCGATCTACGACAAGTAAGGTGTGTGAACTTAGTTCACCACGTAAACAGGATACACCTCTTTTGAAGGTTCTTTGAAAAACGTTTGCTGAAAACCCATCATAGATGGCAAAGTCACACACGTGAAGCTAAGTCGAATGCTGATGCATATGACTTTGAGGCACTATGAAAATTGCTGGATTTAGGCGATGATTGTTCGCACAGGCTGGCCATAGGAGATTCAGGCCTGGAGGGGACAGGGTGGTGCTGTTCATCTGCTGAATTTTCTTCAACCACAGCCAACCTATTTTCAGCATAGAAGAGGACAGGGTGATGTTGATCATACGTCTTCTGTTGGTAGCAAATAATGCAAATAAAGATCGAACACGAGACACAGATTTTTACGTGGAAAACCCTTGCGGGAAAAACCACGGGCGCCAACCAGCAATCTTCCCTATATGATGAGAGTTTACAAAATGCAGGGAGTACAATAAGTCACCTGCTCTTCCCGTGCAGCTTACCAGATGTATATGTAGAACACACGAACCATAGTCCAATATGGAAACAAATCCGCTAAACACATAACCCGAACGCGGTTGAAGAAGAAGGCGAGGACGCGATTGGACCGAGGGAAGTGGCGCCAAGGGTTGGAAGAGGAGGAGGACAAGATGAACGACGAGGAGGAGGAAGAGGAGGAAGCCTACGGCTCTGCCTCGCCCATCCCATGGGAGGACCTGGCAGATGTGGAGGAGCCAGCAGGTGGCGATGCGTCCTTGGCGGGACCCTTCCCCATTCATGAGAGGGAGGATGTGCCCTCAGAGCCAATAGTGGCGGGTCACTCCGCACCATTCGAGGCCTCCAAACAGAGGGAAGGCCCGAAGTGGCCACACGCCGACGAGGCGCAGCCAGGGTCGGGCGGGCCGGCCCTAAAGCATCGTCGTCCAGTGGCGCCGAGGTGAGTCAGAAATTTCCTCGCTCCTCTGTTTCAACTTGATTTCATGACATGCTGATTGTCGTGCTCTTTGCAGTGCTGGCGGGCATGGGCTCCCCTACAGCTCACGCCATAGAAGAAGCTCGCTTGATGGCCGATGCGTTAGGAGCCGGGTGGCGCAGCACCGGAAGCGGGCAAGAGCGGCACCGCGGCGACTTTGGCACCAACCGGAGTGGTGCCGCCGGTGGTAGCGACGGTATCCACAGAGCAAACGGAGGAGAACACTTGAGAGGCGCCTGCGGCGGGCGTGGAGCAGCCAGGCGCAAGCGTGATGTCACTGATGGAGGCGGCGAGGCCCGTGCCGGGAGCGGCGTGGCCGAGCGCGACCGCGATGCCCAGACGGAGGTGGAGGCGCCCACGACGGGCGGGTCATGGCCGGGCATGACCGCAACATCGCGGGAGGAGACCGCATGGCCCGTGCCGTCGGCGGCGTAGGTGGATGGCGTCCGAGGTGGGTCGGATGGAGGGAACATAGCCGAGGTGTCCCCTGAAGTCGTGGCTGCGGTGTAGGGGTCCGCGTCCACGCTGCCAACCCTTCCTTCCGTCGGAGAAACTGTCCCCATGGAGGCGCCATGGCAGGAGGGTCCAACGGTGTCCGTGTCCGGGGAGGAGTCGTCCCGGGACTTGACCCGGGCGAGCGGTGGTCTGGAGGCGTGGGGCAGACCGCGGATCGAGTGGGCGGACCCACAAAATTCGGGGGCTACGGTCTTCGCCCTCGACGACGT
Source organism: Saccharum spontaneum (assembly GCA_022457205.1). NCBI lineage: Eukaryota > Viridiplantae > Streptophyta > Magnoliopsida > Poales > Poaceae > Saccharum > Saccharum spontaneum. Next base: position 5,833,024 of record CM039608.1, on the reverse strand, counting down.
CGCGGAGGGGTTGGAGTGGCGCGGCCTTCATGCGTCGATGGGAGGCGTGGCGCAGCTGCTCACCCGCGCGCTGAGCACGTTGAATGGCGCCGCCCCGATTGGCCAGGTATGATGCGCTCGTACTCTTGTTCTTTGTTTTGTGTTTGGGTATCTCTGACCTGTGCCTTCCTTGCAGTCTCTCATGGAGCGCAACCGGGTGAAATCCTAGTTCCTTCTTCAGCATAAGGAGGCCTAGGACCACCTAAACACGGAGGTGGCCCGTCTTTGGACCAGTGGGGCAGAGGCCCATCGGCATGCTGACGAAGCCGAGCGGATGGCATTGGAGCAGCTGGAGAGGTCGTGCAAGGATGATGAGGAGGCTGCAGCGATCAAGAAGGAGCGGGATGAGCTCCTTCAGAGAGATGCTGCGGCCTGCCAGCGAATCCTTGAGCTCCTGGATGAGGCTCAAAAGGAGAGGGACCGGAAGTTGGCGGTCGAGCAGTGGCTTGTGGCCTCAGAGACGAAGGCGTGCCAGGATGCTGTGACGGACAAGCGGCTGCACAAAGAGTGAGACAAGTCATGCCAGACTAAAGAGAGACTCCCCTCGGAGCGTGGCACAGCTCGCACAGAGCGAGACATGGCCTACCAGGAGCACGACGCCACCCAGCAGCGGGTTGGCTCCCTCAAGGCCGAGCTCGAAAGGAAGAAGCCCCAGAAGCTGGATGCTGAGAATGCCTCTGTCGGGCTCACGGTGGACCTAGGTTGGGAGAAGGCGAAGGTGTTGACCTTGGATGAGGAGCTCGCCAAGGTGAGGAAGAATCTCGAGGTGGAGGCCAGTGAGCACGACATGCTACATGCCGCCATCGGGGTCGTCTGTGATGACCTCGCCTTTTGAATAGGTAGTTTCTTTTGTCATAGTTTGGTCGAGCAAACTCTTATCATTTAAACGGTTGCCTTAGTCAAATTAAGACTTTTAGCATTTTCACGGGAAAGTTGATGCATTCTGACCCCTTTTGGTTGTTAAGATTGCAATGCTCGTGGTGGGCGAGAAAACTCTGATTACACGGGTGAGCTAGATCACCGTAGCCATGGGGGCATAGGCTTTATGCGGTCTTCTGAGACCTTTTGCTTTTTGTTCTTATCGTCAAGAGAGGGGTCGGGTGCCCCAAGTGAGGTCCGACCAGGGGTAGGATGTCACTGGAAACCGAGCGAGATTGTCAAGGAAAAAATTCTTATATTTCAGAAACATTGTTTTACATGGATATGCCAGTAACCTGGAAAGAATTAAGGGTAAAAACGACGTAGCTATTCAATATTCTAGGCGTTGGTGAAGACTTTGCTATCAGCGGTCTTGAGCTTGTAGGTGCCCGGCTTGAGGACCTCGGCGACAATGTATGGCTCCTCCCATGGCGGAGTCAGCTTGTGACGACCCTTGTTGCTCTGGACAAGGCGAAGCACCAAGTCACCGACGTCGAAGGCTCATTCCTTAACCCGACGGCTGTGGTACCGGCGCAACGCTTGCTAATACTTGGCAGAGTGGAGAAGGGCGACGTCGCGGGCCTCATCAAGCTAATCCAAGGCGTCTTCGAGGAACTCCCTAGCCTCCAGCACCTTGTACATCATGACCCTTGGCGCTCAATAATAGATATCAGTCGAGAGTATCGCCTCGGCGCCGTAGATCATGAAGAAAGGTGTGCTACCAGTTGCCCGTCTGGGGGTTGTCCTTAGGCTCCACAACACCGTGGGAAGCTCTGCGACCCATCGCCCACCAAACTTGTTGAGCTTATTGAAGATCCTGGGCTTGATCCCTTGCAAGATCATGTCGTTCGCGCGCTCAACCTGCCCGTTCATGCAGGGGTGAGCTATGGTGGCCCAGTCATAATGGATGTGGTATTCGTCGCAGAACGTAAGGAATTTCTTCCCTGTGAATTACGTGTCATTGTTGGTGATGGAGTTCGAAACCCCAAACCGATATATAATGTCGCAGAAGAAGAGCACGGCTTGTCCGAATTTGATCTTGGTGATCGGCCACGATTCTATCCATTTGGAGAACTTGTCAACGGCGACAAGTAAATGCGTGTAGCCCCCGGGCGCCTTCTTGAAGGTCCCGACCAGATCAAGCCCCCAGACCATGATTGGCCGCGTGATGGGGATCGTCTGGAACGCTTGGGCTGGCAAATGGGTTTGCCGAGCGTAGTGCTAGCCCCCTTCGCAAGTGCGCACTATGTTCATGGTTTCGGCCACGGCGGTTGGCTAGTAGAAGCCTTGCCAGAACATGTTTTCGATGAGAGTGCTACAGCGAATGACAGTGCTATATAGGAAACCACAAATAAACCTAATGCTATATTAAGTAGATTTTATCTTTCTGTGCTAAATAAGAAACCTATTATGATGCTAAATAGGAAATTTTCTCCCCAGCCTACGGCTACGGCCCATGCCGCCATGCCCACCGCCCACCCGTGCAGCATGGACTCCACCCTCCCTTAATCTCTATCGAAAATCATGCATCGCGCATGCGTTGGCAACATTTGCACATTGAATAGTGATTCTGCATCCACTCCTATCCATCTAATAACCAAACAGAAATAACTTATTCTATATATCCAATCAAACCGCTAGCATGAATCATCCTATCCCAAATCAGATCATATGTCGGCCAACTTTGTCATACTATCAAATAAATAAACGAAACACACTTCAACTTGGATGCCACCACGACGTGACGGGCGAGGTCTTGTAGGAAGGACTGTACTAGGTCTCGATCGAATAGCTTGTTTGCATGCTCCGATCCTCGGCATCCACGAGCACATGAATGGTGACGGCTACCTCTAACCCATTATATAAGGTTGAGCCTAGAGACTTTGATACATTATGATTGTTTCATTTTAAATATACACTACCGGAAACGCAGCCTTTGCCGAGGGCTTCCGGCTTTGCCGAAGGCTAAATATCGGGCACTCGGCAAAGGCCCTCTTTGCTGAGGGCCGGCCCAAGGGGCCCTCGGCAAAGACAGGCCCTCGGCAAAGAGGCCTCTGTCGAGGGCCAGCCCTCGGCAAAGAAACGGCCCTCGGCAAAAAAAAAATCTTTGCCGAGGACCTCCCTATTGGCCCTAGGCAAAGTGTCTTTGCCGAGGGCCTACCTTATGGCCCTCGGCAAAGAGATTTTTCAAAATATATTTTGAGACACTAAATTAACTCAAATAAAAAAGTTTTCTACTACAAAATTGTCTAAATTTTTAAGATCTACAAAGTATATATTGGTCATTTCTTCATTTAACAAATCAATAGTAATGTTGTTCATAAAATCTACATCTCTTTAATAAGTTTCATGAAACTACTAGAGATGATATATAAGGATTGTGAAATATGTTAGAACCACCACGTCGGTTGAACAAATGACCAAACAATCAAAACAAAGTTTGTAGATCTTGAGAAGTTATAAAATGTTGTAGTTGAAAACTTTTTCATTTGAAAGCATCTAATTGCCGATAATTGTGTCTTAAGTTTGAAATTTGAAATTTGAAATTTTGAAAAAAGTCTCGGATGAAGAAACACTCTAAACGAAAGTTGTAGATCTCGAAAAGTTACAAAACTTTGTAGTTGATAACTTTTTCATTTGAATTCGTTTAGTACCTCAAAATATATTTTGAAAATTCTCTTTGCCGAGGGTCATAATGTAGGCCCTCGGCAAAGAGGGTCTTTGCCGAGGGCCAACCTTATGGCCCTCGGCAAAGAGATTTTTCAAAAATTCTCAGATGGAAAACCACTCTAAACGAAAGTTGTAGATCTTGAAAAATTATAAAACTTTATAGTTGACAACTTTTTCATTTGAAAGCATCTAATTGAGGATATTTATATCTAAAGTTTGAAATTTAAAATTTCAAATTTTAAAAAAAGTCTTGGATGGAAAAACACTCTAAACGAAAGTTGTAGATCTCGAAAAGTTATGAAACTTTGTAGTTGACAACTTTTTCATTTGAAAGCATCTAATTGCCGATAATTGCGTCTTAAGTTTGAAATTTGAAATTTGAAATTTTGAAAAAAGCCTCGGGTGGAGAAACACTCTAAACGAAAGTTGTAGATCTCGAGAAGTTATGAAACTTTGTAGTTGACAACTTTTCCATTTGAATTCGTTTAGTGCCTCAAAATATATTTTGAAAAATCTCTTTGCCGAGGGCCATAATGTAGCCCTCGGCAAAGAGGGTCTTTGCCGAGGGCCTGCGTTATGGCCCTCGGCAAAGAGGGTCTTTGCCGAGGGCCTACCTTATAGCCCTCGGCAAAGATATTTTTCAAAAAGTCTCGGATGGAAAAACACTCTAAACGAAAGTTGTAGATGTTGAAAAGTTATAAAACTTTATAGTTGATAACTTTTTCATTTGAAAGCATCTAATTGAGGATATTTATATTTAAAGTTTGAAATTTCAAATTTTTAAAAAAGTTTTGGATGGAAAAACACTCTAAACAAAAGTTGTAAATCTCGAAAAGTTATGAAACTTTGTAGTTGACAACTTTTTCATTTGAAAGCATCTAATTGCCGATAATTGTGTCTTAAGTTTGAAATTTGAAATTTGAAATTTTGAAAAAAACCTCGGATGGAGAAACACTCTAAACGAAAGTTGTAGATCTCGAAAAGTTACAAAACTTCGTAGTTGACAACTTTTTCATTTGAATTCGTTTAGTGCCTCAAACAATCAATTTACACTCGGTTTGTTATAACATATGGGGAATCAAAATGGAATATAAACACAAGTCATAAAGGGTTGGAATGGTTAGAGGAGGTAAGTGGAGAGGGTGTGAGAGGTCACGAGTTCGAATTCCACCGACCACGACTTTACAAATAGTGTCAAAAAATATTATGTAAAATGCTACAAAAAATCCCGCGGGTGGGGGTGATGGCTCGTCGACGCCTCAAAAAAATAAAATTATTTTGCTATTTTTTTCGGGTTTTTTTTATTTATATTTTGCCGAGGGTTTTTCTTTGCCGAGGGTTTTTTTTTGCCCTCGGCAAAGGCTTTGCCGTGTGCCCGATAAAAGGCCCTCGGCAAAGACCCCTTCGCCGTCTCAAAATTTCCCGAGGGCTCTTTGCCGAGGGCCGCCCTCGGTAAAGCTTTTGCCGACGGTTTTTGGGCCTTTGCGCAAAGCATGCGATTCCAGTAGTGATAATTGGGATGTGCAGGTTCTTTTGTATATAAATTTGGTGTACTATATCAAGTTTTAGTATAATTTCATTTTCCTTGCGAGGAAAAAAATCAAAAAATGATGGAAATGAGGATTATTGCGTCATACAGCACGCGCTGGAGATTCTGAATCGGCAGCGCCAACACGACGCGGCATTAATTGGTGCAGAGAGGACACGTACCATGCGTGCCGCAAACCTGATCACTCGACCACTCTACCTTGTTTTCTTATGAAACATATCTATATATACTTTATTTAAGTTATTGTAATCGTGCCAGCCCACGGGTCAGATCACAGGCCGTGTCTTGTTTGGGCCTGGCAAAAAAAAATCATGCTTTGGTCCCGTCCCATTTCGATGTCCAGGTTGAGCAGCTCCAATGACAACGTATGTTAATGTCGTGAACTGTGAAGCATGCATTGACAAACAGGAACCACCAGTGAATCGAATGCATGTGTACATTTTTACTAGGCAGGAGCACAAGGCACTCATCATTTCTGTCCAAGACCCACCTTATCTTCCTTTCGCTTGATTAAGGAGTTCTTTCATCCCATCCCCAGATCATTGACTAAGAACTTGGTGAGATCCAGCTGGCCGCATTGCCGGTGCTGCAGGCCCTCGACGGGGTCTTGTGGCCTCGGGGCATCGTCCAACAACGCGTCAATCGACGTTGATGTCTACTACCACCTTACAGTAGGGCGGCTCCTTGTCTGGCTGGCTGCTCGCGTTCGGCTTGGTCAGGAGCGCCGAGAGCTGATCAAGGCGTTCCATGACTCTCCGCTTTACGTACCTTCACCATGTGCTACATCTCCATGTTGCCGTTTCCATGTACTAGGAATTTTGTTAGTGTTCTTGACGTGCGTACCTCGTACCACCATCAAGTGGCGACGTGGTTGATGTGTAGGTGTAGCCGCCGCCGAGGAGCAGGGGGCAGGTCGCAGCTGCGGAGGTGGCGGACGCACTTGGCACCGCCGCGCACGGAGAGGCCTAGGCCCGCGCTCTCCTCGAGGAAGGCGTGCTTGACGCAGTCGCCGCGGTGTGCGTTGATGTCCAGTCCACGTACAGAACGCGGCTGACCGAACCAGTCCACAGGAGCTATTTTGCATGGTCATAGTATGTAGTAAGTGACCTGAACCTGCGGTTATTTTGCTTGGGCGTCTGTTCATAGTGACATGTACCTGAACATGTAATTATTTTGCTTGGGGCCTCTGAACCACTTTGACAAATGATGTGGTCTGTGTGTAATGTTTCATGGAAAAATTATGCTACCAAGTTGGCAAACTATTGACTTTTGTACTGCTGATCCGAAACAATGATATATATGTTCATGCTATTGATCCAAAAAAAATGATATGTTCATGCTGGTTATAAATATTCAGTGATTCCAAATTTAGACTTTGTTAAAAATTCATGTTTGGTCATATGTGGCGATTGAGAATCACTAATTTTTCTACGAGGACGTCCACCCACAACTCGCGTCCGGATGCGGCCCCGATATGTGATCCCCCACTCCTTTTCCCATCCCGTGACACCCCCGTCCCCCCACTCCCTTATCCCATCCCGTGACCCCCACTCCTTATCTGCTCATGCCATGACCACTGAGGCTGCGCGATTCTGCCTCCGACATCGAGCATGAGCACTGCCGCCCTGAGCGCCGAGGCCAAGCTGCCTGAGAGGCACCTTGCCAGCCACTGCCTGGCGCACCCCCCCCCCCCCCGCGGCCCCGCCTAGGCCTGGCGCTCGTCACTGAGCCAAGGTGCACACGTGGCCACCACGTCCGTTGCCCCACGCCTCCGCCTAGGCCTAGCGCTCGTCACCGAGCCAGGCTGCGCGCGTGGCCAAGCCATGGCGTTGCCGCTCATCCACCGACCCCTTCTTCCTCACTGGCCCCCTTCTTCCTCGCCGGCTGACTTTTTATGAAGGCAAAGCTTTCATGTTGCAGCTGAATGAATTTGATGTCGCAGTAGCCTTGTTCTGTTGTTGCAACAAGTACTATTTTTTGTTGCATTAGTCTCATTTTTTGTTCTGATGTTGCATCCCGTATTGCAGTAACTTTGTTCTGATGTTGCAACAAGTAATATTTCTTTGTTGCATTAGTCTGTTTTCTTGTTCTGATGTTCAATCTCGCATTGCAATAGCCTTGTTCTAATGTTGCATCTCGCATTGCAATAGCCTTGTTCTGATGTTGCAATAGCCTTGTTCTAATGTTGTTCTTTTTTCTGATGTTGCAACAAGTAATACTTCTGATGTTGCATCTTGCATTGCTCCGTGTTGCAATAGACCTTCCCATGGAAAATTTCTCATTGGACATTTGAGTGATGGAGCGCGGTGGGGATGACGCGCGGAGGGCAACAAGGCGCGCAGGAGATGGCGACGCGGCAAGGGATGGTGAGCGACGTGGCACGGTGGGGGACGGGCCGCCGCGAGTAGACACGGGGGCACGCTCATTTCAGACGTGGGGGCGCGCTTGTTTCTGTTGTATTGGATAGGTGCACTTATTTCCGTTGTTTATTCGATGAGATTGGACGGCTCCTATTACTCCCAATCGGATGGCCCCGTGGTGCATTTGGACCCATGCTCGCGCCAGACGTCCAGACGCTAGTTGTGTCGATTGAGAATTCACTTTTGATTTATCCTCTAAAACTATGGCTCGAATAGAAACAGCCAAATTTTACCCCCATCTTGTTAGGGGCAATCTTGTCTCTTTCAGCATCATTTAACAAGTTAAAAGCTAAGTGACATCCATAGATTCAATGGGAAATTCCCCATCGGGGGTTAGATCTCCATCCTCGTCCCAGCCGGAGAATATTTTCCCTGGCCCAGTCCCCATGAAAGCCATCAGGGATAATTTCATCCCCATCCCTGTCCCCGCCAGGGAATTAATCCCTGCGGGGATTCCTTATACCTGCTTAAGCATATTAATTCTCACAAGTTCAATAATATGTTAACAATAAGCACTTTAGAAAATTCATCAGCTTATCATTAAAAGATAACAAATTATCAATAGACCTCCATATGTCTAATACACTATAGCTATATGAAAATAATAAATTGGTATACTTAATAGATTTGTGGAAGATTGCTACAAGAAATGGATTTGTGGGTCGGGGATGCAGGAAACGGGGACGGGGGATGGTTCCCCGTCCTCGTTCGCACGAAACCCGACAAGGAGAGTTTTCCCCACATTTAATTCTCTGTGGGGACTGACTTCTCATCGTCCCTTTCCCCTAATAGGTTTAAAATAGCATGATATGGCAAATAGCGACAACTATTTTATAGTAGCTATAAAGCTATAGCGTTGCTATTGCAGAGCTTTGACATATAGCGGTTTTTAAAAAAACATGAAAAAATATAATTAGTTGATGCCCAAAAACATGACAATCATGAAATTTGATGAATACAAATATGTTTCCTAGATTTCAAGAGTCTTGGGAACATTACTTAAAATGACATTACACATGATTCATGAAACACAAGTGTTCAATTGCACAAAAGTCCAAATTAGCATCAAAAGATAAGTAAATCATAGGTAGATTGTCGCTGTTGTAGCTGAAATTGAAATAGTGGTGCTATTTTAAAGCTAAAGCTAAGCATTTAGCAGTACTAAAGTGCAATTTAGTGGTCGTAGCTCGCATAGCAGCAAAAAGAGCAATGGTTTAGCATGGGCTCTCAACATCCACTATAGTAGCGCTATAGTGCCATTATAGCCTGCTATTTAAAACCATGATTGCACTCAACTTACACTTTCGTCCTTGCTTTGTGCGAAAGGGTTAACCCCGATGTGGGGTTCCGCCATGTTAATTTAACTAAATCTGGTGTCATCAACTTGACTGGCCCCCTTTAGGCTAAACCAACACCGAGGATCCCTAGGAGAGTGCCATCCACACCTCCTCTTCTAGGATCTTTAAGCAGAAGTACATCTCATGAGCCAATCATCAAGCACTTCACATAACACAATCATCACATAGATTTATATATTTAAAAGTTACATTATTGTTCATGAAAATACAAGTGAAAGATATAAACTTAACATGATATTAAGGCAATTCATTAATTAACCCATATTCTAACTAAGTTGCTCTCATTCACTATTCTACTAATATCAGAGTCACGACGGCTCAGGGGACGCCTGTCCCAAAATCTGCTACACTTCGACTTCACTTGAGCTTGGCTCAATTAGTCATCAAGTCTGAAGTACCTAGAAAACAACTTATCGACAGCACCATGAGTACATTACGTACTCAGAGGGCTTATTCCAACATATATATTTTGTGGATGCAGGGATTAATAGGAATTTGTACTTTTGCATAAAAGCATGGCGTTCATTAACAGATGATGTGATCATGAGTCAAGTTTAATTCGTAGCAAGTATCTTTATGTTAAAATGTATCATTTGAGAACATTCATTAAGTGATCAACGTCATTTAGTCATCTCATCATCAAGTTCATTCATTATCACTATACTGAATCTAGAAGAAAGAACAACTGACAATTTCGTCCAAAGACTTCAGGCTTTCGAAAATATCTCTGTAGAGGTGTACAACTATAGCCACACGGACACCAAGGAAGAACCTCCATACCCATGCTCGGATAAGGGTTGCCTCAAGGTTCTGACCTTTCTTCAACGTGGCTCTTAGATCGATGAACGGTTTGAATGGGTACTGGTGTAATGACATCTCATCTACACTGCATCACCCCTCGAACCGAAATCCACACGATAAGCAAGTCACCACTAAGTACTCGGCTTACCGCTCCCATATGCGACGTGTGGTCTTTACGGGTGGTTACTCAAACTTACTATCCCGTGAACGGTCCTTAGCTACTCCACGAGCTACGTCACTTGAGATCCAACACTCACAGTGACCTTACCCCTCGCTTGAGTAGAGACTACCAATTGATCATCACTTAGTTAATTCAAGTTAAAGGTTGGTCCTTAGTCATGTAGAGCAAGATGAGCCCTTGCAAGTTTTATGTGATTACTTAATCCTGGTGTAGCTCCTACATGCAAAGAGTGAGTTCCTACTTACACTCGACTTCTATCGAAGCTAGCCAACTAAGCAATTAAGTGGATCCAAGCCCCATGTTTGATTAAAAGGCTATGATTATACTAGATGAGTTGGTCTAACTTAGTGGAGCATGATTAAGTACTTCATTTTAAATTAAGTGAAAGACTCATAATGAATAAACAATATGTATCCAAAATAGGGTTAATAGTAGTGGTGCCTACCTGTCATGAAGTCCCGATGGGCAAGGGTGATCATGACTATCCATACATGTTCTTCACATATTATATAGACGTGAAAACACAACGCATCAGAAGAGTTAGAGATTGAAAAGTGGGAGATGAAGTGGTGCACTTGTGGTGGATGATATCATCTAATGATAGATTGGTGATGCATTGATGTTTATATGAGTATGTGCTAGGGTGGTTAGGTCCTAGGGTTAAGGGTTAAACATGAGAAAATATTCATGTGTTGTCTCACATGGTCCGCTGTGATTGTAGACGGTCCGTGAGGACATTCCCAAAGGTGACAAATTTATTTTGGGGGCTGAGTGCTTTGGCAGAACATACCAATAAATTGCCGAATGATCTGCTAGGACATCAAAACGTTTCTTAGAATGATACGTGTGTGCAGTGACTTAGTCATTCTTGTGGTTGTGCTCTCAATCATCCGTTCAATTGGTGGAAGATCCGTGTGTGCATGGCTGGTGGGGGTGCTTTTGGGTTCTTTGAAAATCGATATTTATTTTTAGTTGGTTGGTCCGCGGTTCTTGCGGATGATCTGCGAGAACACTGACCATGGAGACTAAGTGTTGGTTGTGATTTTGTGAAATCTTTGCTCTAGCGGACGATCCATGGAAATGGCGAATGAACCGTCTGAGCATCGATAGAACCAATGTTCTTCATTGTTCATAGTGTTCATAAGTGATTAAATCCTAGATTGTGGGTGCGGCTCATCATGCATGTGCAGGGGTTCTCTAGGGTTGTTTAGGTGACATGTTGGGCTAGTGATTGCCAGGTTTTGAGCTCTAGTTAACAAGTGCATCTAGTGATTTGGGAATCAATTGGATCATGAGAAAAAGAGAGATTAAGTCATGAACTTGGGCATGGAAACTTATCTTTGAGATTGTGTGACACATAGGCCACCAAGATCAAACATTGACTCTTGCCCATCCTTGCTTCCAAGCAAAAGAGATGGATTTGGCCATTCATGAGTTTCTTGCAAAAATCCATAGAAATGGCATTAGAGAGAAATCCAAGAGATTCATGAGATGATTGAGCTATAGGGACGATCTTGAGCTTACACTTGAGATGATGGAGCAACAACCAAGCTTCCTTGCATCCATGCATAGAGAAATCAAGAGTTAGAGTCTGAGAGATGATTTCAGGAAATGAGAGGAGAGAGCTCTTGAGCTCACCATGGATGGAGATGGAGATGAGGATGGAGATGCTTTTGATGCTTGGGAGAGTTATAGGGAGGTTGATTGGCTTCTTTCTCAGGGTATCTTCTCAAAATCAACTATAGGTTGAATATGGTTGACTCCTAGTTGACTTGGGTTGATTAGCGAATTTGAAGTCCTTGTCCTAGTAGAGAGTACTAGGAACCCTTTAGAGAGGGTGATAAAGTGATTCTTGTGTTAAGAGGTGAAAGGTCCTTGTTTGATTTTGGTAATTGAGTGACAACCTTAGGTGAACTAATTGTGTTTATGTGAGATACACAGGAGGTTAGTCCACAAGTACATGTGTGTGTGAGCAACATATGCCATAACGGTGAAGATGGCTCGGAGATGTTGCAAAGCTCACACATGTGATGAAGGAGCACACTGCACATGAGACATGACATTGAGTCATGTGATCAAGCTGGAGAAGATCAAGACATGACTTGGCTCAATGGACCGGTTGCAAGTGTGAAGGGCAAGTTGAGTGATGACTTGGCGTCGATGGACCGAAGCAACGGTGAAGAGCAAGTGAAGTCAAAATCGATGAACCAATATGATCACGTGATGACATGAAGTGGATCATATCATTATTGATCATGTTGGTGCATGTGTTGCATCGACATTGGAGATGAAATAGAATGCGCAAGGCAAAGGTATAACCTAGGGCATTTCATTTCACCAGTCATATGTGTGTACAGAAGTTGATGACCGGGTTTAGGATAGATGGCCGTACTATCAATAGGGGCAAACTTCCTATTCTACCAAAGTGCCACATGCTGCAAGAGAAGTTGGTTCATTTTGGTGGAAGGATGTGCTAAGATTGAACACTTTATACCGCATTATAGCTCGCTGCACAGTTGGGGATGGCTCCATGGTTTGTTTCTAGGAGGACCAATGGTCTGCTCATATCCTAAAGCATACATATCCAAGGCTTGCTTCCTATTCAAGGTCAGACAACATCTCAGTTCTAGAGGTGATGCAAACTGAGGACCTTGATTCCCTCTTTGTTCTGCTCTGTCACAGCAAGCTCTAGAAAACCTGGAGCATTTACAAGCACATCTGCATGGGATACCGTATGATGAACACTCTCAAGATTGTTGGAAGCCTATATGGGGGAATGACTACACCTCAAGGAAGTTCTATAAATATATTTTTGACACGATTGAAGCCCATCCGATCTTCAAGTTAATGTGGAAATCAAGTTGCACCCCGAGAGTAAAATTTTTTGCTTGGCTCGTCTTGGTGGATCGGCTCAACACCAAGACTATGTTGACCAGAAGGCATATACAGGTTCATGATGATGATCTTTGTGTTATGTGTGAGACTAGGGAAGATGAAACCATTGAGCACCTTTTCTTCACTTGCCCATTTGCAAGTCAATGTTGGGCTTCAATTAATTTCGTCTGGGATCACTCGCTCAATCTTCAAGATAAGTTCATTCAGGCCAAGACCATGGTTATAGTTTTTTCACTGAAGCCGCGATGATTGCTACTTGGGAGATATGGAATATGCGAAATGACAAGGTATTTGAAAGGAGAGAGCCAAATCAAGCCAGATGGCTTTGTAATTTTAAAAGTCAATGTCTTCTACAATCGGTTAGATTCAAGGCTAATCTTAGATCAGCTTTCGCTTGTGGTTAGATGCTTTCAGCTAATTTTCAATGTAAGTCTTTTAAACTCTCCTATATTTTTATAAAAAGGTTTTTCCACTATGGGGAACTCCCCCATAGTTTTTCCCTTCAAAAAAGAGGGGCAAACTTGTTTGCATATCGGTCATCTAGTGCCACTCGAGTGATCTAACTATGCATCGTTGCTAGGATCGAGTGGTGTGACAAGTTGAGTGGCTAACTCCTTTGAAAAAATAATTGTGAAAATTCTAACACACAAACACATGGTTGTGTACACTTGGTGGTGTTGGCACATTTGCAAAGGAGAAGATGTTGGTGAAGAAAAGGAGTTGAAACGTGTTGGTCACAGGGTGACCGGACGCGTCCGGTATTCACTCAGGCACGGGTAGGCAGACATGACCGGACACATCCGGTATTGGGACCGGACGCATCCGGTATTTAATCCTTGCATGGGCAGAGAGGCCGAGGTGACCGGACGCTGGTTCTTGAAAGTGACCGGACACGGGTTGTTCACTGTTCATGCGTCCGGTCAGAGGAGGCAAAACGCATGGTAGTATGCACTTGACACAGGGGCGCGTCTGGTCGGCTATACCGGATACGTCCTGTCACTCCAGGGTGGCTCTGGGAACTCTCTGGAGTTGACCTGACACTACCCAGCAAGCGTCCGATCATTTTCCTTCGCCACATCTGATCGTGTCTGTCAGAGCGCGCAGAGAGAGCCGTTGGGCACCAACGGCTATTTGATTTGAAAGGGACACGTGGCGAGCGAGCTATGAACGGACGCTATGACTAGACACGTCTGGTCGCCACACCAGACGCGTACGGTGTACTCGAGCAGCGCGTCTGGTCAGTACGTAGAATGCCCAGTGAAGGGGTAATGGCTCTATTTGTTTGTGGGCTTATAAATAGCCCCCTTAGCTGGCCTTGGGCTAGTTGCTGAGCATCCTTGAGCCTTGGCGGCTTGTGTAGGTGTGCTTGGGAGCCCTCTAACTCACTTGAGCTTGATAGTGATCATCTGATCGAGTGAGTGATTCTAGTGTGAATGCATCGTGAGGTTACATCGAGTGGCACTAGGTGTTCGAGTTGCAAGCCAGTGGTGCTTGTTACTCTTGGAGGTTGCCACCTCCTAAATGGCTTGGTGGCTTGTGACTCCATTGAAGCATGCGAGAAGATTGTGCAATGCTCCGGAGGAGGATTTGTGAGGGAGATTATGCTCACTCCGCGGGGATCACGAAGAGCAACTCTAGTTGAGCGTGTCATTGAGCTACCCTCACTTTCGGGGTAGGTTCTTGTGGTGCCCGATGTGCGGGCTTGGCGGGTGATGCCAATTAACTGCTGAACCCCCAAGTGAGCGGTCGACACAACAGGGATGTAGCTTGGTGGCAACCAAGTGAATCTCAAGAGAAAAATCACTATGTCAACATTGTCTTCATCATCTTCTCGGTGGTTTGCATTCCATGCAACATAAGCTTGTATTTACATTTCATACATTGTGCTTGTGTAGTTGCTTTTATGACTAGTTTAGCTTGTGTAGCTTGCTAGTTACCTTCTTGCTTATGTAGCATAGAAGTAGCTCCCTTGCATGGCTAATTTGGTTTGAGTAATCTTGTTAGTCACATTGCTTAGTTTGTGTAGCTAAATAATTTGCGCTCTCTAATTTGGCTTGTGTAGCCTTGTTATTGAGCATTGCTAGTGAGCTTAGGTGGCTTTATGCTTTTGCATCACTAGTTGTGTAGGAGCACCCCCGGTTGGCAAAGTACTAGTGCATAGGTTTGTGTGACCTTGCTCTAGAATTGTTTAAGTGAGCTCTAGCTAGCCCAGCACCTTTGTTGCCTAATTAGGAACTTTTGTAAGGTGCTTGTGAACATAGATAGAGGGGTGTAGTCTTGGCTAGACCGATAGTTTTAATTCCGCACTTGTATCGATTAGTCGGCGCAATTAAGTTTTAGAAAGGACTATTCACCCCCCTCTAGTCCGCCATCTCGACCCTACAAGAGGGACTGTGTAAGGTTATCCAGGAGGTTCTCGAGGAGGGTTTCATTTGTAATGACTTTGGGTCGTGACACCAAAGGTGTTATGGTTGGAACAACAAGGGTTATATGTTGATTGTCACCCACCTAAATAACTAATATGGGACTAATCCACAACTTCACTTGACTATTGGGCCACATGAGCTAAAACTTCAATGACATAGGCTACTAATGGGTTGGGGAATTACAATACTATTTCTCAATCTATCACCTCCTAGAGCAAAATGGAATGGAAATAAGTGAAAGATACACAATGGCTCTCACCTGGAAGAACACATTTGATCATGTTGTTGATAGGTTGTCTTTTGAAGAAGGTTAATGCAAAATTCCTTTAAATACCATGACAAATATTCATTGGATCAATTTGATAGGTTGGCATCACCAAATAAATGTAGAAGAACCCAAGGATTTATTCAAATTTATAGTAATATGTTTCAAGCAAACCTTGAAAAGAATATATTGATTAGAGCACTGTGACAACTATAATCATTATTACCACAAATTTAAGAACCACCTAGTCCATACCCCATACAAGAACATAGAAAACTTGCAGCATATAGGAAACTAAACTTAGACTCTACTATCCTACAACTTAACCAAATAGACCATGTCCAATGAAGGCTACTAATGGGCTTGGGTATTATAATACTATTTCTTAATCTATCACCTCCTAGAGCAGAATGGAATGGGAATAAGTGAAAGATACGTAATGGCTCTTGACTAGAAAGGTGCATTTGGTCATGTTGTTGGTAGGTGGTATTTTGAAGAAGGTAAATGCAAAAAATCCTTTAACTGTCATGACAAATGTTCACTGGACTGGTTTGACAGGTTGGCATCACCAAATAATCACAGAAGAAACCAACAACCTGTTCAAATTTATATTAGCATGTTTGAAGCAAATCTTTAAAAGAACTCAATAATCAGAGCATTGTGACAACTGCAATCATTATTACCACAACATTAAGAACCACCTAGTCCACACCCCATACAAGAACATAAAAAATTACAACATATAAGAAACTAAGCTTAGACTCTACCAGCTAGCCTACTATGAACCATACAGACCATGTCCAATGAATGATCGACCAAAGGTCATTCCTAGCATGCCTCAAGATCAAGCACAACATCCAAATAACCATCCACTTGAGCATCCTGGGGGCAGGACCTCTAGCATGTTGGTCTCCCCTTTACTGGCTCTAGCCATGCTTCTCGTTACTGCTAAAATCGATAAGGCAGGGCTTCTTGCAGTTGATGCAGGTGGGGAACTCCTTCTTGCTTACCATGAAGTACCTCCAACACCGTCTACATCCAGCAAGCACCAGCACCAAGCTTTCATCTGATGAAATATCTGACGATACACATGAGCTAGATGATGATAATTCACTGTCATGGCCACGGTCAACCTCTACCCTCCCTGTGGGTAGTGCCAGGCGTAGCTGTAGGTCCAACGGTGTCCTCCTCGCACTATTGCCACTGGAGCCGCCATTCTTATCATTCCTCCACCAACTCATGGCTGAGCACACACAAGACCAAGATTTATAGGCACCATTAGATATATCATGCTCGGTGAAACAAGACATGCAACTATGCAGGAGAAAGAACACAAATAGATATTTATAACATTAGGCTATGGAAGATCGTATGTTAATCGATTACCTAAAGATGTAAAAGATGAAAGACTTGTGCCTTGCCCCTTTTATAATTTTTTGGTTGTGGGCTATGAGGGGTGCTAGGGCATCTTATATAGGGGGTCAAGGAGGAAGACGTCAATGAAGTTATTCACTAGCAATTAATATGCTCATCATCAAAATCAATGCCTGCATGGGGGTGGTTGCATCTCTTGGTTGGAATTTTGGTAAGGCATCATCTTAATTTTAGTCAAAGAAATATTTTATATTATCAGCCTACAGCAGACATTTTGTAGGCCATCATTATTATTTTTAGTCAAAGTTTGACAAGTTTGGCCACAAAATTTTTGGGATCCCAATACATTTTGTCGTATACAACTACTCCATTTGATGTAGACAGAAAAAATTCTTGGCTCTAAAGAAATCAATGGCTGATGAGATTTTTTATGGAGGAAAACCCTGCTTTTATAAAGCAATACAAAACATTAAGTATGCTGGGGATGCCAGCTTACAAGCAAGCGCCAACTACCACTCAACAACTTCATAGCGCCAAATAAGCCAGAAAGATCCTACCAAACCTGACCACACTTGCAACACAAACAGCTAGCGAGAGAAAACAAGCATCACCTAGCTAAAAACAAAAAGAGCCAACTAAGCTAACAACAGTAAGCCAGCAGAGATAACTGATGGAGCCTACAACTCTAAGCCAACATAAAACTAAGCTTCTAGTCAAATGAGTCCTTTGACTTCTAAATTCTCTCGAATCCCCACGGGGATGAATTTCTAGGCTAGGTCATTAAAAAATATAAAAAATAGGTAATGGGCTCCCCTGCCAATGGTTCAAAAACTTCTAAATTCTAAATTTGCTGCTAGAAATCTTGTAGCCATGTCTTCATTCTCTTGAGCAAGTCTTCTAGGAACTTGGCACCTTTCCCCTTCAAAAGTATACACCATTTCTGTAACAGAGCAAAAAAATTTGTCAAATTCTTCATTCGATGACCCGAAAAAGACTTTTTGTATACTCATTCTATTTCATCTATTCTAGATCCTCCATAGAATATAGAAAAGATGAACAACTTAATATGATAGTTATGAGACTGTAAAGCAATCCATAGATGAAAGACTTCCTCAATATGTGTTGGGCATTTATCTCAACCCAAAGCCTCTTTGAAGCACATTCAAATAGTTTTAGCGAGGATACAGTTGAAGAATATTTGTTCATTAGTTTCTGGTACCCCCACATAGACAACAATTTCTATCACCTTTCCACTTCTTTTTCTTTAGATTTACCCCAGTTTTGCAATTTATCTTGAATGAGCATCCACATGAAAACTCAGATTTTCATTAGAGCTTTGCTTTTCCAGAGTTTGATCATCCTCTTGTTCACAGCACCTCTAAACATTTTATTTCTATAAATAGATCTGGTTAAGTATAACCAAGTGTTGACACCGTTTTTTAGTACGTGTCAAAATGATCAGGAAAGGCTGATTAGCAAGGGAGAGATTGCCGTGTGAATTGATGGCCAAGGAGAATAAGTTTGTTTTAAGCGGTGGCAGTGTATGAATTTGATTGGGAATGTTGCCGATGAAGTCAAAGGTGTTATTGCCGATGCCGATGGAAGAAGGTTTGGAGACTGTTGCCGATAAGGGAATGTATCGATGAAGGAAGGTGTGAAGACTGCAGCCGATGAAATAGGGAATGTGCCGATGGAAGGAGATCGAAGGTTGCTGCCGATGGAAAAGGGGATGTGCTGGTGGAAAGGAGACCGATAAGAATACCATCGTGATTAAGGCGGATCATGGAATAAAATAGGAATTGATTTCCTTGTTTACGATTAGTAGAGTCTGAGTTGTGTAAAAGTCATGTTCTTAGACTTGAGTTTAGTATCCTAGTCGTATTCGATTATGTTTCTATAGATCAGGATATAAATATAGAGTGAAGGGCAATGTAATAGAAATCAATCAATATACATAAAAAAAACAGCTTTTACTCTTATTTACGTCTACTTTTCGGCGACTTCGTCAATTTGCATATTTTTCCTTTTTTACGAGTTCTCATCGATTCGGCGAGTTGCATTGCTCTAAGTGCAATTTTCGTCGATCCTCGAGTTCCGCGTGAGTACCTCTTGGCCGTGACTTCCGGGCGTATCGCTGTTGTCAGGACCAAAGTGCTCGTATCTTCATCCTTATCGATTAACAGGTCAAATCGACTGGCACGCTTTGGATATTGATTTCGGGTATTAGCCCTTTGTGTTTGTAGATTCACTTTTGCATCAACACATCTTTTGGCACGCCCGGTGGGACAGATCTAATCAAGATGCCTAATCATGAGATAGATGCTGGGAATATCATCGCAGTAACAGAAGAAGATCTTAAGGATGATCAGAAGCAGGCTATGGAGAGGGCTATTGAAGAATATAGACAGCTTTGCTTAAAGTCATTCAGCATGAACAAAAGTGGACAAGTCATCCAGAAGCAGGACTTGCCGTTGCCTCGGCAGGTTACCTTTGATCCTAATCCTGGTAAACTTCAAGAGATGGTTAATTCTGCAGTGAATCATGCTTTAATTAATCACTCCAATGTGCTGTCCAATACTATTCATAATGCTGTGATTCGAACTTTCAAAGAAGGGCAAGCGTCACATCATTACGTCGGGCCTGCTTATCATCAACCAGAAGCAGCATCTGCTGTTGCTCCATCGGCTCCTCCAGCCGTTGTGGGTATAGAGATTTCTTCTCCTCCAGTATCAGCAGGATTATCTAATGCACAGTCTACTCCAATTCGTCCAGATTCAGCATTATCAGGACGAGTTCAGCTTGGTACAGATCTATCAGCATCAGCTTTATCAGGTCCTGTACTATAGAGTAATCAAACTCCTGCTAATTGGTGGGAATATGGTATGCCTCCGGAGCCATCTACTGTCAATCACGGATTATCTCAAGTGTTTGACGCAGCAGGAAAAACTCCTATAACATCGGCTGGTTTGCCGATAGCCCAAGCGCCTCAATATATTACAACTACTGCACAACCAAGTCTGGGAGGTTTTCAGGCGTATCTGGGTCAAACATCTGGTTCAAGTCCATCGGCAAGTTTGTTACCGATGCAGCAGAAGGCTCCTATAATCAGTCAACCTGGAGTACAGGTTATGCCTCAAGTTGGATATAATTATCCAGCAATGCCAACAAGCTACCAGCCATCGGCAAATTCTGTGTCGATGAATACTAATAATTGGTCAGGGCAGTTTCCTACTCAACATACAGTTCAGCCAAATCAACAGGTCACAGGAGTTCATCAAGGTCACATGCATGCTGGTTTTCAGAATCAAGCATCGGCAGCTCAGCCGATGAATCCTTTTCAGCAGATTAATGGACCACAGTTAGTGGCAAATATGCCAGTTGCTGGAGATCGTGGGCAACAAAGGTATGCAGAAGGATATCAACAGATGCCTCCAGCAGAGATTCAACCATATCGTCAGCAAGATATCGATGTTTTTTGGGCCGATAAGATAGCAGAAATTATGAGAGATCAATTTGGGATCAAGCCCAAGGTTAATACTTATTCTTATCGGACTCCGTATCCTCCAGCATATGATTTAATTCCTCTCCCAAATCGTTACAAAGTGCCAGATTTCACTAAATTCTCTGGGCAAGACGATACATCAACCATGGAGCATGTTAATCGTTTTATTATTCAATGTGGAGAGGCAGCTTGTAGAGATGAATTGAGAGTTCGTCTTTTCTCGTCATCTCTATCTGGATCAGCATTTACGTGGTTTATTTCACTACCACCAAATTCTATTATCACTTGGGCTGATCTGGAAAAGCAATTTCATAAGTACTTCTTTGCTGGAATTCATGAGAAGAAGCTTACCGATTTGGTAAAGATGAAACAGCGCAATGATGAATCGGTAGAAGGCTTCGTGCAAAGGCTACGAGATGTAAAGAATAAATGTTACAGTCTGGTATTGGATGATCGGCAGCTTGCCGATTTAGCCTTTCAGGGATTATTGCCACACCTAAAGGACAGATATGCCTCTCATGAGTTCGAAAGCCTAAGTCATTTAGTACAACGGATTTCTGATCAAGATACTAGAGTTTTTGAACCTAAGAGAAATTGGAACAAGAAAATTTCATTTGTTGAAGAAGCGGAAGATTCTGATTCAGACAATGAACCAGTTATCGGTTTGGCAGAGTGGGTTAAGAATAAGAAGCCGATATCTTGTCCCTTTGGTCACAAAGAGCCAGAAAAGTTTACTTTTGATGTCACCAAAGCCGATAAAATATTCGATCTTTTGCTTCAGGAGGGCCAGATTAAATTATCACCCAATCATGTGATCCCATCAGCAGAAGAGTTGAAGCATATGCTGTATTGCAAGTGGCACAATGCAACTTCACACAGTACCAATGATTGCAAGGTGTTTAGACAGCAATTACAGTCAGCTATTGAGTCTGGCAGGATAAAATTTGGCAATTCCAAGATTCAAAAGCCAATGAAAATTGATCAACATCCTTTTCCAACAAATATGTTGGACGCTGAAGGAAAAATTAAGGTGTTGACGTCGGAAGCTGCTGAAAAGAATGCATCAGTAGATCCCCAACATCGGATAACTACCGATGATGCAAAAGGCAAGGGGCTATTGACAGAGAGTGACGGTTCTGGGAGGCCTCCTCGATCTGGCATCGTGATTACCCATCAAAGACAACACGAAGGATGGCGTCAGCGAAGGGATCGGTATAGACGACAACAAGAGGAAAGGCGTCAAGAAGAGTGGAATCGGCATAAGGATCATTGGAATTGTCCATTTTTTATTCATTGTTGGGAAGAAGGTATTAAGTTACCTACTGTTGAAAATTGTCCAGAGTGTAATGGCTATTATGGAGTTAATTATCCTGCAAGAAGATTTCAATCTGGTAATCAAGGTTTGCTCATTAATGAGCCGATCAGAAGGAGAGCATCAGTACATGATCGGCTGGGAGGCAGGCTTAGTGTGCATGAAAGGCTTGGTAAACGTGTTGCATATTTTCCAAGGAATCAAGAGGAACTCGAAGAGATGGCAAATGCAAGAGTCCCTGATGAAGAAATATTCTATAGGGACCCTAATATACGTCGTGTGGAGACAACTAGAATTTATCAGCCAGTTTGGAAAACTAAGCTTCCTCAATGGTGTCCAGAAGGTTTGACAAAGACACAGAAGAGAAAAATGTAGCGGGATCGTCAGAAAGATTTATATCAAGAAGAAAGTCCCTCTAATGAGAAATCTGGTAACCAGCAGTGTCAGATAAGGCACAAGGATAAAGGTCCATCGGCAGACATCAATATGGTGTTTATGTTGCCGATGGAATTTTTGGCTTTGTCTGACAATGAAGAAGAGGTTGTTTCCTCTGATCAGATAGCTCAATTAATGTTAGATCCAATGATGGCTGTTTTTGAGAAGTCGGCTGATGATGAGAGACAACACCTCAAGGCTTTGTTTGTAAAAGGCAGAGTTGATGGGCAGCCCGTATCTAAGATACTTATTGATGGAGGAGCTGCGATTAATATTATGCCTTATGTGATGTATCGGAAGCTTGGTAAGGGAGATCAAGACTTAACTAAAACCGATATGATGCTAAAGGATTTTGAAGGCAATGTGTCACCAGCTAAAGGAGCAGTATGTGTTGAGTTGACCATCGGTAGTAAAACTTTGCCGACAACTTTCTTTGTTATTAATGGCAAGGGTGCATATAATTTACTTCTGGGAAGGGATTGGATTCATGCTAATTGTTGTGTTCCTTCTACAATGCATCAATGTTTGGTACAATGGATCGGATATAAGATTGAAGTTGTTCCTGGTGATTCTTCTTATATCATTGCATCGGCAGAATCAGATACTTATGAACGAACCAGGTGCATATCGGGAGAAGCTTGGGAAAAAGAGTTCCTCAAGGTTGCTGATTATGAAATTCTACCGATCCAAGCAGTCGGCTCTGAAGAAGAGTTTTAATGGATAGATTTGCCGATGATGGAAAATTAGGGCAAGGATTTACATCGGCAGATGATTTAATAGAAGTAGATATTGGTGAAGGCGATAGGCCAAGGCCCACTTTTATTAGCTCTAAATTAGATTCCAAGTGTAAACAGCAATTAGTTGATTTGTTAAAGGAATTTAAAGATTGTTTTGCTTGGGATTATACTGAAATGCCTGGATTAGACCGATCTATAGTTGAACATCGGTTGCCGATTAAATCTGGATTTCGGCCACATCAGCAGCCGGCTCGCCGATGCAATCCTAATATACTCCCTGATATTAAGGCCGAAATAACCAAGTTAATTGAGGCAAAGTTTATTCGGCAGTGTCGGTATGCAGAGTGGATTTCTAATGTGGTTCCTGTATATAAGAAAAATGGAAAACTCCGTGTTTGTATTGATTTCAGGAATCTTAATAAGGCCACACCGATGGATGGTTATCCGATGCCGATTGCCGATTTGTTGATTGATGCTGCAGCAGGGCATCAGATTATTAGTTTCATGGATGGAAATGCGGGTTATAACCAAATATTCATGGTTGAAGAAGATATTTCCAAAACTGCTTTTAGATGTCCAGGTCATGTGGGATTATTTGAATGGATAGTTATGACATTTGGTTTGAAAAATGCCGGTGCTACTTATCAGAGAGCTATGAACTTTATTTTCCATGAATATATCGGCACATTGGTGGAAATCTACATTGATGATATAGTGATTAAGTCTGGAGACATCACGAAGCATCTAATCGATCTGCGAAAGATATTGGAGTGCACCAGAAAACATGGATTAAAGATGAATCCCAATAAATGTGCATTTGGTGTATCGGCAGGACAATTCTTGGGTTTTATGGTGCATCAGAGGGGCATTGAAATTAGTAGAAAATCTATTGAGGCAATCAACAAGGTTGTTGCTCCTGCCGATAAAACTGAATTGCAATCTTTGATCGGTAAGATTAATTTCATCAGAAGGTTTATATCTAATCTGTCAGGTAAGATCAAGGCTTTCAGTCCGTTATTAAAATTGAAAGCCGATCAGGAGTTTAAATGGGGGTATGAACAGCAGTTGGCTCTAGATCAGATTAAGAGTTATTTAACAAATCCTCCAGTGTTAGTTCCACCCCAGCATGGAAAACCTTTCAGATTATATTTATCAACTGAAGATACTGTTATCGGTTCAGCTCTTATTCAAGAATTTGAAGGAAAAGAGCGTGTTATCTATTATTTGAGCAGACGATTAATAGATGCTGAAACCAGGTATTCGGCTATTGAGAAATTATGCTTATGTTTATATTTCTCCTGTAGTAAGTTAAGGCATTATTTACTATCGGCTGAATGTACTGTCGTATGCAAAGATGATGTAGTCAAATATATGCTATCTATGCCGATATTAAATGGTAGGATTGGTAAATGGATTTTAGCGTTATCAGAATTTGACTTACGTTATGAATCGGCTAAGGCAGTTAAAGGACAAGTTATGGCCGATTTTGTTACTCAACATTGCAATACAGTAGATTCTTTGGAAGTTGCTCCATGGACATTGTTCTTTGATGGGTCCACTTGTAATGAAGGGGCAGGCATCGGCATCGTGTTGATTTCTCCTCAAGGGAAGAAGTATGAATTCTCATTGCCGATCGTTGCCACATCAACAAACAATCAAGCTGAATACCAAGCATTGATAAAAGGGTTGGAGTTGCTTAAAGAAATACAGGCTGATGCTGTTGAAGTCTTTGGTGATTCTATGCTAGTTATAAATCAGTTGATTGGGATTTATGAATGTCGAAGTGAAATCTTGATTTCATATCATGAGAAATGTTTGGAATTGTTAAAAGGGTTTAGGAGTTTTCATCTGGAGCATATTTCCCGGATGCATAATGAAAAGGCTAACCGATTGGCTCAGCATGCTTCAGGATATCAACCTGTTCAAGAAGCATTGACTTTGGTGGTTGATGCCGATGACTGGAGAAAGGAAATCATTGATTATTTAAAAAATCCATCTAAAAAGGTTGAGAGACGTGTAAGGTTCCAAGCGACAAAGTATGTACTCCTCGATGATGAATTATATTATCGTACCATAGATGGAGTTTTACTCAGGTGTGTTAGCATAGAGGAGTCAAAAAGCCTGATGAGTGAAATTCATGAAGGAGTATGTGGGGCTCATCAGTCAACATTCAAGATGAAATGGATGATCAGAAGAAATGGATATTATTGGCCAGCTATTCTTGAAGATTGTTTTAAATATTTTAAAGGATGTCAGGAATGTCAAAAGTTTGGTAATATTCAAAGAGCACCCGCATCGGTTATGAATCCCATAATTAAACCATGGCCGTTTAGGGGTTGGGCTATTGATCTCATCGGTCAAATTTATCCACCATCGAGTAAAGGGCATAAATTTATTCTGGTTGCTACCGATTATTTCACAAAGTGGGTTGAAGCAATTCCTTTGAAAAAGGTGACATCGGCTAACATGGTTGATTTTGTGAAGGAACATATTGTTTACCGATTTGGCATCCCTCAAACTATCACTACCGATCAGGGCACTATGTTTACATCGGGTGAATTTGATGAGTTTGCTTTGAGTATGGGAATTAAAGTTTTGAATTCTTCACCATATTATGCCCAAGCAAATGGCCAAGCTGAAGCATCTAATAAGGGGATTATCAAACTTATTAAGCGCAAGATCAGAGAATATCCTAAAAAGTGGCATATCATATTAAATGAAGCTTTGTGGTCATATCGGATGGCATGTCATGGTGCAACCAAGGTGTCGCCTTATCAATTGGTGTATGGGCACGATGCAGTATTACCTTGGGAGATTAAGATTGGATCTAGGCGGATGCGTTTTCAGGATCAACTGACAGCCGATGATTATGATATCCTTATGAAAGATGAGTTGGAGGACGTAGCAGGTCATCGGTTAAAAGCTTTGGTTAACATCGAGGAAAACAAGAAGAGAGTAGCTAGGTGGTATGATAAGAAAGTGAAGGTAAAGGAATTTGCCGATGGTGAATTAGTCTGGAAGTTGATTTTACCGATTGGGACTAAAAATTCTAAGTTTGGCAAATGGTCCCCTAATTGGGAAGGTCCATATCGGATAAGTCAGTCTGTTCCTGGTAATGCGTATATTCTTAAAACTCTCGAAGGAGTGGTATTTCCCAGAGCGTTAAATGGAAAATATTTAAAGAAATATTACCCTAGTATTTGGATAGATGCATAAAGAGTATAGTTGCCGATAACAATCCTATCGGCTGGAGTTAAAACAAAGTATCAATTATGCCGAATTTAACAAAGCCTGGATGGCTGATATCGCACGCAGGCGAATTTCATCGGCTTCTTTTAGTTCCTTGGCATCTTCATCGGCATTTCCTTCCACAGGTTTGATTTTATTTTTCAATACCAAGGCCTTGCGAGCTTGAGCATCCCGTTCCTGTTGAAGGGCTTTAATGGCGTCGGGAAGCTGGTCTTCTTCTTGTTTGGCCTGGGTCAGAGCTGTCTCAACTTGTTCCAGTTCAGCTAGCAGGGCTGCTTTCTTTGCCGATAGATCTGAGATCTTCTGTCTAATATCGGCACTGGAGGCTTGCAAATTATTGATGTTCTTGTGCTTCTCGTCGGCAGTCTGCTTCAGCTGTAACATCTCTTCTTTAAGTTGAGATTGGGCTGCTCTGTCAGCAATACGATGAACGGCCCTTTGGTATTGAAGCTGTCTGCTTTCCAGATGGACTGCTGGAAAGATGATTTCTTCAACATTGGAGGGGACTTGGCCGCGGATTGCCTTGAAGATAGACTTCGCAGGATCCGAGTCGATTACCAATTGGGCAGTTTCTTGCTGAAGCAGGTTTAGGAGGGTTTCCAGCTTGCCATATGTGTCTGATGATATTGTTCCCAACGCCAGGGAGGAGCTCGCTTCTTCTCCATCGTCATCAGAAATATCGATAGCAAAAGAAAACAAGCTATCGGGAGAATCTTGTTCCTATGGGATAAAGAGAATTAGAAATCTTGTTTATAATATTTTGAAGATATATCAGGTAGTTGATTGGTTTACCTGCTTCAAGGCTATTTCTTGAGCTTGACTTGAAGGAGCGGCTTGTAAAGGGTCCTGTGAAGGATCGGCAGAAGATGCCGATGGAATGTCTTCAATGACCACATCGGTAGTCGGCCCTTGAGGTACAATTGCCGATGATGTATCTTGGGCAGGAGCAGTTTGTTCAGAAGGCTGATCGACGGGTGTTGGAGCAGACGCAGGGGCCGGTGTAGGTTTTTGTCGTTTCTGTTGAGCCTCAGCATCGGTCAAAGCTTTACGTTTTTTGTTGTGCTTCGACAACAACTAGCTGGGGGGCATCAACATCTATTGGTAGAGGAGCTTGTATGATCGGTGTGCTTACCGATGTATCCATTTGTTGCTGCAAAAACAGGTATAAGATTGGATGTTTAATGGGAAAAATAAAAAATAATGAAAGAATACCTCTGAGGAAGGAGTAGAAGTTGTGGTGCTCGGTAAAGTTGCCGATGATGATCCAGCTGCAGCTTGTACACCCTGATAGTGGTATGTTAATATAAAGTGTATCAGCAGAGAAAATAATAAACAAGATTATTACCTTAAAAGCCTTGATCAGGCTTGAAGCAGCAGCCTTTGGAGAAGCCCTAGATGTTCCCAATCTTGGTCTAGAAGCGCCAATTTTGGTACGAGCTCTTTGGAAAGTCAAGGCTTTCAGGGTAGGGGCGTTGTAACCGATTGCTGAAATCGGAGAGGCTAGATGGAGATTGAAGGGTTTTCCGCTTTTGCTTATCGGTGGAACTGGATCGTCAGCCTGTTTCAAAGGAGGTTAGTTACCGATACACATAATAAAATAAAAGGGAAGGAACAAAAGTTGAAAGGAACTTACTGCATTATCAGGAATAGCATAATCGGGGTCAATCTGGTGCCGATATGTGTGAACAGATGTTGAAAATAGCTGTTCTTTCCATTCCTGCCACCATTGCTTGTATGATTCTGTTATGAAAGAAGCTGGTGACCAGGCGGAGAGATCGACATTGGAAATATCGGCATTAGGAGCAAGTCTTACTATCCTGCTCCATTCAGTTCCAGAGGTGATGATTTCCCTAGGTTTAATTACATCGGCATAGCACAGTTTAATGGGCAATTGCCCAAAAGCCAGCTGGCGAGATACTGCCGATGGATTGTAAAATTCATAAGTAATGTGGGAGGCTTTCCCACTGCCAAATGTATTGACTGGAATTGCTCTGGGGGTGATGATGGCCATCATGAGATCATTATCTTGGTTCAGATCACCATCGGCAAAATTGAAGAGGAGGGAAAATTTGTTATCCTCGTCAATATAAGGCACCCAAGCCCTGTGATCACGAGGGAGACCATGGTAGAAAGTATGAAAAAATCTGCCGATTTGATCCTCATTGGCTTCTGTTCCGGGAAGGACGATGATTGCTTCACCAAAGTTGAGAGGGGGGCGTGTTGCCGATTCATCATCCCTGAGGACGTGTTCTTCGGGAATCTCTCGTGGGAATTCCTGAGCAAAGAAATCCCATTGTAAACGCTTGTGCATGTGGGCGTTTAACCACATATTAATAAACCACCATGGGCCTCCCAGATTGCCGATGGGTTCGCCAAGTATAAGCTTTTGGGATACTTGGTGGAGGAGATGGTAGGTTGAACTCAGAAGATATCGGCCAAGTGGAAATCTGACACCGTTGGCCAAGAGCTCTGCTGCTGGGAGGAAAGCATTAGTTGGTCCTACCGATCGTCCGCAGAAAATAAATTTTTCTAGCCACATGTTCAGGAATGTGGCATGCTCCCTTTGGTTGACAGTACCAGTCTTTTGGTACTCCTGGATATATCCCGTCCAGCCGCCGATGTTGCGTGTGGTTATTCTGTACTCAGCTTTTCTGCTGAAAATATGGCCTTCATCGACAGTTGAAATGTCTAGGCCTGTGAGCATATACACATCGGCAAGGGTGGGGGCACATGGACCATGACCAAACATGAAGGTGTTGGTGGTGTCAGACCAAAATTGAGCAGCAGCTATCATCATAGATTCATTTTTTTGCATATCGGTAATGGACAGCCTGATACATTGATCTATTTTTCGCTCTGCCCAGAATACTTGCATTGACCTGTTGACCCTCAGAAACCAATTTTTTCACCCTTTGGTGGGTTTAGGCCAAGAACGGAATGTATCTTTCCACAAATTCAAGGAGAAATTCTGAGATTTGAAGGGAATACAATTGGCTTCTGCATTAATCAAATCAGTTGGGTCTGGGTTGCCCATCGGACCTAAGCAGTGAAGAGGAGGTTGATGGGTTGGAATCACCAATGTGTTGCGGAGTTCCTAGGTTTGGAAGACCGAGAAAATGAAAGAGAAAGAAAATGTCGACTATAAGAATTCGCAGGGAACCGAAAGGATTAAAGTAAAAGTAATAAGAAAAAGAACAAACCGCAGGGACGTCGAAGTTGACAGCCATTGCTTCAGGAGGATGAGGGCACGAGCTGGGAACTTGAAGATGATGATTCAGATGAGTTGAAGACGCGCGGTTGTTGGTTAGGGTTGTCGCCGGGGTGAGAATGCCAAAAGGTGGAGTTTGAAGGTAGAAGATGAACAGCCCGGAGGAATCTATTTATAGGTTATCTGGAGTAGGGGTATTCTTGACTTATCTCTATGCCGTATGCGGATGAATCGAGGTGGTTCAGTTGGATATGGTAACTGTGCGCACGACAATCAAGGAATGGTACAGAAGATTTGACAGCAAGTAATCATAGCTTGAAGGATATCTTGGTACAAGATTTTTTTCAGTTCTAAAAATGATGCGTTACGGTGAGATATTGTTGAAGATGTGTTATTTTGGTATCTCAACCATAGTTAAGGCAAAGAAGGTTAGAAAAATGCAATATATATATTGAGATACGTGGGTTGGATCTAGATTTGATTGAGTTTGGTAACAAATCATGTTATGCTTGGAAGAGTGGGTCAAAGGAATAGATAATAGCAAGCATCAGTTGGAGTAAATTTCGGAGAATCGGTATCTTATACTCCGAAATTGGGGGGCATGTGTTGACACCGTTTTTTAGTACGTGTCAAAATGATCAGGAAAGGCTGATTAGCAAGGGAGAGATTGCCGTGTGAATTGATGGCCAAGGAGAATAAGTTTGTTTTAAGCGGTGGCAGTGTATGAATTTGATTGGGAATGTTGCCGATGAAGTCAAAGGTGTTATTGCCGATGCCGATGGAAGAAGGTTTGGAGACTGTTGCCGATAAGGGAATGTATCGATGAAGGAAGGTGTGAAGACTGCAGCCGATGAAATAGGGAATGTGCCGATGGAAGGAGATCGAAGGTTGCTGCCGATGGAAAAGGGGATGTGCTGGTGGAAAGGAGACCGATAAGAATACCATCGTGATTAAGGCGGATCATGGAATAAAATAGGAATTGATTTCCTTGTTTACGATTAGTAGAGTCTGAGTTGTGTAAAAGTCATGTTCTTAGACTTGAGTTTAGTATCCTAGTCGTATTCGATTATGTTTCTATAGATCAGGATATAAATATAGAGTGAAGGGCAATGTAATAGAAATCAATCAATATACATCAAAAAAACAGCTTTTACTCTTATTTACGTCTACTTTTCGGCGACTTCGTCAATTTGCATATTTTTCCTTTTTTACGAGTTCTCATCGATTCGGCGAGTTGCATTGCTCTAAGTGCAATTTTCGTCGATCCTCGAGTTCCGCATGAGTACCTCTTGGCCGTGACTTCCGGGCGTATCGCTGTTGTCAGGACCAAAGTGCTCGTATCTTCATCCTTGTCGATTAACAGGTCAAATCGACTGGCACGCTTTGGATATTGATTTCGGGTATTAGCCCTTTGTGTTTGCAGATTCACTTTTGCATCAACACCAAGACTTCTCATAGATCCCTTCTAGAATTGAGACCCATTGCTAAACTCACACTGTGAGAAAGATTTGCTTCTAAGATACTTCCTCTTCAAAAGGTTATAACACTGAAAGTGCACCTAGCCCTTTAGTGAGTTTTGAGTGATTGAATGACAACGTGATTAAAGGTCTAACCCGTGTACTAAGTGTTGGATAGAAAATAGGTTATCTCATAGGTACTAAATGAAAGCCAAAATGATGTGTTGTTGTATAAACAATCTAGTTTTAGCACAAGACAACAATGCAAATGTAACTCATGCAAGGCTTATTCATTATGGGATTTCAATGACTCTTATGAAAGCAAGCACGTTGAAGAATAATTAATGAGACATGAGGGATTGCATATGGAATGGTCTCACATTCTAAACCTTGCTACACTGAAAGACAATTATAATTAAACTTAATTAATAATTCAACATAAGGTGTGACTTGATGGCTTGAGTTGGTGAAGATAGCAAGGAAAGGCTTCGAGGTACTAAGCAAGGGTGAAGGGCAAGCGACAGCTTGGTGACCGAGGAACCTAGCTAAGGTGAAGAAGGAAGTACTTGCATTTAGTCGAGGTCCTAACCAAACCATGACGGTCACATTGAAGTGAAGGGTCAAATCTATTGATGAAGGTTTGAAGTGACTTGATACATTTGAAGTTATCTCTCATTCATGGAATGGAATCAAGTCACATGCTCAAGATGGCTATGCTCAAGGACAAAATCAAAGTTGACATGTTGACACCCTCACTTGATGAAGATCAAAAGCCATAGCATTCGGTTTAAAGGAAATCAACTCAAGCGGTTCAAATTCCGTTTTCATTTGATCTTGAGTAAATAGGTATGCCATACTATTCAGAGGGATGCATCATACTGATAGATATTTATTCATAAGTGCTCAAGCCAACCCATGTGAGGTTTGAGTGAAAGAATTAAAGAGCCAGGTGCTAACTCGGTGTGCTGCAGGTCCAAATATCGGACATGTCCGGTATTGGCCTGGCTATAGCATCTTCGCTAGTGCTCTCAGTTTGGTTTGTCGGGAGTTCCTACAAACGTCGAGGGTTTCGGGGGCCGGAAGTCTCGGTAATCATCGGGAGTTCCAACGCCTCACACTCGCCACTGACTTAGTGACCATTGGCGATGTGCAGTATTGATACCGGACATGTCCGGTATTCCCCAACGGCTAGTTTTTCAAAGGGGCTATAAATACCCCTTCGCCTCCACCTTTGGATGTTGCTGATTCTGCTAACACTCTCACATGTTTTTGAGCCTTGAGAATACTCTTCAACCCTCTCTTAGTGAGTGATTGATTCAAACTTGCAAAATCCGTCTTGTGGGTTGAGTGAGATTCAAATTGAGAGCAAGCCACCCTTGAACACTTGTGCATATTTATCGATCTCATGATTTGCATTTGTTACTCTTGGACTCTTCGGTCCTAGATGGCTAGGCGTCACTGAAGAGCACCCAAGAGATTATGGTGTGCCTCGGGAAGTTGGTAACGGTTCGATTCCACCACCGCAAGGGAAGGGATCAATTAGTGGAAGGAGGAAAAGAGTTAGAAAAGACTCTGGTTAGAGTGGCCTTCGTGGTCCTCTAGAGCTGACCTTTGCTGGGTCGCTCACAGCCCCCTCAACGGAGAGTAGGACTCGACAAAGTCTGAACTTTGGTAAAAACAAATACCGTGTCTCAATCTCTATTTACATTCGGTATTTGTGATCTTTGTGTGTTGCCTGAGCTTGTGAACAGGTTACCAGAAGGAGCCAGCAACTTGGTTTGAGAAGCGACATCAAACGGAGCAAGTTGGGGGCTGAGCTGTTGTGCCCATGAATACCAGACATGTCTGGTATTTCCACCCTGTGCTGATTTTACTCATTCTCAGTTCTAATCTTTGTATTGTAGGGTTCCAGCTCTCTCTCTCTCTCTTTATATATATATATATATATATATATATATATATATATATATATATATATATATATATATATATATATATATATATATATATATATATTATATACCTTGCGTCCTCTGTTAGATAACTCATGAGGGGTTTATTTCTCTGATTTGGAGTTTCCGAGTAATTGGAAACTCCAACACTAATCGTTTCTGCATTTTAAAGGGTTGATTTTTAGAAATGCCTATTCACCCCCCCCCCTCTAGGCGACATCCTCGGTCCTTTCAAACAGACATCATTATCATCAGCTTTGAGCATCATCCACACCCTTGTATACATGATCCCTAACCCACCAAAGTCCTTGGGTAAACACATTCTCCCATTTAACCATGTGATATTTAGATTTCTCACTAGACCCTTGCCAAAATAATTTAGCTCTAATGGTGTCCATCTGTTGGTGGACCCCTTCCTTTAGATTATACATCCCCATAGTATATATAGGCAGACTACTAAGAAGTGGTTGTTAAGATCAGTCTACCCATTGATGTCATGTTCTTCCCCTTCCAAGGTTGATGCTTTTTCTCCATTTTACCTATCATTCTACTGAAACAGCTAATCCCCAAATGACCATCAGACACTAGAATCCCTTAATAAGTCAAAGGCAGTATCCCAACTTGACAGTTTAACATATTTGGCACCCTGATTTGGTCTTCCTTTTCAACCCCTAGTACCACCACTTCTGATTTATGATAATTGATTTTAAGATATGTCAGCCATTCAAAGCAGTATAATAAAAACTTCAAATTTGTAATGTTTTGCTCATCATACTCCAAGAATAGGATAATATCATCTACATACTGAAGCTGGGTTAAACCACCAGGAACCAGGTGAGGAACCAAACCCCTAAGGTGTTTCTTTTCCCCTAGTATGTGTGCTAAAGCGTCCCCTACTAAATTAAATAGTAAAGGTGATAATTGGTCTCCCTGTCTTAGTCCCCTATGTGTTTTAAAATATGGTCCATTCACCCCGTTGGTGTTAATGCATACTTTACCATTCTGTACAGTACTCATTATCTAGCCAATCATGTGTTGTCCAAATCCTTTTCTCATCAACACCTCTTCTAGAAAACCCCAATTGACACTATCATATGCCTTTTCAAAATCTATTTTGAAAATTACTCCTTTTAACTTCTTCCTTTCCATCTCATGTACTGTCGCATGTAAAATCAGCACACTGTCTAGTATATATCTTCCCTTGAAAGGTTGTTTGGCACTTATCAATCAGTTTTTCAGCAACCCTATTAAACCTATCCATCAATAGTTTACAGAAGATCTTAAAGCTAACATTCAGTAAGCAAATTGGTCTATTGCTTGACATTAACTACATCTTGTCATCCGCCCCATCATTTAATAGCAGTGGACAATGATTAGATGCCACCCTTGTTAAGGTATTCAGGAAACAACATGGAAAATGTTGTTCCTAATCAGTAGACACCGGAATTGTATCAATATTACTTAAAATGGCTTGCTCCTATTTGTTTGACCAGGTGAATCTAGGTCAAGTCCTCTTAATTTCTCTCAGGTGATGATCTTCAATGAAACTGTTGAACATCCTCATCAGTCTGGGATTGCCTTGGTGGTTACTCTTATCTTTGAAGTTCCTAATTAAGTTGAAATCCCTACCTATAACCACAGGCAAGTGAGAATTTTGATAACACCCATATCCAACTCCTTTAAAAAAATGTGCTGACCAATCATGATTTGCAGGTCCATAAACTACTGCCAATCTCCATCTAAAATTATCTAGCCTATCTTTGATCATCACCTCCAAGTAATAGACCCCTTTATTCCACCCCTCTATTTCTAATCTATCATCTTTGACTCCCACTAAGATACCTCCTGAATGTCCATAAGCAGGAATCCAATTCCAAATATAAGGAACCCCATTAGTGAACCCCTTTAATTCATTGTCAGAGAAACTTTTCTTGATAGTCTCCTGTATACCCACAATATCAATCTTCTCTTTACTGATTAATTCCTTGAGTTGTCTAACTCTAGCCTCCTTTCCCATTCCTCTGATATTCCATAGTAACATCCTCATGTTAACTAAGTATGTTGAGTTCTCTCACTAATATAGATTTGGCCCCTCTTGGTTCTTGAGTCCCCATCTTTCTCTGGCATACCCCTGCTATCTTCCACCCTACTAGCCCTGTTATCTTCTTCAGTTAGACTACCTTCTTGGTTCTCTTGTGACTAAATAATAGTGATCATACCCCTATTCCCCACCAAATCAGAATTTAGGATAGACCCAACTTGCGTCTATTGATGATACAAAGTCTGATTTCAAAATGTATTAAGTTCTGTGCAACACACGGGCATGTTTGTTAGTATTAGGTAAAGATAAAGATTACAAGCCACAAAAGATAGAACAAGTCGAAATATGTCAGGCGCTGATCGGCCAGGCTGGTGCACCGATTGCAGGTGAATGGCCCATTGAAACCAGACTCGGAAGTGAACATCGACATATGTGTTCTGGAGACAGAGAGACGGTGGGGTCTACATACACCTTATATAAAGAAATGAAAACCAATAATGAAGGGAAACTTTTGGACGGGAGTTTGCACCGAGATTCATAGCCATCGTGTAAAGAGGAGAGACAGAGTTGGGTCACGGCGAGAGCTGCCACAGATCGGCATTCTCTTCTCCATATTTAGACCTTCTCTTCCTTGGTCTACACTTCGGCGATGTTCTTCTTCCCATGCCCTCCTCCATCCTGGGTTTCATCTCACAAGACGAGCTAGGGTTAGCCATGTTTTTTCGCAGAAAAGACCTGACCACAGGACACGGGGAAGGCAAGATTATTGGGCCTGCCTGAGGGAGTCGAAGGAGGAAATTAGCAAGATTGCTGAGGGCCTTGTAGCTTCTCAGTTTTCTTGTGGTCTGACATGGTATGGTGAAAATCCTCTTTGTTCCTCAAGTTGTGAAATGCTGATCATATCATGTGTTCATTTTTGGATGATTTGGTCTTTTGCAAGATTATTAGGTCTTTTGCATGATTTGGTTTGGTTGCCCTAGTTATTAGGTAGTGTCAGTTCATCTGAACATATCGTCTATTCATTCTAGGATAACTAAAATACTGAAAATTCAGATAAAAAAACATTACGAGTAGTGTTGATTAGTCAAAGATTATATTCAGCTAGCTACAAGGTTTTTCGTCAAATCATTGTCACATGCTATGCCTCAATTTATCTAATGTGAATACAGCATCTTGAATTTAACTCTCACATTAAGGTGCAATATTCCAAGCGATAGTGCTAGACAAAATTTATACAATTACATAGGCACTTCTAACAAAAACTTTGCCGGAGCCGATTTGAAGTGACCGAGCCATAGACTTTCATGTATATTGTTGGCCAAAGCGTGTAAAATTTGTGTACTTTGAATGCGCTGATACTTACATATAATGGGAAGGAGTGTAGTATATCTGTTACGGGCCAATCCCCAGCCCCCTACTGGGCCTAGCGAGGCCAAAAGGAGGGCTCTGGCCAGCCGAGGCCTGGTCCAAGGCGCCCCAAGCACGTGTAAGAGGGGGTCGACGGCTCCCCTAGAGCTGTCGGCCTCCTCCCACCTGGAGGAGTCCATATTAGATGAAAATTCAACAATAGAACTAGATATGGATAGAAATAAAAGGAAATAGAATTTGTTTAAAAAATGAGAGGGTAAATCGATCTATAAGGACTCTATCTATATATATAGCTTGGAGGTCAAGTCCCTTAGAGATTATAAATATAGGGGTCATGTACCCATTATGATTAAGCAAAAAAAAAGAGTATTGTTCCTCTCTATCTATCTATCTCCCTGCGCCTCCCTCCCTCTCTAGCCACACATGTGCCCCCTATTGCCCTAGCAGTCGCCTCCTTCCTCCCTTGTGCCTACTCTCTCACGCCATCACCCCCAACCCGATCGATCAGGGCAGAACACCTTTGGTATTCAAAGACTAGGTATCCATATGGGTGACAACAGCAACAACATGCTAGTGGATCTGAAGGCTCAAGGTCTTCTCGTTGACCTCACCAAGCACATGGGACAGGGTGCTCACATGGACATGGTGCAAGAGCACCTTATCAACATTGACACTCACACCTAAGCAACTTGGAGCATGGTCACTCCACCGGCAGCAAGGAGGACATTGACACCGCAGCTGCGGCCAAGGCAAAGCTGGAGCATGACGCCGCGGCAAAGGAACTTGAGGAGGAAACAAAACACGCCACAGAGATTGCGCGACGTGCCTTCCTCATGGAGAAGATGGAGAGCTCCAAGTCCTTGACAATCCCCGAGATTGTGGAGCAGATGATGAACAATTTGTTGGTTACCCCACCAAAGCCACATGCACCACCTAAGATGTTGCTGCCACCTCCACTTCCTTACCCGACTGCAGCACCAGGATCCTTCCTGACTCCCCAACGCCACTACCATAAGTTGTCGTTTCCAACATACAACACCAAGGAGGATCTACTTCCATGGATCAACCACTGCGAGCAGTTCTTCAAAAGCCAGTGCACCCCCAACAATGAGAAAGTCTAGTATGCCTCATTTCATTTGACAGGTGGAGCACGGCGTGGTACATTCGCCTGGCCTAGAACAAGACGATGATCGGCTAGGGCTACTTTGCTCATTGCGTTAATGAATGCTTTGGCCCTCCAACTTGGTGCAACCGCTAGGCAAGCTGGCATCCTTGTGCAAGACAGGGTCCTAGCGCATCTATTTAGCATCTACACGGCAGGCCCGCTGGAGCCACTAAAGATAGACATGGAGCTCAAGAACCCTCGGGACATGGAGAAGGCTATGTCGCCGGCAAGGGCATATAAGTGACGAAACTCCATCATTGTTGACCTCACCAACACAGTTACAACACCAGCTGATACTGCAGCCTGTCCTCCACTACCTCCAAAAATGGCATCCTCAGCATCAACTACATCTCACGCACCAGGATCGGCAACAGCGACACCATCTAATGCACTAGCTCACGCTTCCCAGCGCCTCATCGCCGAGGAGATGGCGGAATGTCATCGCATGGGCCTCTGCTTCAACTGTGATAACTAGTTCACCCGCGGCCACAAGTGCAAGCACCTCTTCGACTCACCCTCGACGGCTATGACATAGAGGAGGTCTAGCCAGACCTCATGATGCTCATGGGCGCCTAGAACTCTAGTGTGCGTGGGTGGCACACCATGTTCTTTGCAGGCACTGCCCTAGAACATGGTGTGCGCATCCTCGTTGACACCAGTGCCATGCACAACATCATCGACAACAACTTTGCCCGCCTAGTTGGTCTCATGGAGCACCACATCGACATTGTGATACTCATCGGTAGTAGCAATGAGATTACCTACCGAGGAGCATGCTTCAATGTGCCCCTCCACATCGACACCAAGACATTCAAGATTCACACCTTCTTGGTGGACCTTGGCATCGACATCGACATCATCCTTCGTACACCATGGATGGCCAACATCGACAGCACCCTCTAGAACTTTGCATCACTAGAACGTATTCGACACGGTCTACTGACATGTGTTTGCCTTCGCCCAGATTCGGTAGGGAATCAGGGACGTCCTAGAACTGCACGCCATCACCAACGAAGAGGGGTGGGATGTTGTTGATGACCATGATGACAATAAACCTGAGGAATACGCACAGACCATCTGTTGGGGGAGCCCATATGGAATATAGGCCAACTCCCCCTCGAAGAGGCCCAATATAATTTAGTGTAGTAGCATGATGAAAAGTCTAAGGCCAAGGCGATATGAAAATAAGTCAAAGGCCGTGATGAAAAGTTGGAGGCCAAGGTGCTATAAAGATAAGTCAGAGGCCATGATGAAAGTCTGAGGCCAAGGCACTATGAAGAAAGTCAGAGGCCATGATGAAAAGTCAAAGGTCGAGGCGATATGAAGATAAGTCACAGGCCGTGATAATAAGTCAGAGGCCGAGGCGCTATGAAGATAAGTCAGAGGCCGTGATGAAAAGTTGGAGGCCGAGGCGCTATGAAGATAAATCAGAAGTCGTGATGAAAAGTCAGAGGTCGAGGCACTATGAAGATAAGTCAAAGGTTGTGATGAAAAGTCAAAGGCCGAGGTGCTATGAAGATAAGTCTGAGGCCATGATGAAAAGTCTGAGGACGAGGTGCTATGAAGAAAGTCAGAGGCCATGATGAATAGTCGGAGGATGAGGCGATATGAAGATAAGTCAGAGGCCGTGATAATAAGTCAGAGACCTAGGCACTATGAAGATAAGTCTGGGGCTATGATGAAAAGTTAGAGGCTAAGGCGCTATGAAGATAAGTCAGAGGCCGAGACAATATGAAGATTAGTCAGAGGCCGTGATGAAAAGTCGGAGGCCAAGGCGCTATGAAGATCAGTAAAAGGCCGTGGTGCAAGATCAGAGGCCAAGGCACTAGGAAGATCAATCGAAGGCCGTGGTGCAAAGACAGAGGCTGAGGCACTATGAAGATCCATCAAAGGCCGTGGTGAGAGATCAGAGGCCGAGGCACTACGAAGATCAATCAAAAGCCATGATGCAAAATCAGAGGCCGGGGCACTATGAAGATCAGTCGGAGGTTGTGGTGCGACGAATAATGGGCTGAAGGCCCATGCTCGACAACGGCCCATCAACAAAGGTGGTAGCAAAAGAAAAAAAGACTCTAATGCCCGGAGGCATGAGCACAGTATATAGGAATATACCAGAATATGCCTTAGTTGCCCTAGGGACATTTCTGTACTCGACAAATGATGTAACCGTGCCCTATAAAAGGGGGAAGTCAGTCATCTCAAAGGAGGATGGCACGTAATTCGAAACCCTAACTATTGCCTCGGTAGTTGCGTGAATGACATTTTTGTATCTGCGCCTCCGCTAGTCGAAGGCCTCTACCCCAAAGCAGAGCCTTCGACCCTCGGGTGTCGAGCAGCAGCGAGCTCGCTCCTCTCTCACTCTCACTCTCACTCTTTCTGTTGGGACCCCTATTTCGCAACACCATCTGTGCAGGCCCTAGCCACAAGTTGGAGATCACATACTTAGTGATTCCCAACATGCTATTGAGACCAATGTTGAGGTTAGGTTGAAGCTCAAAGAGCTCGGTTCTAGAAGCTGCGCCTTGTATGGTAAGATCAAGGCAAGCACCACCGATTGTGGTCTCTCGGCAGCTCAAAGTCCGCATAGAGGTGGACCTGACAGTAAGACCACCCGCACTGGTACCTGTAAATGCTTCCGGTACCCGGCCACATCGACAAATACCAGTGGAAAGAGCTGCACCGGGAACGGTATCACATACGGCACAGCGACTTCGTCCGCCAAATCCAGAGCAAACGCGCGTGTCCGCTACCTGCATGCGAGGTGGCCGGGGGTGCTGCTGTCCACACGCGTGAGAGAGAGAGCAGGAGAGAGAGTATGTACTAGCGCGGGCCCCACTTGTTTAACGATGACAAAATGTTATAACTCACAAACCAAAAAACCAAATTAAATTCCGATTGCACCATTAAATTCGTTTCAATAAATACTTCAAAACAAGATGTCACATGGATATATTTAGATAAAGTGACAAGTGGGCCCCACAGTGGATAGAGGATGATATAGAGGATGGATGGATGCGGAGAAACTGTATATTTTGTAGTGACTAGGATAGGATAGAATATTCCTTTTAGAGGATGAATATAG
Organism: Saccharum spontaneum; assembly: GCA_022457205.1. NCBI lineage: Eukaryota > Viridiplantae > Streptophyta > Magnoliopsida > Poales > Poaceae > Saccharum > Saccharum spontaneum. Next base: position 5,792,620 of record CM039608.1, on the reverse strand, counting down.
AGGTCCATGAGTGCGGATAGTCTAATCGCAACCTGTGACAGCCAAGAAGAGGAGGACAAGAATTTGAACTTCAGTCTAGAATTCACCCGTAAAATTAGGAGTCAAGAAAGAGAAGTCGATGATGATCAAGTTGAAATGAACATCACCTGTAACCCCGAAGTTTGATACTCCGTACCATGAACTGAGACGAGAAAGGGTGTTGTAGTAGTCGTAGTGCCAGCAGATGACTATGAAACACGGAATACAAGTGAAGGGTTGCCATAGTAGTAGTCGCTGCGCCAAATCTCGAACTTTGTATATGTTTGCCAAATCCTGTTATATATTTCCTTTTTTGTTCGTTTTTATTTGAACTAAACTATTCATGTTGTTGGGTGAGTGGTGTGTATATAGCAAAAAGAGTCTTCATGTCACTCGATGCATCACTACCTCAAGCATCATCTACCTTCCTAATCTTTTCTGGCCGTGCCTGCAACTAACAATGGCTTGGTTGATGATTGCATTGCAACTCCATTCCCTCGCTAATCACCATGGCCCAACTTAAACACATGATCTCGATGATTTCAACTCTTCTTACAACTACTATCAACCTCACCCATTGGCTGCTTAGTAGCGCCGCACTCTGGCTAGTTTCATCATTTGTGCTAATAAAGGCTATGGTTAACAAACAAAGATCACTATGAACTGACAGCATCTTGCACATGATGAGATGACTATGGCCATGTTTCTCTTATAAAGAAATTATGACTACCAAAAGATCTAGGGGAGTGTAACTAGATCCTTCGACATCGACCTCTTCGTTTATGCATTGGCTACTTCAACATCGACCTCGTCCTTCATGCATGGGCCAGAGCTTTTGGTGATGAAACTACTAACCACATAATTAACTTTGTTCGACCACTATCGCAAAAGAAATTTTAGGATTTTAAAGTGTTTAAGTTAATAGTCAAAACAATTCAAATAACTATAAAACTATATCGTAGATGCATAAAAAAAGGAAATATTTAATCCATGATTTTTAGAGTGTCAGATCTTGATTCGACGACAACCCTTCCTTCTTCCTCCCTGCACATCATATCTCCCCACATGAGGGATATGGTTGTGCAAGACTTGACCTTGCTCCCCCTACCCCGCCTACCACTGACCATCTTTGACGGCGTCTCCACTGCTGGATCCGCTGATCTGAATTTGGGGGTTGTGTATGTGTGTTATTGATCAGCATCCAGTGTTCGCTTAAACGGCCTAAACGGCCGATTAAACGGGCGCTAAACGGTAAACAGTGATAAACTGTTTTGTTTAGGGGGTAAACGGAAAATTAAACGGTTGACCGTTTAAACGGTCAAAAAACGGAGAAAAACGGTCTAATGGCCTAAACGGAACGGGGATAAACGGTATTAAACGGGCTAAACAGTGGTTTAAACGGGTGTTTAGGCGAACACAAGGTAAATCTAGTTAAGTTTTACATGTATAAATTTGTATACTTAAGTTTATTATATTTATAAATATGTACACTTGATTTGTTATATGCATAAATATGTACATTTGATTCTTTTCACATGCATAAATATATATACATACTAAAATAATTGATTTTTACTTGAATTAATATTTATAAATGCTAGAATAATTGATTTTACATCAAAAAATATGCATATTTGGGTAATATTATGTAAAACCGTTCAGACCGTTTTAATCCGTTTAAACACCGTCTAAACCGTTTAAACGCTAAACAGAGGGTGACCGACTGTTTAGCGTTTAGTGTTTAGAATAACATTGTCAGCATCACAAAGGTTGGGCTGAAATTACCATCATGGGTGACTAACAGGTGACAACACAGACACCACGGAGACTAACAGGTGACAGCACAGACACCACGGAAGATGTACACTCATCTATATGAGAGGAAGGTATCGGCACACCAGAACTAAAAGATACATGCAATGCAAGTAACAACCTCACTCTTCAATATGTTCTTTCACTTGGCCTATAACAGTCAAATTCACAGGTAATTACATGCGAGCCAAACCATATGCACAATAAACTCCCACGGACCACATTGAGTTAGTTTTCCATAGAACACCCCATGGAGAAAAAAAAAACAAACTATATGCGCTCTATACAAAGGTAGAAACCTGTAAATATGTTACAACCTCCAACTACAAACCAGTGTGGACAAAGAATGGACAAAACTTTATGCACACGCACGCAACTCACAACCAAAGCTAGCTGAAATCCCAAACAAGATGGCCAAGTCACCAAAGTCGCATGCATCATGCTACATCAGATGCATCAGCATCTGGCTTTGAGGCATTATGAGAATTGCTGGATTTGGGTGATGATGGCTCTCTCGGAATGACCATTGGAGATTCTGGCCTCGAGGGGACAGGGGAGTGTTCTTCATCTACTGAATTTTCTTCAATCACGGGCAACACGTTTTGAGCACATATAATGTCGTTGTCTTCTTCTGGTTCACTGTCTTCCATATTGTCGTCATCCAACAAGACAACGTCTTGTGTGGTGAATTGATGAAAATCTACTATCTCACGCAAGAAGCGGTTTTCACGGGCATATGTTGAATTTTCTTGTGCCAGCCTTGATTTCTCTGCCAGCAATGCCTCCAGTTGCACACGAATCTGATTCAGCAATGGGTAGTTCAGAGGGACTATTCAGTAGATGTGGATAAAAAAGGTTGCACTCACTGGTTCACAAGTACAAGACCATATATGTTTTATATACCACATTTCAGAGGATGCAGTGATACTCTTTAGATGTTGTCAAACAACAAGTGACAGTACCAACAGTTTTCATAGTTAATATGAAACGAGATACTGGACTCAAACTTCTCATGACCATATAATATTGTTTCATACGAATCTAAATTTATGTAATGCTGAATTTTCAGAAGGGGGACAGTACTGTAAATTCGACCCTTTCATGCAAGTGTTAAAAAATGGAATGAACATTAATAACAACTTATATAATTTAATTTCAAGATTCCCATGTAGTAATATTCTCTTATCAGTTCGGTGGCGAACTATCACCTGTTCTTGATGAATTTAAAATCAAGATGTATTTAATTCACAAAGAGACATTCAACATGATAACAGATAGGATTGATCAGAAAAAAAATATATACCAAGTCATCATCTTCTTGAGTTCTGCTCCCTTTCTGCTTTGTTTCTCGCAAGAGCTTGTTCTCTTCTTCTAGCTGAGCACATCTCTGCTTTGCAAAAGCTAGATCTGCTTTCACAGATTTCAGTTCACGGAGTAGAAGTTTTGCTTTAGCAGCCATTGCATTAGCAACCTGAAACAATTTATAGGGGTGAAGAGAAAGGGATCAGTCCTGGTAGATATGATACTAAGAAGAATCATTCATTTACTTATCTGAAGAATTCATCTAATGATAGCAAGAAGGACAGATTGCTTATTCTCACCATAGTTTTATGTTTTTAGGGAAAGAAAAGTTACGCTAATTCAGTGTAAGAAGAGAAAAGAGCTTACTATGCTAATTAGATGGCCACAATGCTAGTGTTTCGATAATGCTACGAATCATAAGAAAACATTAAGCAACATTAGAAGGTATCCCTGTCAATTCTCGAGTCTCGACCGCACTAACATCCATAAGTCTCATCATCAAGAACTTACAACTCAGTAGATGGACAAAGGAACCAGAAATCTCTCTGAGCAGAAAATACAAATATATGCACGCTTTCATGTATTTGTAACGAAAACTAATGATGTTCCCCATTTCATAAGACTGGTCGCTAGAAAACATAGATTTTGATGTTGATATGCAAATATAAGGACCCCTAAATGGTGAGGTTTTCCCCATGTATGTAAAAGAAAAATCTGGTTTTCTGCATAGAAGATGTAAAATAGCATATATATTTGTCATCAAGATATAAGCATGTGGCACCTTACGTCGCGAGAAGCTTTCAGTCCAGTCTCCTGGGCAGCAGATTCAGGTTGACGAAGTGAAAGATTAGGAGTGCTGAGTGTATGTGTATCTACTGCTGAATTCGGCACATAAGAACTTGAACCGGCAGGTTTCCTTCTAATTTGAATTTTCTTTGTTTCCTCAATAATGCTGGAAGTCTTATTATCCACAATTGTGAGCCCTTCCTGTTCAACAAAGGAAGCAACAGGTTATCAATTTAGAAAATGGCTGCAGACGTTCATGCCATCTATATGACTGAAGCAGAAAACAAAAGAGATGTACAGAGTTAAGTAAGTGCACATTACTTCCAAGGCATTTTTTATCTTTCCACTAAGCTGGTTGACAGAAGCAGAAAGAGACTCTGGTCTGATCCGTGATGCAGCATCTCCAGCCTTCCAGTGGTTCTCAAATGCCCAACGAGAGTTAGGGGCCTAAAATTAGAAAAAAAAATCACAATAGTTGTAAACCGAAAGGCAACCTGGGACGTTACTGAAGATAGAGAGACAATAATGCCATACACGACAAGTCCACTTGTGACTGTCAGTGTGTCCAGTCCAGATATTCAGATACACCTTCTGCCTCACCTGATCTTTGCTGGATGCAGTGGTGGTGTTGGTACGAGGCCGTTCTTTCCTCAAGTCCTCAAACTTATGCGCCAACCCGTCGTCGTCGAGGATTCCCTTGGCTTTGCTCGCCAGAGTTTGCCACAGCCCGAGCTTGGGCTCTTCGATGCTTTTGAACGATGTGTAGCCGTGCGACGAAGCAGAGTCCTGCACAGGCAAACCAACCAAAGCGTATCAGATCATGAGGGTGTTGTGGACTCACTGTGGTGCTCTGGAGCTAGCTAGCTCTTGCCAATTTGCCATGCCATGCCATCTAGTGCTGTGTCAGGAACAGAGCGATTGAGCGTATCAGATCGCCGACGAGAAGGTGTATATACGCGTCATGATTTGGTACAATATCTATCTAATGATGAGGACTTTGGGAGCAACCAAGCAATCAGCAATCCATATGGCGGAGCAGTTTTGGTTTCTTCTTCTGATCCTAATATCGTTCGTGTATGTAACCATGATGACAGCGTAATAAGATGAAACAACAGAGCTCGATCAGACTTGGATTTGGGTAGCACAAGCAGAGATTTCGATCGGCAACCAAGAAACCGCACGGTAGGCCACCACTACAGGCAAGCCAGCCAGCGGGGCACAGGAAGCAGGGAAAGAGGAGGAGGAGGGGCAGGAGTGCGTGCCTGGGGATAGGAGCTCCGGCGATCGTCGGCGGCGGCGCCCTGCTTCCGGCGGTAGGCCATGTGGATCGGGGATGCCGGTTGAGTCTTTCACACGCGGACGCAGCACGGCACAGCACAGGACGCCGCACCACCCAAGAAGAGGATCAGTCAAGCAACTGGCCCTTTCGTGCAGACGGGGACGCGTCGTGGCCGGTACGCCACCACGCCGCCCAGTGAGTTCCCTCCTCCGTGCTGGCGACGATGGGTGGGCGATGGCCAACCTGGAGCTGTCGAGTCTTGATTCCCCGGGCGGGGCGAAAGGGAAAAGAAAAAAAAAACGTGGAAGGCTGGCGACAGCGAGGCTGCGCGTTAGTTCGGCCCCACCAACACACCAACCCACGACCTCGAGGACGACTATGAGTGAACGCAGAATGCCTGGGCTGAGCTGGGCTGCCGGGTTTGTGCAGATGGGCTGACCAAGTGGGCCGAGCCCAAGTTTACTAATCCAGTGCCGTGGGCCTTCGATAATCCTTCTCCTCCCTTTCCACTTATGCGCGAGCGAGGTAGAGCTGGGCTGCCAAATCTCTTAGCCTGCTTGAATCAATTATATTATGGCATTTTCCTATGCATACCAACGGTTCCAGCGTGTCTGGACAGGCAGGCGTGTCCAGATGCCCACACATACTGTTACGCCCCGCGCCTGCTCCTGCTGCTCCGCTTGCGCAGAAGAGCATGTGTGTGGGCTCTCCTAGCTGCATCGAGAGAAAGGGAGCATAGCGTGTGTATCCCAATGCAATGCCTTAATGCAAGAGAGAGGAAGGAAGCACAGTGTGCATACCCAAATGTTGACCCGGTTGTATGCTCCATCGTGGGGGGGCCAAGCCTTGTGGTGCAGGGGGGGCTGATTCTGCGTCTGTTGGGTGCTAACCCGCTCTGGCGCTCTGCATGCACGATGCACTTTTGACCAGTGAGTGCTCAGCTGTTTGGGCATTGATTGCCCATTGCGTGTACGTCCGACTATTGGAGCTAGCCCATATGACAGAGATAGCCAACATTAGATGAGTGCAAGCAGCGCGTGCGTGCTCTTGAGTCAGAACGCGTGAGGAGTAGCACTTGCTGCAACATACTGAAACCAAGTGAAACAATTAAAACATACGTTTGCAACATATGTGTATAACCACTGCAACATATGCAACATCTACATAAAACACTTGCAACATACGTCTGAAACAGCTTAAACATTTGGAAAAAAACACACTTGCAATATACATGTATAGCTACTACAGCATATGCAATATCCAAATGAAACACTTGCAACATACGTTTGAAACAGCTGAAACATTTGAAACATACACTTGCAACACATGTGTATAGCCATTGCAACATATGCAACACCAATCTACTTTTGCAACATCCAAATAAACACATACATCTGAAATACATGTAACATACGGTTGCAGCATGTACTCATCTACATGTTGTCGCCCAATGAAGGCTCCTTGACGCGGACGTGGGGGAGCGCCGCACTCCTGCGCGTGGCACGAGACACGGACAACGTGTGCACGCGAGACATGGGCGAGGTGCATGACATGAGGTGGGTATGCGTGAGGCATGAGCCACAGGGGTGCGCGACGCGAGGCAGGTCCGTCCCTGTGGAAGTGTCTATGTTTTTTCAATAAAATGAAGAAGGCATGAGGGGAGTTGGAGCCGTCAGACCTGGTCCGCAAGTCGAGCGAAGGCGCGTGTCCGACAGGCCACACTCCGTAGAGAGCATTACCGTAACATAATATTCTTAAAGAGCAGAGGATAGTCCGGCACCCTACCAAATTTATTATTATATTTATACTTTTACATGTTATTCTACATATTTGGTACCATAAATATTGATGCTATTCTCTCTAAATTTAGTCAAAGTTAGCATAGTTTGGAATAGTTTAAGCCTAACTAGAGTTATTTTCGGACGGTGTAAGGGAGGGATATGCATGGTTTGTGTACTTCTTTATGCTATTGATTTTCCTTTTAAACCTCAATCTATTGATACTTCATCCTCTATTCTAATATTTATTCCCAATATGCAAGCACTGTCTGTATAGTTTTCAATGATTTTGTTTTGAACCGCCACGTCACCATTACAGAATAGTTTTTCTGATGAGATACAGGCCCGATCTTCGGAGAGGTAACCGATAAGTTCGATTTGTGGAGATCTCGACGTTGGCGATCCGGCTTCAAATCAGACACGATTCGAACCCTGCAACCGTTACACCACTGCTCCGTTGGTTATCAACCAAGCACAACTTGATTGACCTCGCCAAGAAGGCTTTTCCTGCAAGCGAATCGAAGAACACAAGCAAGAAGGTAAAAACACGCAATCTGAAATTGCAAATATGAATGATGCGAATATCAATAGAGGGTTCAAGAACTCGGTTCCAAAGGACTAATCGACACAGTGGAGGAGATCAAGAACAGGGGCCCTAGATCACTGTAAAAGGATTTGTCACCACAGTTACAATAAACGATTCAGTTTCTCGATGGAAAACTAAACTCTAAACAAAACCCAATTGTCTAGCAGCGGTGGCGGCTGTGTTTATAGTCTAAGACTCGACCTAGGGTTGAGGACGGCTATGGGTTGGGCGCCCACAACTTGGGCTTAAGGCCCTACACGATACATGGCCAAGGTGGCCCAAATTGGTGACGCAGCACCTTGCCGTGGTCACACAGAATGATCCATGGACCTTCTGGAGCTGGGACCAGATCCAAAATGACGGCGTCGTCGTCGTCCCCTTTCCAACGCATCCAAGAACGCCCCGTTTCGATGTCGTATGAGAGAGTTATGACCGAAACAGTGACGACGTGTCTGCTAAATCCGATGGTGACGTGGCAGCTGAGTTGGGGACGAATTGCAACTTGGAGAAGACCATAGCATCGGTGTGTCCAGCATGGCGATGTCCTCATCATTTTCCCAACAGTATTTTCACCACTAGATTTATTGAAACCATTGATGATAATATATCACCGCTGGCTCAATAAAATTGGCGGTAAAAATAATTTTCAGCAACAGTTTGGGAGAGGGCTGAAGGTGAAAACCACTAAAGATGGTTTTAAGGGAAAGGAGAAAGGGGATTTGGTAGAGATACTCTAATCATCTACAGATGAAGGGTTGGTTCCTTTTGGGATCAGATCTATAAATGATTACAGACGTATCCAAAAGAGCCAACACTTCATTCTTTTTGGGTTCATTTTTCCAAACCCTAAGTATCTATTTGTTCCAAATTATAAGATATTTTGGTTTTTCTAAATACATTGCTTTTACTACATATTAAAAAAATTAAACATCTTTAATTTGGAATGGGGGCAGATTTTTGGATGTTTTTTGTTTTGTTGTTTTTTTCATAGTGGGACATTTTCTTTTATGCCACTTTTCTTAGCTCTTTATAGCTTTACCATTTTTGTCTACTAAAGTTACTTTTCTTTGTTCTAAGAATTTGTATCTGTTTTGGGCTTTTTCTGCCTTTTCTCAAGGAAACACTCAATCAATTAGCGATGACGGTGTTCCTTTACTAGATTACAAGCTATGCTTATCTGTTAAACATTGACCTCGTTTTTCTGTTTCTTTTAAATTTGAAGGTGGAATTATACCTTACCTTCTCCAATAAAAATACTACTGTACCCTATTATAGTAAACTTGGAAATTTCTTGGTTAGTATGGTAAGCACTGGTGCCTAGTCTGAACCGATTTAAGTCAGTACGTAAGATGACCCAGCATCGCCCGTGTTTAGATCCGGAGTTGGGAGGCCCAACTCAGAACAGTGAATATCAAATCACACTGTAGCAACTTTTGTTTTTATTTAGTAAAAATTGTTCAAACTTTGACTAATTAGATTCAAAATGTTCGGCTCGCAAAGTACAACAAAACTGTATAATTAGTTTTTAATTTCATCTACATTTAGTACTTCATACATGTGCCGACATTTTGATATGACGGAGAATCTTCTTTTTGCATAGTGAAATTTTAGGGAGAAGTTGAGAACTAAACAAGGGCGGTGTATTATGCCATGTCAGAACTCAGAAAAGATTTGTTCTAGGGACTCTTGGTCAGCGTGCGTGCGCTCCAATGCGTAGCAGCGCGCGCTTCTGTAGGGGTACTGGGGTGGCCGTATATCATGGGCTTTCTATCAGTGCATGCACGTTATGCTTGGTCCATATTGATTGGTGCACATATAGGCCTTGTTTAGTTTTCCAAATTCACTCTCAAATTCTACTATGCAAAAAGAAGATTCTCCATCACATCAAAATACCGCCACATATATGGGGTACTAAATGTAGATGAAATCAAAAACTAATTGCACAGTTTGATTGTACTTTGCGAGACGAACGTTTTGAGCTTAATTAATCAATATTTGGACAATTATTACCAAATAAAAACAAAATTGCTACAGTATAGCACAGTAAATCAGCCCTCCCCGACTCCTGCATCTAAACACGGCCATAGATAATTACCTAGCACGTGTTGTAATTAATGGACCAGGCATCTGATCTAACTAACAGAACGGGCCATGCAGCATGCCTTCACTTTTATTTGCATTTGTATCTATTTTTTCTCACGTGGCTATGAGTTAATTAGTTCAATTTAAATTTTTTAATAACAATTTTAAAATTTTATTGTTTTTATATTTGAAATTGTGTATAGCTAATTTTAAAACTTATTATTAACTTTAAACTTTACTAGTATGCTATAAACTTTGTACATCTAACTCCAAAACTTTATAATTAAAAGTTTGCATTTTAAATTTTGAACTATCCTATAACAAACTTTGTACTGCTACGTTCAAAACTTTACGCTCAGAATTTATAAACTTTGAACTATCACATTACACACTTTATACCGCTAGATTCAAAACTTTGAACTATCACATTATAAACTTTGTACTGCTAGATTCAAAAGTTTCCACTCATAATTTATAAACTTTGAATTATCACATTACACACTTTATACCGCAAGGTTCAAAACTTTGAATTATTATATTATAAACTTTATACTGCTAGGTTCAAATCTTTAGGATTTCAAAACTCTACACCTAAATTCAAGAACTTTATAGTAGCTCATTTTAAACTTTGTACCGATATGCTATGAACTTTATACACCTAAAATGAAAACTTTGTAATTCAAAACTTTACACTCCAAGTTTTGGGACTTTGTACTACAACATTTGAAACTTTATACTCCTATATGCAAAATTTTATAATCACAAAAAAAATTTCAAAACATATCCAACATGGATCTAGTTTTGTAGATCTCGTCATAATAAACGTAATGGTGCAAACGGAATTAAAATTAGAAGCTTGATAAGAAGCTTATCACATTTTAAAGTTTGTGTATCGTCGAAAAAACAAATTCTGACACACCGTGCATACGCCTCTGGCAAAAACAGATTCTGACATATGCATGTGGCGCCTCTCCTCACCGCTTTTTCCTAGCGCCACGCGTCCGTGCGCTCCTAGGTGGCACAACGTACGTGTGCTAAATAATACTCCCTCCGTCCGGTTGATTGTGCAATTATGAAAAACGTGCCGTTCAAACTGTGTCTACTTTGATCAAATTTATAGTAAAAAGTATTAACATTTATGTCTCGAAATAAATTTATTATGAAAATATATCTCATAACCAATCTAACGGTACTTATTTTGTCTCATAAGAGTTAGTATTTTTTTATATAATTTTAATCAAAATTTGCGATGGCTGACTTCTCGAGATGCGAGAATTGTACATTTATTGAGACGGAGGGAGTAATAACTTGGTGTCTCAGGAGTGGTGGTTGATTGAACTTTCTTTACCTTGAAAGAGGGGTGCTGGGCACCGAGGATGTACTGCCTGCAAACAAAGTGTGTGTTTATATCTAAATTTTGGAGTGCTAAAATATATTGTAGTATTTCCTTTGTATTTGATAATAATTGTCCAACTATTGATTAATTAGGCTCAAAGCGTTCGTCTCGCAAAGTAAAACCAAACTGTGCAATTAGTTTTTGATTTTATCCACATTTAGTACTCCATACATATATCGCAAGTTTGATGTGACAGGATTTTTTTTTGTATAATGCACTTTTTTAATGAATCTAAACGCAGCCAAAGTAACGGTGCACCCATGAGTCCATGACCCATGAACAGACACACCCCTTCTGGTTTTGAGGCCCATACCGTTGGCACCTGTGGTATTCTGCTTTACAGCTCTTTAGCCGAGATGTATTTTACCGCCTAATTGGCTGCTAATCCTGGATCGGAGTGTCTAGTGGACTGTTAACGTATTGGAGCTTTGTGTGCTGTGGACATGGTGAGGAATTGCATTGGCTGGATGTTTGGATTTTGCTAGGACTCGGGCAGATGATATGACAGGGGCCAAGATCAGGTCATGTGCCTGTCATCACTTGGAAGAGGTTAGTGATTAGTCACTTTCTTTTTCTTTTTGTTTTCTTTAAAGGATGAGCTAGCCAGATGGGTCCAAAAGCATAGGCCGTGTTTAGATACCGAATCGGGGGTGCCGATTCGGTACAGTAGGGGTACTGTAGCACTGTAGTACTTTCTTTTGTATTTGGTAAAAATTGTCCAAATTTTAACTAATTAGACTCAAAATGTTCGTCTCGTAAAGTACAACAAAACTGTGTAATTAGTTTTTAATTTCATCTATATTTAGTACTCCCTACATATGCCGGCATTTTGATGTGATGGGAATCTTCTTTTTGCATAGTGGAATTTTGGGGTTGAATTTGGGAACTAAACAAGGGCACAGTGGCAGAGTGCCAGTTGAGTGATGAGGTGGTAGCGGCCCAGTTTTATATTTGTTGGACGATGGAGATGTTGATGCGATCTTTCCTAATTGAAAAGCCTGTAGAGTGTGCTCCCTCCATTAAAAAAAATGTAATTACGAAAAACATGCCAGTCAAACTAGCCTAATTTTAACTAAATTTATAGTAAATAAATAGTATTACCATTTATGTCTCAAAATAAATTTATTATAAAAATATATTCTATAACTAATCTAATGATACTTGTTTTGTCTAATGAGTGATAGTACATTTTTATATAATTTTAGTTAAAGTTAAAATTGTTTGACTTCTCGAAATATGAGAATTATATTCTTTTGTAAATAGAAGGAATAAATGATGTGGGAACTTGCCCATCATTTTTTTCTTTAGTTTATTATTACATGGCCAACAGTTAAAAATCGAACAGAGAGCAGCATTTGTCTATTTTCATAAACATTCGAGGCACGATTTTCTGACGACGACAAAACACGGAGGTGAAAGCGGCTGCAGTATCCAACAGAATCAAATACTAGCAGCCATGGGTCCCAGATTCGAGCTCAAAGTATGGCCGGAGTTTCACGGAATCAAATGTTTGCGACAGTTTTTTTTAAGAATAGTTTTTCAAGAAGTTGTCTAAAGAATCTGCTGTCTATTTCGCTTAAAAAAAACTACTGTCTAGAGAAGCAACATGTTTGGCAATCTCTATTTTCTCTATGAGATTGTCAGAGATGAGTGAGAAATGACCAGGGTTAGTTTTATCGGCCGAAATCTCCCGATATTTCCGATATATCTTGTTTATCCGTAGGTGCCGATAAGAAATAATCTATATTTTTCATATAAATTTTGTTTAAATTTATTTAAATTTACTTGAATTCAAATTAAATTTGGTCCGATATTTCCGATATATCCTGTTTATCCTCTTTATCTGTGACCCCCGATAAGTTTTAATTTCTGAAAATGAAAACCCTGGAAATGACAAATACCTATAACCCTGAGAAATGACAAATACCTATAACCCATATAGCTGATGAACTCTTGTTTGGTTGCGAAATAAACGTGTATTACATTAGTAAGACTTTTTTATATTTAGTGCAATAATTCAATCAGTTTATACTTTTAAAAATTAGACCAACTAGGACATCTGTATAAAAAAAACAGTCAATTCATTTGTTGGACATTTTGCATCCACCATTACACTTCTTGACCGTTTCTTTTCATAGCATTTTGAAAGATAACTCTAATCTAATCATACAATTTGCATACTATATTACCCAATTGTAAAGCACAGATATGAACTCAGATCTAAAATGAACCATATCCCAACACATAAAATTCTTGCAAGAATAATTGAAGCACAGGAGCAGCATCAAAGTCGTATGACAAGAGATTTGGCATCTAAAAAGAGGAGATTTGACGGCGACCAGCGCAGCAAAAAGATTCACGTTCGCAAGGGCACCCGGCGGCAAGGGAAGACGTCCCGAGCGGCATAGCTCCCGGCATTGCTCAGCAAAATCGTCATATTTATGGAAAACAAAAGATGAAATTTGCAATGTGTCTCTCCATCAGGTAGGCATCCGCTGGATCCGTGGCACAGCACAGGCAGGCAGGTTGCAATCGCCCCACGCCAGACGCCACACATGTGCGTTCCACGTGTGCGCGAGCATGCGACAACAGGTGGGCCCCAGGAGCGCTCTAGCGGTATAGCTGCGGCGCCGGCGGCGTGCCTGCCCGTAAACCTCCCATCCGCCATCTCTCTCTCTCTCTCTCTTCCCCGCCCCTGTTTCCGCCCCCCGTAAACCTCCCATCCGCCATTGTTAATACACCCACTCCTCCCCCAACCACGGGATCTCCCGCTGTGCCACTCCACTCCCTCCATTTGGCAGTGGCACACCTATATAAGCACCCGGACTCCACACTCCCCCCGCATCGCCGCCCCCGGTCCCGCCGAATTGGAATACGGAACGCAAAAGGTAAGATCTTTCCCCCGCCTCTCGATCCATGATTCCTGCTTACTACTAGTTAGCACCGATGATTTTTGATGATTTTTGTGGCGCCGGTCGCCGAGGATCTATTTTTTTTTACAAAAAAAAAATCTGCTCTTGTTTTCTTTGGTTATTATGAGACACTCGTACCTGTGTAGCTAGTGCCTGCCCATCAGCATATGTTTTCAACAAAAACAGTTTCTTCGATACAACCGAGGTTTGCAGCCTGATCCAGTCTGCCACTGCCACAAAAACATGTTTTTTCCCCGACATTTGATCTGATCCAGTCTGCCACTGCCACATTGACTGCGTTCCACTCGCCGCGATCTGATTCTGATCCTAACCCACGGAACTACCATTCGTTTCCCATGAATCAGACGATGGATCTCGCCGACATCCCCCAGCAGCAGCGGCTCATCGCGGGGTTGGCGCTGTTGGTAGCCACCGCCATCTTCCTCAAGCTCCTCCTGAGCTTCCGCTCCGGGGGCGGCGGCAAGAAGCGCCTGCCGCCGACGATCCCGGGGGCGCCGGTGGTGGGCGGGCTGGTGAAGTTCATGCGCGGGCCCATCCCGATGATCCGGGAGCAGTACGCGCGCCTGGGGAGCGTCTTCACGGTGCCCATCATCACCCGCAAGATCACGTTCCTCATCGGGCCCGAGGTGTCGGCGCACTTCTTCAAGGGCAACGAGGCCGAGATGAGCCAGCAGGAGGTGTACAAGTTCAACGTGCCCACCTTCGGCCCTGGCGTCGTCTTCGACGTCGACTACTCCGTCAGGCAGGAACAGTTCAGGTTCTTTACCGAGGCGCTCCGGGCTAATAAGCTTCGCAGCTATGTCGACCAGATGGTTGCTGAGGCTGAGGTGAGGATTTGCTTACTGCTCTGTCTTGAGATCTGTTTTTATTCTCTGGATATATTTGGATTTGATGTGGCGATTCAGTAATTGTGTGAGATGCTTGTTCTTGGTATGTTTGGATTTGTGGATCTGTAACTGTGGACACGATAGGGGTAATTCAGTACTTGAGGGACAGGGTTTGCAATCTGATAGTTCCACAGGAGTACCATAAACCTCATACTTTATGTGTTTTCATTCATGATTATATTCTGAGCATTTCTACTTAAAGGTTGTTGTTTCGTGCTTCCCAAGCATTTAACTATCTTGGTGGAGCATTGTGGTGGCAAAAATTCCACTAGTTTAGTGAATAGGTTTAACATCTGGGATTGATCTGTTGATTTCCTAAGAGTATAAACATGGTGTTATATTTTTGGTCTAAATTCATTTGAGCCCAGTATATTTTTCTTCATTGGACTGTCTAGTCCCTTCGGAAAGTTACAGGTTGCCTTTTCTTTTGGGAAAGGAGGCTAAATTATGACTAATGTGCAACTTTTGGAACCAATGCGTGGCTATCTCACATGATCTTCATCCTTTTTGAGCTGATGCTTCCAGACCTTAACTACTATGCTTTTGGGATGCCTTGCATGCTCTTCTTTTTTCTAGTGGGACATTTTCTTTATGCTACTTTGGTGGTTTTATATATTTCCTAGTTTTGTGTATTAAAGTTTCTTTTTCTATGTTCTGATGAACTGTTTCTGTGTTCACACTCTTTCTACCTTTTTCTCGAGTGACAATCAATTTAGGGGCAACATTCCTTTACTAGCTGATCTCTGCAAGCTATATTTATTTGCTAACTCACAAATGGGTATGACACGTGGACAGTTTTCTGTTTCTAGTAAAATTGAGGTGGGAATAATAGATTGCCTTTTTTTCTATTAAAAAATATTATCTTGTTATCAGAAACATTGAAATTCCTGAGTTTGTAAAAAGGAACTGCAGTTATGTTTCCTTGTGAACTGACAAGATACTGTGCTGTACTCCATCTAGTTGAATGAGAAGGTCAATTATAAAAGCATGGCTTCATATTACAACCAAGATTGTTATGGCCCTGTCCTAAGGTTCTTGATTTAAGTATTAATTTTGGGTCTTGAGCTTCATTCAGAACTGCATTGAAACATTCCATATAAACTCATTACTGAAAAAAAATTGAATTTATGTGGCTACAAACAGCAGAAATGGCAAGATAAACTGCCAAACTCTGGCAACACATCCTGAATGTACACATAGTGCAAGAAAAATTTCTTTGAGTACCTCATCTACCTTGCAAATTCAATTTCATCACACTGGCTCCATTGGAGCTTGTTAATTTCATCACCTTTATTCATACTATTAAGGTTGCTACTGCAGTGTGTCTCTTACACCAATGTTGAACCAACACAAATCTTCTCATAATATTGGTTTTCATAATTTTATGTTCTTTTTAGCATTAATGATGAAGCCATAATTTTCATGTAAATACAGAGAATTGCCTGTATCAGATTTTCTGTACATCTGGCCTACTAAGGTTCAATACCCTTCTCCATATTAGTAATAACATGATATGATTTACTTAGCAAGCCAAGATAAAATGATAAATCACATCTGTCATCCTGATCTTTCTAGTTTTCTGAATTTGCTGTTTTTAATCATATTTTTGTATCCATGTTGGATAATTAATTAATATCATGCACAACCCCAACCTTTCCTGCAGGAGTACTTCTCAAAGTGGGGAGAAAGTGGCACTGTTGATTTGAAGTACGAGTTGGAGCACCTCATCATACTGACAGCTAGCCGGTGCTTGCTGGGAAGGGAGGTGCGAGAAAAGCTGTTCGATGATGTTTCTGCTCTCTTCCATGACCTTGACAACGGGATGCAGCCAATCAGTGTCCTCTTCCCATACCTCCCAATCCCTGCACATAAGCGCCGTGACAGGGCACGGGCACGTTTGGCAGAAATCTTTGCCACCATCATCAAGTCCCGCAAGGCCTCTGGACAGTCTGAGGAAGACATGCTGCAGTGCTTCATTGATTCCAAGTACAAGAATGGGCGCCCCACCACTGAGGGTGAGGTAACCGGGCTACTTATCGCAGCACTCTTTGCTGGACAGCACACCAGCTCGATCACCTCAACCTGGACTGGAGCGTACATGCTTCGGTTCAAGCAGTACTTTGCAGAAGCTGTAGAGGAGCAGAAGGATGTCATGAAACGCCATGGCGACAAGATTGATCATGACATCCTGGCAGAGATGGATGTCCTCTACCGGTGCATCAAAGAGGCCCTTCGTCTCCACCCGCCGCTAATCATGTTGCTTCGCCAATCACACAGCGACTTCACCGTGACAACAAAGGAAGGCAAAGAGTATGACATCCCCAAGGGCCACATTGTTGCGACATCGCCATCCTTTGCCAACAGACTGCCCCACATCTACAAGAACCCTGACTCATATGACCCTGACCGATTCGGTCTTGGAAGGGAGGAGGACAAGGCTGCAGGCGCTTTCTCATACATCTCCTTTGGAGGCGGCAGGCATGGGTGCCTCGGTGAGCCCTTTGCCTACCTGCAGATCAAGGCGATCTGGACGCACCTACTGAGGAACTTCGAGTTCGAGCTGGTGTCGCCGTTCCCAGAGAACGACTGGAACGCCATGGTGGTTGGCATCAAGGGTGAGGTGATGGTTAATTACAAGAGGCGGAAGCTTGTCGTGGACAACTAAGATTGTGGCTGCAGTCTCTTAGATGCTTGCTTCTTGTTGATTCGATTGTTTTCACATGTTTGTTAGCATTTGTTCGGTGTAAGTTCTGCTGGACGCACGGCAGCTTTGTAGGGGTGTTTCTATTGTTTATTAGGATTCTGTTATTTGCTTCACTGTGGGTGCATCTGCAACTTCTGCCTGTTAGCTGCCTAGCTAAGCATTCCCCCTTCGTCAAATCTGTAACTTGTAGCATCTTTAAGCGTGTGGCTCTATTGTTGAAATCCTGATGTTTATCATTCTCTTAGATGGATGTAAACACAAAACTGAACAAATAACCTCTCTGTAATGAATAAACTCAGGTGTTCGGTGTGAATCCGTTGTCAACTTGTGATCCTGTTCTTCTGTATGACTGTATCTGTTGGTTGTACCCGATGCTGAATTGAGTTGCACTGCACAGGCCTTTCAGACTTGCAAGACTGTAGGATGTGATGTTGCCTACTACTAGTAATTTGGCACCACAGTTTTTTGTTTTGTTTTTTTAAACCACAATTTGTTGTGGATACGAAATAAAAGCACAAATCAGAGTTGAGATGTTTAAACATTACGAGTTAATAACATAGTTTTAAGGTTTAAATCAGAGCCGAGGTATTTGAGATTACAAAATTTAATGCATTAATAATAAAATATAGGTCCTTAGATACGTTCAAAGAAATTGAACATACACTGATAGCATAGGTCTTAAGATAGTTGATATAAAGGTCCAATGTAAAGGTTGGTACCTATAGATTTAGAATATAAGTGGTCCATCATTCTCCACAGCATAGCATTCTCCACAGCATAGCATTAACATACTATGATATCATTACCTAAGGGGGGTGTTTAGTTAGACGAAAAGTTGTTGAGTGTCACATCGGGTGTTTCATGAGATGTTGGAAGAAGTTTTCGGATACTAATAAAAAAACTAATTACATAACTCGCCTGGAAACCACAAGACAAATTTATTAAGCCTAATAAAACCGTCATTAGCACATGTGTGTTACTGTAGCACTTAAGGCTAATCATGGATTAATTAGGCTTAAAAGATTCGTCTCGTGGTTTCCAACCAAACTATGCAATTAGTTTTTTTCGTCTACATTTAGTACTCCATGCATGTGTCCAAACATTTGATGTAATGGGGTGAAAAATTTTTAGGTGGAAACTAAACACCCCCTAAGGAAGTTTTGTTCAAGAAGTGATATAGCATATCAAGTAGGAATGTAGGATAAAAGACTTAATCTAATACATATCTAACAATACAATAAGTTGGCGATCATGGGCTATTAGATTCCACAATATTGGCTCACGGTAGAGATGACACTCTCTCATGGATTTGAAGCTTCAGAGTGTCTAGAGTTCCTTTCAGGTATTCCTGTTAGTAAAACATGAAGTATTACAATTATTGGCAAAATAGTTAGTAAAACATGAAGTATAGTATTAGAACGCTGAAAATAGCCGCAAGTACATCAAAATACATATACAAACTAAACCGAAGAAAACAGCCCCATGTACTTCAAAGAATGCTGAAAACAGCTGCAAGTACATCAAAATACATATACAAACTAAACTGAAGAAAACAACCCCATGTACTTCAAAACAGCCCCATGTGTTCCTAAGCTTCTTTACTTTTCACATTTATTTTCATGCAATTTACATTTTTAAAATTGTCATGTTGGTGTAGGATTAAAACCAAGAGTGCAAAACTTTTTTTGATAACCATAGAATACTTGTTAGGCACAATTGGTGAATTTGACAAATTGATAGGGTTTTATTTCCGCAAATTTTTTAGATTAGCTCAATTCGATCCTCTTCTTAGTCATCTCGATCCTTTAGCAAATGATGCAAATTTTTATGTTCATGTAAATTTAAGACACAACAAAAAATTATGCACGAAGATTAAAATAAAGTGAAATCAACACTTGAATAGTTGCAGGTTATACTGTTTGTCTCATCTGATACCTGCAACTATTCGCTTGTTTTCACTTTTTTTATCTCCATATACATATTTTTGTTGCATATCAAATTTTAAAAGTACATAGAACTTTGCATCATCTATTCATTAATATTTTTGGTAGAATTTTTCAAGCACATTCTGGGGCTTTTTTTCAAATGGGAGCACTGGGTATTTTGTCACTTTCTAGGATATCAACACTGAAGTTTGACCACTTTTAATGCATTTTGCTTGCCAGTTTCTTTCATGCTCCAAACAAGTTTAGACAACAGGTACCAAGTATTTTGTCACTTTCTAGGATATCGACACTAAAGTTTGACCACTTTTAATGCATTTTGCTTGCCAGTTTCTTTCATGCCCCAAACAAGTTTAGACAACAGGTACCAGGTATTTTGTCACTTTCTAGGATATCGACACTGAAGTTTGACAACTTTTAATGCATTTTGCTTGCCGGTTTCTTTCATGCCCCAAACTCCTGTCATTTGCAATAGGCCAATACGTATCCTCCAAGCTGACTTACTGCTTTTGTCCTGACCATCTTAGTTGTTTGACACGTATTCTTTAACCTCCAACTGGTTTCGATTATCTGTCCCCTAACACGTATATGTTCAAGCTATCTGTACCTCATGAATTTCAGCCTGGTTACTTAACTTTGTTAATGAGCTGGTGAGATAGCGTCATGGGAGAGAAGAAAAATGAAATCACATGCTTATTAAAAGAAACAAAAAGGAAAGCTGAAACTTGAAGATAGTAATCAGGAAATCAGATTTCCTATTTCACATCCATACTGAAGAAAATGGATGTTGAGAAATAAAGACATCAGGCCTCCCCCACAGGTAACTCTTGTTATTCGCCACAAGTTTTTAAGACAACAGACACCAATACTCACTGTAACAGGAAAGGTGAAACCACATATGCCAATTTTCGCTAACAGATCGGTAAAAAGTATGAACCAGTTGCCTAGATGGCAAGTGAAATTCATATCTCCATTTTAAATCTCACTGTAAGAGAGCAGTGCCTTCGCTTCTGAATCACATGGTATACAATGGCTAGAACTGGGACTTGTCAAGGCTGTCAAAGTATGGATGCTCCATCGCAGCTATAGCTGATATCCTGTTTGAAGGATCAAGCTGAAGCATTTTCTGCAACACATGAATACAAACTGTTATCTCAGTTTCTTTCTTTTATAGAAACAAAATATCGCTCAATTTCTTGTTCAAAGGCATGGTGAAACATGGAACTGTAAATGCACTTTTCTTTTTTAAAGCACAACCAGATATTGATTTTAGGAAGCGTGTTAAGAATGAATGCACTCAACAAGTCACATATTGGGGCAAGGCACCAAAACAAAATATGCAGACCTATTTCAAATATGACAAAAAAGAAGTATCTTAGGTTGGTTGATTAACACTTTCAATTTAAGAGAACACAGTAGATTGGCATGTAAATCACTATTATAACTTACTGATAGCAGGTCAACGCCTTCAGGTTCCAGTGTTGGAACAACACGTGCCAAACTCTGGGGCTTCCACTGTGGAAACTCATGCCAATCCCTCAAATCACTCACTCCAGGCCACTGCTCCTCAGTAGGTGTTCCCAGCAACCTTTTTCGAAAAGCATATTTTGGTCAATACAGGTTGGTAGAACCAGACTGAGATAGACTAGCGTTAATATGTGCAAGCAAGCTATTCCTTGAAAGGTAAAACAATCAAGAATTTAAGTGTAATTTAGCCATTGGAGTAGTGTCTAACAGAGGAGTATTGAAAATCAAACTATCATCTCATTTAATAACACATTCAGATTTTCCTAGGAAAGAACTAATGAAATACAACTGCAGCAAAATGTTATGTACCAGCGTTCCTTCAACAGGACGAGAACAGCTTCATAGTCATCACTATCCTAGCACCTAAGGAAGGTACTGCTCATATTATGGTACCAACGACTGAATACAGAAGGAAAAGAAAAGGACCTGAAGATGTGAAGCAACTGTTGCAACTCAGAGTCACCGGGAAAGAGAGCCTGTCGTCGGGCCATTTCAGCTGCATTAGAAAGTTATGAACATCACAATGGGGTAAAAGTTTTCAACATAAGTACAAAATCATTTGAATACCTCTTAATCAAGAAGAGCAAGGACAATATTTTAAGACTAAGCATAATATGTTATTTGCTTGGTCATAAATTCAATGTTGTGGGCAGTTTGGATTGTGGGGCACTATTAAATTCCTTGTACAAGAACATGAATCTGTTATTGCATTTTATTCCTTATATTATATATATAATGCATCAAGTTTTCAGCACAAGACAAAGTACTTGGCATCATGATTCAAGGCTGAAAAAGGAGAACAGGCTTACCAAAGATGCATCCAACAGACCACATATCAACACCAGTTGAGTAGTGTGTTGCTCCGAGCAAAACTTCAGGAGCTCTATACCAAAGTGTCACAATCTACACAAATACAGAATATAAAGAGCTTACTGGATCATGCTCAGAAACTCTGTTAAAAACTAAAATTGCATCGGACCATCAGTGTGACAATCTACACAAATACAGAATATAAAGAGCTTACTGGATCATGCTCAGAAACTCTGTTAAAAAATAAAATTGCATTAGGCAATCCAACTACAGATGGTAACCAGTACCTCATGGGTGTAGCTTTTCATAGGCACAGTGAAAGCTCTACCAAGTCCAAGATCCGCAATCTTCAGTATCCCCTTCTCCTTGTCCACCAGCAGGTTTTGTGGCTTTAAATCCCTATAAACAAATTTGAGCATGAACCATGTAAGTGGAAAATGTGATGCTGTATTCATCAGATGAGTTCAGCAACAGAAATTAGACAACAGAAATCCAACCGGTGAAGGACACCATGGCCATGGCAGTGTGCAACTCCTTTGCATAACTGATACAGGAAATTCTAGAAAGAAGTAAAGAAAGCACATCAGTTCAAAAGCATCCAAAGGAGGTGAACTTCTAAACTTGGTATATAACAATCAAGAATTGCATTGACTAAACAAGTTTCAAGAGAGTAAAGGTAGAAGAGAGTGGCTCGTTGTCCATGATGTACTAAATGCTTCACTAGTCAAAATACTGTGTTGTACTGGACCTTTTTCTGAATCACAAGGACGGAACGCCAACTAAGGGGACCGGGGACCAATCTGGGTCGTCACAAGTATCAATAAACAGTGAACTTTCTTGTCGTTAATTTGAGAAATGGTAAACACAGGTTATCACATCATCTGCCAGCTTACTGCAAATCATAATCAGTATATGTTGATTTACAATCGTTGTTAACTACTGAATCTGAGACATAATTTAATGTGCCTTTGCGTGCAGAACCAGAACTTATACAGACAAAACATACAAATTTAATTTTAAGTGCTTTGATTTTACAGTTGTTCTCAACCTATGATGATCCAATTAGATCACCTTGTGTCAGACCTGTAAACACCATTTGCAATGCGCGTGCTAGTTTGGTCTGGTCATGAGGTGATCAATTGCACAGATCGATTGGAGCATGAGCAGTAGACATTTATGTGGCTTTTTTTTTCCTTCTGATCAGAATTGTACCGTTGTCATCAGAATTAAATTAAGGATGTGAATTGCAACGCACGGGCTACTTATTTCTGATCACGAAGCGCTCAATTGCTCAGAAGACCGATTACAAAATGTATCATTTTTTTTTTACAGATGACAGAGGTAAACCAGGCAGCCAACTAATAACTATATATACTCCCCGAGTGACAACTGACAAGAAGTGAGTGAGTAAGCAAGCAAGTAATAAGCGCGATTAGCACCTTGATGAGTGTGGCGGGGAGCGGCCTGGCGGCGGGGCCCCTGCGGTAGACGTCGAGGTACTTCTTGAGGTCGGTGTCGAGGAACTCGAAGACGAGGTAGAGGACGGGCTTGCCGTGCTTGGCGGCCTGCTCGACGGCGAGGAGGCGGACGACGTAGATGGAGTGGGAGAGGAGGTTGAGGAGCGAGATCTCGCGGAGCGCGGTGGGCGGGATCCCTTCCTCGTCCATCTCGAGGCGGGTCTTCTTCAGCGCCACCAGCTGCCCCGTCGCCTTGTCCTGCGCCTTGTACACCTTCCCGTACGTCCCCTCCCCGACCTTCTCCAGCTTCTCGTACTTGTCCACGATGTTGATCTCCATCGCCGTCGCGCCGGGCACCCCCGCGAACACGGATCGCGAACTCTCGTCGGCGGCTGCTGGTGGTGGCGGTGGAGGAGGGCGAAGGCGACGCTGCAAAGGCAAACCCTAGGGAGGATGGGGATTGGGGAGGGGGAGGAGGAGTGGGGGGTGATTTTGAATTGGGGGAGAGGGAGGGAACGGGAGGGAGACGGAGATGGAGTGGATTCCAAATGGGCCGCGCCCGGGCAACGGTCGGGAGGAGGCTGAGGCCTTCTTCGCGCACGCGCGGGCCCACTCTGCATAGGGTGAGCGCAGCGCACAGCCCATGTGCGCCTCCTCCTCCTCCTCTCCTTTCCAACGGTTTGTTTCCGTGTCCAGTTGTCCACCACCACGCCCATGGTTTCGAACTTCAAACTGCCCACGCAGCATGGTGATGCAACTATGGGATTGATTTTTCATTACCACATTTTAATTACATTTTATATATGATGGCTAATGACGATGAAGGGATGTCCTGGTACTCTCGCGCAGTTAAATTTCATATTTCGTGTGTTCGAAATCATACGGGTTGTTTCAGTACTCCCTTCATCTCAAAAAAATGCTTAATGTTTTATGATTTTTCTTAGAGATAGATTAGTGCTCAACGAAAATTACTCATGTACCTTTGTCTATCGAACATAATAAATAATGCTAGTTAAGGAATAAGCCCCTCAATAAAAGAAATGTATGGAGGCATGCATAACATAATCTCAAGATGACATAGCTCCGGTCTATTATCTAAGAGCTAAAACATCAAGTTTTTAGAAACATTTTTTTTTCAAAATCCTAAAACATCAAGTTGTTTTGGGGGATAGATAGATTATTATTTGAAGTTAAATTTCTCTAATTCAAATTAATTATTTATGAAAAAAACATGAATATCTATAAGATCATATCATTTATTAAATCCCCCTTGATATGTGCTTTTATTGTACGTTCGTTCCAACTAATCGGTGCCAATATAATTTTTATTACAAACTTGGTCAACGTCAAATAATGTTGAGGTAGGACAAAGCATAAAGCAATCTAGAATTGGAACACATAGACTACAAAATTAAGAGTGTTGGTTTTGTTTTCATGTCGGTTAGCCATTTGAGTAGTGCCGTCAAAATATCAGTATGTGTAGACCTCACACATCTAAAGTGCTATGTAGCGCACACAGATCAAAACGCAGTGGAGCGGGCCAAAATTGGCTTAGGCGACTTTCAAAACGACTATTGTTCAAAAAAGTGTTTGCACATTAACACTTCACTATATACCTCAAACGTTGAGCGTAATACGCAAGACATGTCGTTATAGGAGTATCATTGGAAGCATGGCACGCAAGACACACCAAGTGAGGTCCCTCGAAAAGCCGAAACTCCACGCGCTCGAGAGAGAGACCCCCTCAGGGCGTGTGGCAGCTATGGGCTGCCCTAGCGGACCTGACCGCTCTTCAAAAAGATAGATATTGTGTTTTCATAAATAAAAAATCTGCTATGGGTTGGCGCCACCGAGACGGGAACGAAGGAGGCGAAGGTGGCCTCCACCAAATAGATTGGGCATGAGAGAGAGAAAAGAGCCGTGTGGAGTAGCTTGGTCTTTTCGCAATGCGCCTCTATATTGGCATGATCTATCATGTCACACAAGCAAAAATGGCCGTTAATGGTAGACTTGCTAGAAATCTTCTCATTCCGATAGTAAAAATTTGCGAATTGATCATAGATCAGTTGGTTAGGTTTCTTGTAGTGGAACCTACCCACCTGGGTTCAAATCCTCGACTTGACACTGGTGCTCGCATTTTCCTAGATTTATTCTAGAATTTAACGGCGTTATGCTTTTAGTGGTAAGCGACGTCCCCGTCGACACTGAGGCACCTGTGGTGATTCCGTGAATCTCGAAATCTGCGGCGTTATGCTTTTAGTGGTAAGCGACGTCCCCGTCGACACTGAGGCATCTGTGGTGACTTCGTGAATCTCGAAATCTGCCGGCTCAATCCTTCAAAGGTGTTCATAGGAGTAGGGTTTGCGTACATGTATTCATAGGGGTGAGTGTGCGTGCTACGAGCGTCAACGTTGTACTATGTAATTCTAAAGAAAAAGATAGTAAAAAATTTGTAAGAAAATTTAGAAAGTGTTATTTGAATGTGTAACAACGAGAGAGTGCATAAAATTGAAAAGACCAAGAAAAATGGCAAGAATAGAATATCGTTTTTGCGGTGGTAATTTTTTTTCCCCATTCTATCCCCCTTGGCAGCTCCGCTGCTCTGCTCCGTGGGACTGTGCCTCCTTTGGTGCCAGCACTCCCGTGCTCCGACTCGGGCTCCGGCGTCACCTCCCGTCCTCACGACCTCACCGCACCAGCTCACTCCCCTCAAGGCTTCTCGTCGGCTCCACCTTCCCGTTGCCGTTGGATCTGTGCGCGTCAGGGCACGAGGTCACCGGATTCAGCATTCCGCCTGAGCGCCGTACCCCATTGTCTCCGTCTGGGTCCTGTCCGGAGTTTTGCCATAGTCCCTGTGTTAGAACCCCGGGTTCCCGATGGGATTCCCTTCCCTTAGCAGATCCGAGTCGCTGTCTTCTTCTCAGGCGAGAAAGTGAGGGAGGAAGGTTGCCGGCGGCAGCCGGCCGCAGGCTCGGGCGAAGATGTTCCTGCTGGACTGGTTCTACGGCGTGCTGGCCTCGCTGGGGCTGCGCCAGAAGGTGGCCAAGATCTTCTTCCTCGGTCTCGATAGCGCTGACAAGACCAAGCTCCTCCACATTCTCAAGGACGAGGTCTGGAAAAAAGGATCCCTTTTTGGTATTCGGACTTAATGCCGACTCCTATTTGTTTCGAGTAGATGGGGTGGAATCCTGAGTGTGGTTCGATATAGCACGGCCTTGCTTGGATCTGTATCTGCTTAATGTGTTCTTCTCCTATCCGTGTGATTTCTGGAGATATCGTGTTATCTTTTGGTACTTCTTTAGCAGGTTCAGACATTCGGAAGTAGTAGCTATGATTCTTGCACCATATATACTTTATTTGATGTCATTACTAACTATCAGAGGGCACTGGAATGTGAATTTTTTTTTTTTACTATTGCTGCTGCTTATATAGCTTCTATCTGCAACATTTCCATTGAGATGGTTAGAGGGGATAGCATATAGAACTGTAAGTATAGCTCAATCCTATGTCCAGCCATTAAAATTCATAATATATCAATACACACATATAGGCATGCAATTCTAAACTGCTACCTACTAAATACTATTGTTTTATGAGGCCGTGGTGTTGGCTTAGTCGGTACAATGGTGGATATTGAACATTGTTTTATAGGGTATTAGTGACTGAAGTACTGAACCCTATGATGAGGAATTGATATGCTGAAACAACAGGTGTGAGATTTTATTTACTGAATCATTAATGGAGGGTATTTTTGAGCTGATTGTTGTACTGTAATGGAGCAGAAATTAGTGGTTGGTTACCATGCACAGACCATAGCTTTTAGTAGCAGCAGGAGAAAGTAGTGGTCGGTTGTTTAGCTAACTGCCGTTGCGGGTTTGGGTGGTTAAATCCTTGTTCGCAGAACTAAGGATTTAAAAGTTTTCATTGCAACACCCATCAATGGTGAAAGGAAGTAAGGAAATCGATTGGTGCTCCAAGTAAAGCAATTCGTTCTTAATCATTCTTGCAACCTGAAAACAATGGAAAAAGTGCAATGCAAGAATCTTTAGAAAGATCGAGGTCCTTGTCATGATGCTATTGGCGAAGATAAAGGATGAGGCAAGGGCATGGTGTCTGGATGGTGCAAATAGCATGAGAGAAACTTAAACACAAGAGTAGTGTGCTTCATGTAGTCCTAGCTGGATGGAGCTTTTTCTCTTTTGAGCTCTTGTTTTGCCTCGGCCTTTTGTTTCCCTTGTCAGCTCTACTCCTCGTTGTTATTAATCAATTGAACAGCAGAGCTCCTGCTGGTGTCGTTTCAAAAAAAAATTGCATTTCTATTCTTACATGCCTTTCCTTTGTTTTCTTTGTTGTCTGATTGTCCTAATCCTAAATGCAGATGGAGCAACCCTCAAGCTCACCAATAGCGACATGGTCGGACCTCTCGCCAGAGCTCCTTGGGCTTGTGTTCCTCCACCTCCCTACACGTGCTGACCGCGCGCACTTCCCCGCTGTCTGCTGCCAATGGCGCTCTTCCATGAGGCAGTGCCATACCACCCATGTCGCCAATGCCTTGGTCCGTGCTTCCAGGAGGAAACATTGTCAGATTTTCTCATGATCAAACCTTCCACTTGCCCGACGCTACTCGTTACCACAACTCTTGTGGTGAGTGGCTTCTCTTATCCCGGGATGACCACAGCTGCTTCATGTTGAACCCCTTCACCAATGCCACTGTGCAGCTTCCCAGCCTATCTTCGTATATCTGCTACGATGAGCATGTAGAAACTGTCAATGTCCTTGCTGATGAGACGCCGGTCACATGGATGAATATCAAGGACCTAGCTGATATATCTGTAATCACGTTGATTGTGTGCTCCAAACACCTCATTGCTGCGATAGTTGCTATTAGTGGCCTTGGTACAATTGCACTTTGTAGGCCAGGGGCTGCTGCATGGCCAGGGGCTGCTGCATGGCCAGGGGCTGCTGCATGAGCAGTGCATGTGGCTCTCAGATATGGTCTTCTTCCAAGGGAAGCTCTATGCTATTGACACCAATACTGAGGACCTTCTTTTGATTGATATTGTGGACGAGCTTGACAATGATAGGCCAAGGGTATCTCGTATTGAGCGCATCATTGAGGGAGATCCCCACCCACCCCAAAGATATCCTGAGCCTATGCTCTGCCTCCTTGAATCCCATGGGACATTGCTGATGGTACGTAGAACAATGAACTCCAAAGGATATGTGGTATACATGTCTGGAAGAAAAGTTTTCATGAATCATAGTGCAGGTAGAAGCGAGTTTGAAGTGCTCGAGGCAGACTTGAAGCGTTTGTTGTGGGCTGAAGTGAAGAGTCTAGGGAATGAAGTAGCTTTGTTCATTGGGCGAGGGTGCTCCTCAGCTGTCCATGTATCTCCATATGTCTTTCACGGGACTGTATCTTCTTCATGGATGATTACACTGATCACAGTGATGGCTGGTGTTTGAAAACGACAACATATTGTGGTCTGTATGACTTGAAAGACGGGACGGTCTATTCTTTCTTGTGGATGGTATCATGGAAGAGTGGATACATCCCTGCAACCTGGCTTTTCTCTGAAGGTACTCATATAGACCCTTTTTTATTGCAAGCTCTATCAATAGATAAAATAAACACTTTGACATTTTCTTAGCAAAATTGAAATATTTCTCCTAGACTTTGCATATGGTTATAGCTCCTTAACCACACGTTTAGGTAGTTAGAAGAAAATTGCATGTTTCTTTTACCTTAGCTGGGCCAAGATTTTTCTTATTTTGGGGTTCAGGGAGCTGGTGTAGGTGTGCAATTGATAAATCATCAAACACACATAAACTTTTCTTACTTCAGTGTTACCTCTTATTGAGGGTTTTGTAGATGAGAGTCGTGTTATGTGTATGCAACTATGCATTATATGGAAGGGAAGCATCTTCATTGTTATTTCTGTGGTCTTGTGATAGAATGCCCTATGAAAATGTGCCTTCTTTGAGACATCTCTCCTACCTTGGCTGTTTGAAGCGGAAAGAATCACTTTACCTTGTGCATCGTACGTCTTTATCATCTGATTCACACCTTTTCTGCTATTTTGGCTGATACAGGTAAGATGGACAAGTTGCGTACAACAGAGGAACACCTTCAGGAGCTTGTGGAACCTCCTACGACGCTTCTATGTTGATGGACCTGTGCTTCCCAGAACTCACCGCCAAAAAGAAAGAATCCCTGGTAAAACGCTGAAGGCCTGCTTGCTATCACTGGGACTTGCATGAAGTCAAGACTTGCCCTTGTTGCGTCTTGCTTCATTTTGGTGTCGTCGGTAGTGATACTTTTCAGACACCCGTTGTAATCGATTAATGGTGCTGCTTACATTCTGCATAAAACTGCTCTAGAAACATGTGATTTGTGAACCCTTTGATATGGACTGGGTCACTGACTCACTGGAATCTTGGTATCTCTGCGTGAGGGAAGAGGAAGGGTCCGACTTGGGCCAATGAGGGCTACGGCCTAGAAAGGAAGCTGGAGAGGAAAACGGCTACCAGGCCCGAGTTGGCCTAAAAAAGGACACGAGCTTAGAAGATTTAGCCCAGAATGACAGCACGACTACTGAGCGTCTGAGCTATGAGGGCTCGAGTATGTGTTATCGAGTAGTGCGATACGGTCCTCAGCCCTTGTGGCCATAGTAGCTCCGAAGATGCTAGCGACGCCCATCGCCCAGGACGCAGCTCCCACCAGCCACAACCGCGGCTTGGCGTCATGGTCCACCGCAGTCCGATCTCAGGCTGCTCACACTAACAGAACAACGAAGCTGTATCCCTACCCTGCCCATTGTAACAGAGAAGGGGAGAGCGTGCGCTCATGTCCGCACCGCCATCCTCCGGTCTGAGAAGGATGAAAGGTAGCAGAAAGGCAAGGCAAGGAAGAGACACCGAGGCAAGAAGGGAGATGCAACACTTATCTACTTTAGAAATGTGCAGATATAATACTTGCAACATACGTATGAAGACAGATGAAACACTTAAAATATGCGTCTGAAACACTTGCAAAAACACCTGAAAAAACACTTGAAACCATTGCAAACATACGCATCATCTAAATAAAGCACTTGCAACATATTTGTGAAACATATGCAACATCCAGATAAACACTCTTGCAACATACGTATGAAAAAATAGATAAAAAATTAGGAACAAACGTTTGCAACATACATGTACAACCATTGTAACACATGCAACATCCTAATCATACTTTTGCAACAAATCTCTAAAACATCTGCAACCCTTGAAACAGACGCTTGCAACATGTGCTTCCAAGCGCAACATCTACTTATTGTTTACAAAATGGAGGCTTGCCGGCGTGTGGAGTTCACCGGAGGCAACCACGTCGTAGCCACCATCAACCAGCGCCACCATCGACCAGGTCGACTCTGTTTACCGCGAGGCTGATGAGGACCCCTTGTGGCCGCTAGTATACTAGGCTCCATGCAGGATACGCAACCCCTGCATCCCCTGCAATCGTAGTCCCTCCACCACCGGATCTCTCGTCGCACAGTGGATCTGATGGAAGGAGCAGCGAGGTAGAATTGGGAGGAGGCGCACGGTGCACGATGTGGGCAAGCATTGTGATATGGGCGAACGGCACGAGCGGTGCCGCACGACGTGGACGAGCGGCGCGAATGGGTTGGTCCGGACGGACGCCGGGTTTAATCATTACCGTAGTAGCTCTTTCGTGTGTGGATTCCAACATCGCTCTCAAAGTGATCTTCTTTGAGAGCGTTACAGTACCACAGTATCTGATATGATGGTAACAGTTGCCGTGTTTGACTACTTTGATTTGACTACGTAAGGCGTGTGAGGAGTTGTGACGTTGACGTTGGACTTGGACTTCTCAATCTAACTACATCTTCTTTGCGGCACCTGCACCACGCGTTTAGCGATAATAGCGATTCATTACGGCATTACCCGGCCCGCACGGTTTCGTGGCTGAACTGAACGTCTGAGGGTGTGTTCAGTTGGTGAAAAGTTATTGTAGCATCTTTCGTTGTTATTTGGCAAAATTTGTCCAACCATGGACTAACTAGGCTCAAAAGATTCGTCTTGACATTTACAGACAAACTATGTAATTAGTTATCTTTTTTACCTACATTTAATGCTCCATGCATGCGTCCAAAGATTCGATGTGATGGGTGGAAGAGGAAATATTTTGGGTTAGCATGTGAAGTGAACACACCCTGAACCGTACAAAATGTTTTGTTTTTGTTGCTAGCGTATGTAGCGCTCCTGTTCCTATACAGTAAGGACCAGCAAAAACCTGGGGCTGCGAAAGACCTAGAGCAACTTCCTTAGGTCCAGTTTTTTTAATAATGAAACAGAAATTTCCCAGCCTTCACATCAATTTGATGTTTTAGCCGTTTTCTTATTACAATAGCTACAATCACAGCAAAAGCGAGCTCATAGTTCACCAAACAAAATTGCAAAATAGTGATTCAACACCTTTTAACATAATCTATGTGTAAACCTCCATCCTTATCTAGCAACAATCTCTATCGATATGGTGATCTCCAAACCACGGTAAGCATTAATTCCGCACAACTTCCCGATTCTCCACCTTTTGTAGTAATGCCTAAAATCTTGTCCAATGTGGCCTTGAATAAAACCCGCAGATAATAAGACGGTACCTTTGTTTATCAAATACAATGTCGTTTCAACTTAGCCATAAAGCCCAACATAAGCACAAACACTCCCCACCAAAATTTGATGTTTTATCGTTTTGTCTACTCTCCATTTACCCAAGAACAGAACATGTGTGCAACTTTGAAAGGAGGGTGTAAACCAAAAGTTACAAAAAATAATTCTCCAAAGGAATTTTACACAAGGGCAATAAAAACTAGATGTTGTATTGTTTCTTCCTCTGAACAAAAACAATAAATTTTGCTTCATTGCCACCTCCTTTGAATTAAGCTATCCTTGGTAAAAATAACCCTCTTATTTAATAACCAAATCAAAATCTTAATCTTTAAAGGTAATTTGAGCCTCCAAAGAATCTGGTCATGTACAATCGCAACATCATCAATAAGATGCTTATACATGAATTGTACTGTAAATTGTCCATCTTTTGTTTGGAGCCACCTAAATGAACCATTTTTATCATTCAAAATAATATTAGCAATTCTTGCCACAACATGCCATGCTAGTATCTTATTTCACACTAGTGCTCTTCGGAAATATACATTTAGTGGAGTTGTACTCATTACATTAGCTACAATATCATTTTTCTATGCACACTGTAATAGAGACCCGGATATTGTTCACTTAAACGAGGATTTTCTAGCCGCTTATCTTCCTGAGACCTTCCTTGTCTCCCTTAGTTCACCTTATGTTCTCCCTTGTTAAGGAAGAGAGGGTTAACCTTCATCAAACCAGTCTAAAATTAGGAACCGCCGGTTTATTTTCACCCCTGTTTGGACCTTAAATATTTATTTCTCATTAAATGTTACCAAACCCCATCCTCGTTAATTAAACAGAAAGCCATTTACTAAGAAGACATTTATTCTGTACATCGAGATCTTGTATCCCAAGACCCCCTTGTTCTTTAGGGCGGCAAAAAATATTCCATTTTCATAGCTAAGCTTGTTAAGTATGAGTTAATTAAAACTAAACGGCCTCCATAAGATAAATGCTTCCCTTTTCAGGAACTGAGCTTCTTTTTGAACCTATTCTATACTTCTCTCCAACCTTTATTAATTATTACTGATCTTCTTATGATGTATTAGTATGCTGAGATATCTAAAAGGAAACGAACCAAGACCACAGCCAAATAGCTGAGAGTATTGTTCTTGAAAATTTCTCGCTTCTCCATAACAAAAAACCCCAAAATTAAATTAATTTTGAGCCTTGATAATTGTTCAAAGCACGTACATAACAATAGTTTCATGTTCTTTGCTGGCTCAAAATCATGTCCCATAAAAATAATCGTGTTATCTACATATTGCCATAAAGAAAGTCCCTTGTCTAAGGGCTCGTTTAGTTCCTGAAATATTTTGCGAAATGCTACTGTAGCACTTTTCGTTGTTATTTGGTAATTAGTGTCCAATCATGGCTTAATAAGGCTTAAAAGATTTGTCTCGTCCATTTCGTCTAAACTGTGTAATTAGTTTTATTTTTTATCTATATTTAATGCTCCATGCATGTGTCTAAAGATTCGATGTGATGGAGAATCTACTGTTTTTTCGCGAAATATTTTGGAACTAAACATGGCCTAATTGTGGCGCATGTTAAGTGCATTCTTCTGAGTCTGCGAGAACTGTCACTTTCCCGGGGGACTGAAAACTGGCGCATGATTTGACATTTACATAGTAGACGACAGCAACGACGACCTTGAGTCCGCGTCTGCATGCGTGATCAGTCTGATCAGAGTGCGAAGACGACCTTATGACTCGCAGCTAACAGCATGCAAGAGCCGCGCGCAAGACTTGGACTCGGCAAGACTAGGACCTGATCTTTCCTGCGTCGTATGTGGTTGGGGTTCAATATCATTGACGCGTGCTGCAGCGTGCTTGCCGGTTGCCGGGGTCCGCTGGGAACAAGTTGTTAGTCTGTGATGAGTCTGTGACCATTGCTTCGAGCCTTCGATGATATGTGACCCCTCCGACAGTCCCACGGGTTCTCAATATATCTATTTATCATCATAGCTCACTAAATTGATGCTAATTAAATGTTGTGTTCGTAAGCATATATATCTTGCCACTATTATTATGAGAATTGCAGACGGATAACGTTTTGGTTGATGGATTTAGGACGTCCCATGTATGCCACTTTGTATATTTTTCTTTTCATTCTCTAACTAGCCCATCAACATGTGGTTCTGCACAGGCTACTAGAAATATCTTACAGGAGAAGTAAATATTAGAAGTTCACGTTTAGTACCTACTCCATGTGTTTCAAATTATAAGACATTTTCGACATTCTTGATACATAGTTTTTATTATGTATCTAGACATAACTTATATCTAGGTGCGTAGTAAAAGTTATGAATCTAGAAAAGCTAAAACGTTTTATAATTTGGAATAGAGGGAGTATAATAACTAATTAAAATAACCTATCTTTGGGATACCTTTCTGTTCATTTTCTAACCAATACTGATGTATTGTGATGAGCTTATCAATTATTCTATATGTTTTTCTATCTATATATATATCCATAGTTTTTCTTTGATCCTTCTGTATGTCATTCGTGTGTGTCGTTCCTTAGATTAAGTTATGGTGGTAGTTTCCAAAACTTTGAGTCGACCTGTACAACAAACATAAGAACATGACATGCACACAGCCTTCCTCCTGCCTCGTTTACCTTCTGAGTGATCCGTCCCGACTCACGCCAGCAGTCGGCCACGACTCACTCGCGGGGCTACACATATAGGCACATGTACATACACTTTAAGACGTAACATTGTTTGTCGTCATCCAAGAGGCCTGTTTCAAAATTTTCCGTTCGCACCTTGCGCTGCGATGAACCAGTGACCTGTTTCTCAACTTCTCGATCGCATAAGAGGCCGCTCAGACCAAGCCCTGTGGACCAGCTCCAAGGCAAGGTCAAGCACCTGCGCACGAGTACAGGGAGGAACAGAACGCTGTTTCGTCTTAGGCAAAAGGGACGAGGAAAAACAGAACTCTTTCCCTCTGCTCAGTTTTCTCTCGCATCGCAGCGGATCTGCGACCCGCCCCCGACGTCTTGATCGCACCGCCGGGCCGCAACGTTTAGCCCCGCGGGCCAGCTCCCAGGCTAAAACGCGCACCCACGCACGCAAGACTAAAGTGAGTGGAGCACATTTCTAACCCGAACGAGAGGAACGAGAAAACGGCAAAACAGATAGACAAACACGCCGATTAAAACCATATGCACACGAGTGCAGCTCATTTACCACAGTCATACAACCCAAAGAACATAAACACCTAAGCTAGCAGTCTTCACGCTTCGGGACTCTGATGTTGGGCACGGATGGTGGTGCCCGAGACCTTGCGCGAGAGGGTTTCCGCTCCACGAACGGCGGCTTTGCTGATGGCAAGGATGTCGTCGTCAGAATTCTTCGACGCTTATCCCTACCCCTACAGCTTCAAAATCGACGCCGTCGTAGTGCGAGCCAACCAACGTCAAGGCGACAAGCACTCCATAGTGGATCCCCTCGAAGATCAAGGGGTCCACTTGGAGGCAAGACTCGTCAAGACAAAGCGCCAGCTAGGCATTCCCACAGTCGACGTTGAGCACGATGTCGCAGAGAGCCCGTGCAGAGGCGGCTAGGGTCGCCAGTTGGGCGGACACCTCCTGCGCCCTCTAGTCTGCAGCCACCCTCTCTTCCTGATCCGAGAGCGCCTTCTCGCGCAACCCTGAAGAAAGAACAGGTTCACGACCAAGCACGGTGACCAAACGAAGGCGAGATACAAGCAGAAGAAGACCCACCGGCGCAAGTGGAACGCAAGCTCTAGCACTTAGCTTCGAGGCGCTGGCGACCCTGCTCGGCTTCGTTCTGAGCAGGGTCCGCCGTAGTGCGCTCTATCTCTTGAATGGCCATCGCTGTCTTGAGACTGGCCACCTAGGACATTAGCGCATTGATTTGCTACCGAGCTCGCGCCTCCCGCTCCGTGGACTATGCCTAGGTCAAGTTGATTGCCTGAGTAGCGCTAATTAGGCTCCGGCGCAGCTCCTCCTGTGCCTTATGGGAAGCCTCCAGCTCCCCACGCAAATGCCGCACGTTGGCCTCCGCCTCATCCAGGCGTCCAGGTCGAAAGCCGACGAGGTTTCCCTGGCCATGCCAGCGATGTCGGCCTCCTCCGCGCGGTGACCTCCGGCGACCCCCACTTTCTCTGCCCCGGACAACTCTGAGCCTGGCACCGAAGGCACAGGACGCTTGACTTCCACACCAACAAAAAGGTGTGGGAGGAGGTCTCGACCCTTCCCTTCAAGCACCTCTAGAACAAGGTGGTGGCCCACGCCGCCCATCTCGAGCCTAACGTCCGCCGCGGCCGCATCTTCAGCGCCTCTCCCATGGTCAGGCACCTCGAGCCCCGTTGGGGAGGGGCCAACAAGGACCGAGGAGGAAGATGTGGGGGATCTCGTTGCATCAGTCCATCTAAATCGAGTGTCATCCACTTGACCAACTCAATTTGAGTGAAATGGCGTTGAGAGGCCCCCTAGGAGCACACGTAGCAACTCCTCTTCAGGATCTTTACACTGAGTTACACACACATACCCGATACAAGGCATAACAAGCAACTCCACCACTTATACATTCCAGTCTTTGACCATGGTTGAGGTTAAAACATTATTGATAACCAAATATGCTTAAGAATGAGAGGTTACTACCAACTTCAACAATCTAACTGTACTTAACTCTACTCTAGGTTATATCTCCGGTTGCTCATCCATACGTCGGGTTACATGCAGCTCATCTTGGAGGACGTCCGATCCAAGGTCTGTAACTTTGCACTATCGGAGCTAGTCTCGGAGATAATGTCTTGACCACCTGCAAAACAACTTAACGGTAGCGCCGTGAGTACATTGCGTACTTGCAGGACTTAATTCCAACATATAATATTTGGTAGATGCATAGGATGATTACTAGGCGTTTATATAAGTGCAGAAAGCATTTACTATTATAACAAAAGTGCTCATAGTCCATCGTTCATATTACCATGGGTATAGAAAGAAAGAACAACCGAATAGTTCCATCTCGAGGGACTCCAAGCTTTCAAGACTCTGCAGAGGTGTACAACTATACCCACACGGAAGAACGGGACTAACCACCATACCCTTGCGTGAGAGTAAGGGTTGCCTCATGTCTTCCAACCTTTCTATGACCTGGCCCGAGTGTCTGACAAAAGGTTCGACTGGGTTCCCGATCAATGTCCTGGATATTCTCGACTGACGCCACCCCCCTTGCCAGTTTTACGGATAAACAGGTCGCAATTAGTTACTTGGCTTGTCGACCCCATCTGCGACATGTGGTCTGTATGGGTGGTTACTCGGACTTACGTATCCCAATACACGGTCCTTACTACTCCACAAGCTATGTCATCTGAGATCCCACACTCACGGTGACTGACCCCTCGCATGAGCAAGATATCCAAGTTATCATCAGGATTATCATATTAGGAACATTAGTCCTTAGCCAGATTAGTTAGGTAAGTCAAGTTGTACCCTCATTGGTTTTAGTAGTTAATTATCCAGGTGTAGCATCCTACACGCATGAGTATGAGTTCCCTTCTCATGCTCGACTTCTACCTTTGCCCAAGCAACTAAGCAATAAGCATTAAGTGTTCCCATTCTCGTTGTTTAGATGAGAGGCTTCTACGGATTATTAAGCTACTCTAGGTGTAGTGTAAAGGTGATCATTATCCAAGTCTACATGTAATGCATGACTCATAATGTAACTTGATAAGTATCCAAAGTAGGGTTCATAATAGTGGAGTGCCTGCCTGTTGGTGTTGCCGTTCAGACATCTAGAAGCTGACGATGACAGTTCGTACAACTACACCATCATCACTTGGGACGGTCCTAAAAGAATACGAGAGACGCGTCTGAGGGGGTACATCGATGATTGAGATAACAAGAAAGGGCGTTGGTGCATAGGCTAACACTGGGAACTTGGGGAGAAACATCTATCTGTGGATCTACCATTGCACCACTTGGAAAAGGGTATCTGCTAGTACCATTGGCTTCTTGGGTAGGCTTGCTAAACAATCCTATACCCTCTGTGTTGGACACTCTGTTCTACTTACAGAAGCTCTGATGTGCTGAGTGTCGAGTTGGGTTGGTTCGATTTAGGTTGACGGATACTCCGTGGAGATCACGGATACTCTGGTAGTATCTGGGTATCCTCAGGTTGCTGGGGTGTAGCTCCTTATAAATCATCAGATGTTCCGCCATAGGTGACGGGCGCTCCGGTAGGAACTAGGTGCTCTCGGATTGCTGGGTTACTGCTCTTATAATTCAACAGACACTCCGCAGGGTACCGCGGACACTCCGATAGTCTAAACTGGCTACGGGTAAGGTTTCCTAGTGGCTCCTTGGGGTGTTGACGGACACTGCATCAATCGGGCGACAGTTGGGTGATCTTAGGGTTCAAGCTTAGATTTGTGGAGCTATGCATCATGCATGTGCCAAACATTCCTAGGGTAGCTTGGGTAGCTTACTAGGCTCAAGTTAACTAGATTTTGGGCTGGTTATACTAAGTGTGGCTAGAGCTTAGGAATCAAACCAAGACTCATGAGAAGGAGATAAACCTTGAGATTGAGATGAAGATCCTTGGCTTCTGAGATTGAAAGCTTCCACAACAGGAGGTTGAAGATCCGATCCTTCTTCCATCCAAGCTTCCTCCCTTTCCATATGCAAATCCTTCCATCCATCATCTTCCCATGCATGATGGATTCTCTACTAGCAAAAACAACTCCAAGCATGAGTGGGTTGAGGATGTTGATGAGATCAATGGATAGGTGCTGGTGCTCTTCTTCTTCCCCTCCTTTTCTTCCTCTTCTCTTCCTTTCTCTCTCTAGTTCTAGGGTTCTTCCCTTGCTTATGAGGGTTAGAGAGAGAGGGAGAGTATTGCAAATGAATGGATGAGGGAGAGAGTGAGGCTTCAGCTGAGAATATCTCTTCCAGTTCGAGCTAACATGTGGGTCCCACCCACTTAAGTGGCAAACAACTCATTTCCCATTTTTCTGCTGATGCTCAGTGTTCATCGGATGATCTGGTAATACGGCGGGCTATTCGGTAGTCTTTGTCTTGTGCTGAATTGGTTGAGTCACTGAGCCACAGATGTTGATGATTATTGTGTTGCTCCCATATGTGTTCTTGAGATGTTATTGGTGTTGATGAGGGCAATAGGACGAACTCCAGTCCAGGTCGAGGTCCTCTTCCTCTTCGCCGGGTGTATCAACAGAGGTTGGGAATCCACCTTGCGTGACGCGACATGGATTTCCGTAGAAACCACAGTATCTGAGAATGTTCGCTTTGGTTGTGACGGATCTCGGGTCGTTACAGAAGAGCTCTGGCAACCGTCACTGATGGCATGGGAGCGCTTTGGACTCGGCCCCTATGGCGATGATGGAGCTGAGCGCTTTCGCACGACACCGTCCTTGTCCACGGCGCTCGCTGTGCGACCGGCACCGCTCGATTCAGCCCCGTCGCCGAACTGCTGGAATATGTTGGGGATGCGCTA
Source organism: Saccharum spontaneum (assembly GCA_022457205.1). NCBI lineage: Eukaryota > Viridiplantae > Streptophyta > Magnoliopsida > Poales > Poaceae > Saccharum > Saccharum spontaneum. Next base: position 5,753,122 of record CM039608.1, on the reverse strand, counting down.
GAGGACCACCAGGTCCTCGTCATCCTCGGTATCCTTGTCTTCATCATCATCGTCATCATCCAGCGCTGAGGCCCTACGCCTCTGAGGCTCTGCCTTCTCCCGTGGCCTCCTCAACCAGAGGTGCTTCCTTTCGTCGATGGCCACCTTCTCTCGGGCGGCGCGCTTAGCGCCTCTGGACTGGGGGAGGTGGAAGCAGGAGCTGAACGATGGAACGGGCTGCAAAGATGAATCGCAACAAAACCCATACAATCAGCAGTGACCCCAAATAGAGAAAAGCACATGGAAAAAGGAGACTCACCAGGTTGGGATGATAGCTCGCCGAGAACGCCTTGACGACATTTTCGGACGCGACGATGGTCCTGGAGCCGACCAGTCCAGCCACCCGCTCCATGACCACATTAGCCTCGAGCTCCTCCGTGATCTCGCAGGTTGGATCCTCAACCCCCGTGTAATTCCACAGCAGATGCACCCGCTGCTTCAGTGGCTAGACTCGCCGCTCAACCATGGTCCAGAGGACCCTGACCCCACTCAGGCCGGTCGACACTCGGCTTTCGAGGATCTCCATGATCTCCGTCACCTTCCCCAACCGCTTTCGGTCACACCCCCAGCTCTAGCAGACCAACTTCACCGGGGGCATCAGAGAAGGAAGGTAGGGTGATGGTTGCATCGTCGAGGATGTAGAACCAGTAACCGTGCTAGCTTGAGTTCAAACTCCACAGCGGCAGGCATGGGTAGCAACGGGAGACCCCGTGGTGCATCTAGATGTTCATCTCGCCCACATGGGCGAGCACTCCGCCGCTGGAACCCTGCACCTTCCGGCTATTGACCTTGAAGAGTCACCGGACCACATGGGCGAGCGCTCCACCGCTGGAACCCTGAACCTTCCGACTATTGACCTTAAAGAGTCACCAGAAGAGGTCCTTGTTTGGCTCGATCCCAAGGAAGGCATTGTAGACGACCACGAAGCCTGCTAGCTGTAGCAACCCGTTAGGAGGAATATGCTGCAGCTGGACACCATACTCATGGAGAAATCCATGGAGGAAATCTGATGCCAGGATCTCGAACCCACGCTCATGGAAGTCGGTGAATGACACTGCCTCCCCCAGCCATGGATCAGGGAACGCCTCGCCGATGGCAGTCCTCTACCCAGTGATCTCCTTCGGCGATAGGAAACCCTCATCCATGAGGCACAACAGCTTCACCTTTGTCATCATTGAATGTACCCACTTGATCATCTCGCAATGCAGGCAGAAGGCGGGACAACAACGACAGAGTAGGCGGTGAATGATGGAAACACTAAGCGATTATGGGTGGCAGGGCACGTTTGAGGTAAATTTCACAAGTTCGATCTCTTTCCTTTCTTCTCTTTCAATTGCAGGGATGGCGATGGGAAGCAAGAACAAGGTAAGGGACGGACTCAGGCGGGTGGCTATTTATGTGGCGGCGTCTGGGGATGTGAACCGCGCCCTCATGGAGTCCACCCTAAAGTGGGCCCCATAGACCCTCGAGAGACGAGACGGCGTGCCGCAATGCACAATCGCATGGGCAAGTGCGCCATTAAGTCACGAGGAAATTGGGGAGGTCGACCGCCCCCGAATCCGCGCGCAGAGCTACCCTCCGCAATCATGACCGTGCGGCACCGTGCATGATCACACGTGAGTGGGCACCATTAAGTCACGCCATGACCGGGGAGGCCAACAAGGCCCTGGGTCCATGCGCAGAGCGACCCATCATGTCCACAACCATGCGTCGCATTTAGGAAACCTAATCTTGGGCTGGCTCTTATTAAATGGGCTCAAGGCCACCAAAGAGATAGAGGCACGGAGAGATGGGCCCCAAGCGGCTCTTATCAATGGTGCAGAACCTCTTGACCATCTCCCCCTGTGTTTGAGTCGTTGGCTCCGAAGTCACCTAGGTTGATCCCCTCCGGAGGGAAGGCATCTTGCCCTCTGGCCGCTGCGGAGGCCGTTGGGGACCAACGGTCTTGACGGTTGATGATTTATGGGACGTCTCTCATTGAGGCATAGCCGAACTCTACGTCGATAGCTGGAGGATATCGGGTCCCACTCGAATTACCCATCGACTTGGATGAGGCACACCACTCAATCGGCGAGGTTATGGTGGATAGTCTCTCCCAGCGTGGGGCGAAAGCAAACCTGCCTCTGACAAGGCATCACGACCCCTAGGGGTTAGGTCCCCGCAACCTCACTAGAGGTCTAGGCCAAGCCTCGACCTACTCCTTCATATGTCCTAGGTCATTGACCTAGAGCCAGCTCTAAAATCTCATAAACTGTTGATGCAAAAGTGAATCTGCAAACACAAAGGGCTAATACCCGAAATCGATATCCAAAGCGTGCCAGTCGACTTGACCTGTTAATCGACAAGGATGAAGATACGAGCACTTTGGTCCTGACAACAGCGATACGCCCGGAAGTCACGGCCAAGAGGTACTCACGCGGAACTCGAGGATCAACGAAGATTGCATTTAGAGCAATGCAACTCGCCGAATCGATGAGAACTCGTAAAAAGGAAAAATATGCAAATTGACGAAGTCGCTGAAAAGTAGATGTAAATAAGAGTAAAAGCTTTTTTTATGTATTGATTGATTCTCTATTACATTGCCCTTCACTCTATATTTATACCCTGATCTATAGAAACATAACCAAATACGACTAGGACACTAAATCCAAATCTAAGGAAAAAACATGACTTTGACACAACTCAGACTCTACTAATCGTAAACAAGGAAATTAACTCCTATTTTATTCCATAGTCCGCCTTAATCACGATGGTATTCTTATCGACCTCCTTTTCAACGGCACAGCCCCTGTTCCATCGGCAGCAGCCTTCGAGCTCCTTCCATCGGTACATTCCCTGTTTCATCGGCTGCAGTCTTCATACCTTCCTTCATCGGTACATCCCCTTATCTCATCGGCAGCAGTCTCCAAACCCTCTTTCATCGGCATCGGCAATAATACCCTTAACCTCATCGGCAACTTTTCAAATTAAATTCATACACTGCCACTACTCAAAAACAAACTTATTCTCCTTGGCTATCAATTTACACGGTAATCTTTCCTCTGCTGATTAGCCCTTCCTGATCATCTTGACACGTGCTAAAAACGATGTCAACACATGCCCCCCAATTTCGGAGTATAAGATACTGATGCTCCGAAATTTACTCCAACTGATGTTTGCTATCACCTATTTCTTTAACCCATTCTCCAAGCATAACATGATTTGTTACCAGATTCAATCAAATCTAGATCCAATCCATGTATCTCAATAAATATCGCACATTTTCCAACCTTGTTTGCCTTAATTATGGTTGAGATACCAAAATAACAATCCATCAGCAAGATCTTACCACACCGCATCATTTTTTTAGAACTGAAAAATCCTGTATCGAGATATCCTTCAAGTCATGATTACTTGCCGTCAAATCTTTTGTACCATCCCTTGATTGTCGTGCGAACAGTTACCATATCCAACTGAACCACCTCGATCCATCCGCATACGGCATAGAGATAAGTCAAGAATACCCCTACTCCAAACAACCTATAAATAGATTTCTCCGGGCTGTTCATCTTCTACCTCCAAACTCCATCCTTTGGCATTCTCACCCCGGCGGCAACCCTAACCAACGACCGCGCGTCCTCAACTCACCAGAGCCATCGTCATCTTCAAGCTCCTAGCTCGTGCCCTCATCCGCTTGAAGCAATGGCTGTTAACTTCGACGTCCCTGCGGTTCGTTCTTCCTCTTATTACTTTTACTTTAATCCTTTCAGTTCCCTGCGAGTTCTTACAGTCGACATCTTTCTTTCTCTCTCATTTTCTTGGTCCTCCAAACTCAGGAACTTCACAATACACTGGTGATTCCAACCCATCAACCTCCCCTCCATTGCCTAGGTCCGATGGGCGACCCAGATCCAACTGACCTGATTAATGCAGAAGCAAATCGTATTCCCTTCAAATCTCAAAATTTCTCTTTGAATCTGTGGAAAGACACGTTCCGTTCTTGGCCCAAACCCACCAAAGGGTGGAAAAACTGGTTCTTGAGGGTCAACAGATCAATGCAAGTGTTCTGGGCAGAACGGAAGATAGATAAGTGTATCAGGCTATCCATTGCCGATATGCAAAAGAATGAATCCATGATGATAGCTGCTGCTCAGTTTTGGTCTGACACCACCAACACCTTCATGTTCGGTCATGGCCCATGTGCCCCTACTCTTGCCGATGTATACATGCTCACGGGCTTGGACATCTCAACTGTCGATGAAGGCCATATTTTCGGCAGAAAAGCTGAATACAGAGTAACTACACGCAACATCGGCGGCTGGACAGGATATATCCAGGAGTACCAAAAGACTGGCACCGTCAATCAAAGGGAACAAGCCACATTCCTGAACATGTGGCTGGAAAAGTTTATTTTCTGCGGCCGATCGGTAGGACCAACTAACGCTTTCCTCCCAGCAGCAGAACTCTTAGCCAACGGCGTCAGATTCCCACTTCGCCGATATCTCCTGAGCTCAACCTACCACCTTCTCCACCAAGTATCTCAGAAGCTTATACTTGGCGAACCCATCGGCAATCTGGGAGGCCCATGGTGGTTTGTTAATATGTGGTTAAACGCTCACATGCACAAGCGTTAACAGTGGGATCTCTTTGCTCAGGAATTCCCACGAGAGATTCCCAAAGAGTACGTCCTTAGGGATGATGAATCGGCAACACGCCCCCTCTCAACTTTGGTGAAGCAATAATCGTCCTTCCCGGAACAGAAGCCAATGAGGACCAAATCGGCAGATTTTTTCAAACTTTCTACCATGGCCTCCCTCGTGACCTCAGGGCTTGGGTACCTTATATCGATGAGGATAACAAGTTCCCTCTCCTCTTCAATTTCGCCGATAGTGATCTGAACCAAGACAACGATCTCATGATGGCCATTATCACCCCCAGAGCAATCCCAGTCAACACATTTGGTAGCGGGAAAGCCTCCCATATTACTTATGAATTCTACAATCCATCGGCAGTATCTCGCCAGCTGGCCTTTGGGCAACTGCCCATCAAACTATGCTATGCCGATGTGATCAAGCCCAGAGAAATTATTACTGCTGGAACTGAATGGAGCAGGATAGTAAGACTTGCTCCCGATGCCGATATTTCAAATGTCGATCTCTCCGCTTGGTCACCAGCATCTTTCATAACAGAGTCATATAAGCAATGGTGGCAGGAGTGGAAAGAACAGCTGTTTTCAACGTCTGTTCACACATATCGGCACCTGATCGACCCCGATTATGCTATTCCTGACAATGCAGTAAGTTCCTTTTAACTTTTGTCCTTTTCCTTCCTTTTATTATGTATATCGGTAGCTAACCTTCCTTGAAACAGGCTGATGATCCAGTTCCACCAATAAGCAAAAGTGGAAAACCCTTCAACCTCCATCCAGCCTCTCCAGTCTCAGCAATCGGCTACAACGCCCCCACCCTAGAAGCCCTGACCTTCCAAAGGGCTCGCACCAAAATCATCACTTCCAGACCAAGACTGGGAACATCCAGGGCTTCTCCAAAGGCTGCTGCTTCAAGCCTGATCAAGGCTTTTAAGGTAATAATCTTGCTTACTCTGTTTTCTGCCGATACACTTCATATTAACACACAACTATTAGGGTGTACAAGCTGCAGCTGGATCGTCATCGGCAACTTTACCAAGCACCGCAACTTCTACCCCTCCTTCAGAGGTATTCTCTTATTTTTACATTTTTCTCTATTAAATATCCAATCTTATACCCGTTTTTGCAGCAACAAACGGGCACATCGGTAAGCACACCAAGCATGCAGGCTCCCCAACCAACAGATGTTGATGCCCCCCAGCCAGTTGTTGTTGAAGCACAAACAAAGCGTAAAGCTTTGACCGATGCTGAGGCTCAACAGAAATGATAGAAATCTACACCAGCCCCTGCGTCTGCTCCAACACCCGTCAGTCAGCCCTCTGAACAAACTGCTCCTGCCCAAGATACATCATCGGTAATTATACCTCAAGGGCCGACTACCGATGCGATCATAGAAGACATTCCATCGGCATCTTCTGCCGATCCTTCGTATGACCCTTTACAAGCCGCTCCCTCAAGCCAAGCTCAAGAAATCGCCCTAAAGCAGGTAAACCAATCAATTACTTGGTTTATTATATCCCCAAATATCATAAACAGGATTTCTAATTCTCTTTATTTCATAGGAACAAGACTCTCCCGATAGCTTATTCTCTTTTGCTATCGATGTTTCTGATGCCGACGGAGAAGAAGCGAGTTCCTCCCTGGCGTTGGGAACAATATCGTCAGACACCTATGGCAAGCTAGAAACCCTCCTAAATCTGCTGCAGCAAGACACTGCCCAATTGGTGATCGACTCGGATCCTGCGAGGTCTATTTTCAAAACGATCCGCGGCCAAGTCCCTGCTAATGTTGAAGAAATCATCTTTCCAGCAGTCCATCTGGAGAGCAGACAACTTCAATATCAAAGGGCCGTTCATCGTATTGCTGACAGAGCAGCTCAGTCTCAACTTAAAGAAGAAATGCTACAGCTGAAGCAGACTGCCGACGAGAAGCACAAGAATATCAACAATTTGCAAGCCTCCAGTGCCGATATTAGACAGAAAATCTTAGATCTATCGGCAAAGAAAGCAGCCCTGCTAGCTGAACTGGAAAAGGTTGAGACAGCTCTGACTCAAGCTAAACAAGAAGAAGACCAGCTTTCCGACGCCATCAAGGCCCTTCAACAGGAACGAGATGCTCAAGCTCGCAAGGCCTTGGCCTTGAAAAAGAAAATCAAGCCTGTGGAAGGAAGTGCCAATGAAGACGCCAAAGAATTAAAAGAAGCCGATGAAATTCGCCTGCGTGCGATATCAGCCATCCAGGCTTTGTTAAATTAGCGCATCGGCACAATTGATACTTTGTTTTAACTCCAGCCGATAGGATTGTTATCGGCAACTATACTCTTATGCATCTATCCAGATACTAGGGTAATATTTCTTTAAATATTTTCCATTTAACGCTCTGGGAAATACAACTCCTTCGAGAGTTTCAAGAATATACGCATTACCAGGAACAGACTGATTTATCCGATATGGACCTTCCCAATTAGGAGACCATTTGCCAAACTTAGAACTTTTAGTCCCAATCGGTAAAATCAATTTCCAGACCAATTCACCATCGACAAATTCCTTTACCTTCACTTTCTTGTCATACCATCTAGCTACCCTTTTCTTATTCTCCTCGATTCTAACCAAAGCTTTTAACCGATGACCTGCTACATCTTCCAATTCATCTTTCATAAGAATATCATAATCATCGGCTGTCAGTTGATCCTGAAAGCGCATTCACCTAGAGCCAATCTTAATCTCCCAAGGTAATACCGCATCGTGTCCATACACCAATTGATAAGGTGATACCTTGGTTGCACCATGACATGCCATCCGATATGACCACAAAGCTTCATTTAATATTGTATGCCACTTTTTAGGATACTCTTTGATCTTGCGCTTAATAAGTTTGATAATTCCCTTATTAGATGCTTCAGCCTGGCCATTAGCTTGGGCATAATATGGTGAAGAATTCAAAACTTTAATTCCCATACTTATAGCAAACTCATCAAATTCACCTGATGTAAACATAGTGCCCTGATCGGTAGTGATGGTTTGAGGGATGCCAAATCGGTAAATAATATGCTCCTTCACAAAATCAACTATGTTAGCCGATGTCACCTTTTTCAAAGGAATTGCTTCAACCCACTTTGTGAAATAATCGGTAGCAACCAGAATAAACTTATGCCCTTTACTCGATGGTGGATAAATCTGACCGTTGAGATCAATAGCCCAACCCCTAAACGGCCAAGGTTTAATTATGGGGTTCATAGCCGATGCGGGTGCTATTTGAATATTACCAAATTTTTGACATTCCTGACATCCTTTAAAATATTTAAAACAATCCTCAAGAATAGCCGGCCAATAATATCCATTTCTTCTGATCATCCATTTCATCTTGAATGCTGACTGATGAGCCTCACATACTCCTTCATGAATTTCACTCATCAGGCTTTTTGATTCCTCTATGCTAACACACCTGAGTAAAACTCCATCTATGGTACGGTAATACAATTCATCATCGAGGAGTACATACTTTGTCGCTTGGAACCTTATGCGTCTTTCAACCTTTTTAGATGGATTCTTTAAATAATCAATGATTTCCTTTCTCCAATCATCGGTATCAGCCACCGATGTCAATGCTTCTTGAACAGGTTGATATCCTGAAGCATGCTGAGCCAATCGGTTAGCCTCTTCATTATGCATCCGAGAAATATGCTCCAGATGAAAACTCCTAAACTCTTTTAACAATTCCAAACACTTTTCATGATATGAAATTAGAATTTCACTTCGGCATTCATAAACCCCAATCAACTGATTTATAAGTAGCATAGAATCACCAAAGACTTCAACAGCATCAGCCTGTACTTCTTTAAGCAATTCTAACCCTTTTATCAGGGCTTGGTACTCAGCTTGATTGTTTGTCGATGTGGCGACGACCGGCAATGAGAATTCATACTTCTTCCCCTGAGGGGAAATCAACACGATGCCGATGCCTGCCCCTTCACCACAAGTAGACCCATCAAAGAAAAGTGTCCATGGAGCAACTTCCAGAGAATCCACCGTGTTGCAATGTTGAGTAACAAAATCGGCCATAACCTGTCCTTTAACTGCCTTAGCCGATTCATAACGTAGGTCAAATTCTGATAACGCTAAAATCCATTTACCAATCCTACCATTTAATATCGGCATAGATAGCATATATTTGACCACATCATCTTTGCATACGACAGTACATTCAGCCGATAGTAAATAATGCCTCAACTTACTACAGGAGAAATATAAACATAAGCATAATTTCTCAATGGCCGAATACCTGGTTTCAGCATCTATTAACCGTCTGCTCAAATAATAGATAACACGCTCCTTCCCTTCAAATTCTTGAATAAGAGCTGAACCGATAACAGTATCTTCAGTTGATAAATACAATCTGAAAGGTTTTCCATGCTGGGGTGGAACTAACACTGGAGGATTTGTTAAATAACTCTTAATCTGATCTAAGGCCAATTGATGTTCATCCCCCCATTTAAACTCCTGATCGGCTTTCAATTTCAATAATGGACTGAAAGCCTTGATCTTGCCTGACAGATTAGATATAAACCTTCTGATGAAATTAATCTTACCGATCAAGGATTGTAATTCAGTTTTATCGGCAGGAGCAACAACCTTGTTGATTGCCTCGATAGATTTTCTACTAATTTCAATGCCCCGCTGATGCACCATAAAACTCAAGAATTGTCCTGCCAATACACCAATTGCACATTTATTGGGATTCATCTTTAATCCATGTTTTCTTGTGCACTCCAGTATCTTCCGTAGATCGGTTAGATGCTTTGTGATGTCTCCAGACTTAATCACTATGTCATCAATGTACATTTCTACCAACGTGCCGATATATTCATGGAAAATAAAGTTCATAGCTCTTTGATAAGTAGCACCGGCATTTTTCAAACCAAATGTCATAACTATCCACTCAAATAATCCCACATGACCTGGACACCTAAAAGCAGTCTTGGAAATATCTTCTTCAGCCATGAATATTTGGTTATAACCCGCATTTCCATCCATGAAACTAATAATCTGATGCCCTGCTGCAGCATCAATCAACAAATCAGCAATCGGCATTGGATAACCATCCATCGGTGTGGCCTTATTAAGATTCCTGAAATCAATACAAACACGGAGTTTTCCATTTTTCTTATATACAGGAACCACATTAGAAATCCACTCTGCATATCGACACTGCCGAATAAACTTTGCCTCAATTAACTTGGTTATTTCGGCCTTAATATCAGGGAGTATATTAGGATTGCATCGGCGAGCCGGCTGCTGATGTGGCCGAAATCCAGATTTAATAGGCAACCGATGTTCAACTATAGATCGGTCTAATCCAGGCATTTCAGTATAATCCCAAGCAAAACAATCTTTATATTCCTTTAACAAATCAACTAGTTGTTGTTTACACTTGGAATTTAACTTAGAGCTAATAAAAGTGGGCCTTGGCCTATCGCCTTCACCAATATCTACTTCTATTAAATCATCTGCCGATGTAAATCCTTGACCTAATTTTCCGTCATCGGCAAATCTATCCATTAAAACTCTTCTTCAGAACCGACTGCTTGGATCGGTAGAATTTCATAATCGGCAATCTTGAGGAACTCCTTTTCCCAGGCTTCTCCCGATATGCACTTGGTTCGCTCATAAGTATCTGATTCTGCCAATGCAATGATATAAGAAGAGTCACCAGGAACAACTTCAATCTTATCTCTAATCCATTGTACCAGACATTGATGCATTGTAGAAGGAACACAACAATTAGCATGAATCCAATCCCTTCCCAAAAGTAGATTATATGCACCCTTGCCATTAATAACAAAGAAAGTTGTTGGTAAAGTTTTACTGCCGATGGTCAACTCAACACATACTGCCCCTTTAGCTGGTGATACATTGCCTTCAAAATCCTTTAGCATCATATCGGTCTTAGTTAAGTCTTGATCTCCCTTACCAAGCTTTCGATACATCACATAAGGCATGATATTAATCGCAGCTCCTCCATCAATAAGTATCTTAGATACAGGCTGCCCATAAACTCTGCCTTTTACAAACAAAGCCTTGAGGTGTTGTCTCTCATCATCAGCAGGCTTCTCAAAAACAGTCATCATTGGATCTAACATTAATTGAGCTATCTGATCAGAGGAAACAGCCTCTTCTTCGCTATCAGACAGAGCCAAAAATTCCATCGGCAACATAAACACCATATTGACATCTGCCGATAGATCTTTATTCTTGTGCCTTATCTGCCACTGCTGGTTACCAGATCTCTCATTGAAGGGACTTTCTTCTTGATATAAATCTTTTTGACGCTCTCGCTGCATTTTTCTCTTCTGTGTCTTTGTCAAACCTTCTGGACACCATTGAGGAAGCTTAGTTTTCTAAACTGGCTGATAAGTCCTAGTTGTCTCCACACGACGTATATTAGGATCCCTGTAAAATATTTCTTCATCAGGAACTCTTGCATTTGCCATCTCTTCAAGTTCCTCTTGGTTTCTTGGAAAATATGCAACGCGTTTACCAAGCCTTTCATGCACACTGAGCCTGCCCCCAGCCGATCATGTACTGATGCTCTCCCTCTGATCGGCTCATTAATGAGCAAACCTTGATTACCAGATTGAAACCTTCTTGCAGGATGATTATCTCCATAATAGCCATTGCACTCTGGACAATTTTCAACAGTAGGTAACTTAATACCTTCTTCCCAACAATGAATAAAAAACGGACAATTCCAATGATCCTTATGCCGATTCCACTCTTCTTGACGCCTTTCCTCTTATTGTCATCGATACCGGTCCCTTCGCTGACGCCAACCTTCTTGTTGTCTTCGATGAGTAATCACGATGCCAGATCGAGGAGGCCTCCCAGAACCGCCACTTGCCTTTTGCATCATTGGTAGTTATCCGATGTTGGGGATCTACTGATGCATTCTTTTTAGCAGCTACCGATGTCAACACCTTAATTTTCCCTTCAACATCCAACATATTTGCTGAAAAAGGATGTTGATCAATTTTCATTGGCTTTTGAATCTTGGAATTGCCAAATTTTATTCTGCCAGACTCAATAGCTAACTTCAATTGTTGTCTAAACACCTTGCACTCATTGGTACTGTGTGAAGTTGCATTGTGCCACTTGCAATATAGCATATGCTTCAACTCTTCTGCCGATGGGATCACATGATTGGGTGACAATTTAATCTGGCCCTCCTGAAGCAAAAGATCGAATATTTTATCGGCTTTGGTGACATCAAAAGTAAACTTCTCTGGCTCTTTGTGACCAAAGGGACAAGATATCGGCTTCTTATTCTTAACCCACTCTGCCAAACCGATAACTGGTTCATTATCTGAATCAGAATCTTCCGCCTCTTCAATAAATGAAACTTTCTTGTTCCAATTTCTCTTAGGTTCAAAAACCCTAGTGTCTTGATCAGAAATCCTTTGCACTAAATGACTTAGGCTTTCGAACTCCTGAGAAGCATATCTGTCTTTAAGGTGTGGTAATAATCCCTGAAAGGCTAAATCGGCAAGCTGCCGATCATCCAATACCAGACTATAACATTTGTTCTTTACATCTCGTAGCCTTTGCACAAAGTCTTCTACCGATTCATCATTGCGCTGTTTCATCTTTACCAAATCGGTGAGCTTCTTTTCATGAATTCCAGCAAAGAAATACTTATGAAATTGCTTTTCCAGATCAGCCCAGGTGATAATAGAATTTGGCGGTAGTGAAATAAACCACGTAAATGCTGATCCGGATAGAGATGACGAGAACAGACGAAGTCTCAATTCATCTCTACAAGCTGCCTCTCCACATTGAATAATAAAACGATTAACATGCTCCATGGTTGATGTATCGTCTTGCCCAGAGAATTTAGTGAAATCTGGCACTTTGTAACGATTTGGGAGAGGAATTAAATCATATGCCGGAGGATACGGAGTCCGATAAGAATAGGTATTAACCTTGGGCTTGATCCCAAATTGATCCCTCATAATTTCTGTTATCTTATCGGCCCAAAAAACATCGACATCTTGCTGATGATATGGTTGAATCTCTGCTGGAGGTATCTGTTGATACCCTTCTGCATACCTTTGTTGCCCACGATCTCTAGCAATTGGCATATTTGCTACTAACTGTGGTCCATTAACCTGCTGAAAAGGGTTCATCGGCTGAGCTGCCGATGCTTGATTCTGAAAACCAGCATGCATGTGACCTTGATGAACTCTTGTGGCTTGCTGATTTGGCTGAACTGTATGTTGAGTAGGAAACTGCCCTGACCAATTATTAGTATTCATCGGCACAAAGTTTGCCGATGGCTGGTAGCTTGTTGGCATTGCTGGATAATTACATCCAACTTGAGGCATAACCTGGACTCCAGGTTGACTGGTGATAGGAGCCTTCTGCTGCATCGGTAACAAATTTGCCGATGGACTTGAACTAGATGTTTGACCCAGAGACGCCTGAAAACCTCCTAGACTCGGTTGTACAGTAGTTGTAATATATTGAGGCGCTTGGGCTATCGGCAAACGAGCCGATGGGATAGGAGTTTTTCCCGCTGCGTCAAACACTTGAGATAATCCATGATTGAAAGTAGATGGCTCCGGAGGCATACCATATCCCCACCAATTAGCAGGAGTTTGATTACTCTGTGGTATAGGACCTGATAAAGCTGATGCTGATAGATCTGTACCAAGCTGAACTCGTCCTGATAATGCTGAATCTGGACGCACCGGAGTAGACTGTGCATTAGATAATCCTGCTGATACTGGAGGAGAAGAAATCTCTATACCCGCAACGGCTGGAGGAGCCGATGGAGCAACAACAGATGCTGCTTCTGGTTGATGATAAGCAGGCCCGACGTAATGAGGTGACGCTTGCCCTTCTTTGAAAGTTCGAATCACAGCATTATGAACAGTATTGGACAACACAGTGGAGTAATTAATTAAAGCATGATTCACCGCAGAATTAACCATCTCTTGAAGTTTACCCGGATTAGAATCAAAGGTGACCTGCCGAGGCAACGGCAAGTCCTGCTTCTGGATGACTTGTCCACTTTTGTTCAAGCTGAATGACTTCAAGCAAAGCTGTCTATATTCTTCAATAGCTCTCTCCATAGCCTGCCTCTGATCGTCCTTAAGATCTTCTTTTGTTACCGCGATGATGTTCCCAGCATCAATCTCATGATTAGGCATCTTGACTAGATTGGTCCCACCAGGCGTGCCAAAAGATGTGTTGATGCAAAAGTGAATCTGCAAACACAAAGGGCTAATACCCGAAATCGATATCCAAAGCGTGCCAGTCGACTTGACCTGTTAATCGACAAGGATGAAGATACGAGCACTTTGGTCCTGACAACAGCGATACGCCCGGAAGTCACGGCCAAGAGGTACTCACACGAAACTCGAGGATCAACGAAGATTGCACTTAGAGCAATGCAACTCGCCGAATCGATGAGAACTCGTAAAAAGGAAAAATATGCAAATTGACGAAGTCGCCGAAAAGTAGATGTAAATAATAGTAAAAGCTGTTTTTTGATGTATTGATTGATTCTCTATTACATTGCCCTTCACTCTATATTTATACCCTGATCTATAGAAACATAACCAAATACGACTAGGACACTAAATCCAAATCTAAGGAAAAAAACATGACTTTGACACAACTCAGACTCTACTAATCGTAAACAAGGAAATTAACTCCTATTTTATTCCATAGTCCGCCTTAATCACGATGGTATTCTTATCGACCTCCTTTTCAACGGCACAGCCCCTGTTCCATCGACAGCAGCCTTCGAGCTCCTTCCATCGGTACATTCCCTGTTTCATCGGCTGCAGTCTTCATACCTTCCTTCATCGGTACATCCCCTTATCTCATCGGCAGCAGTCTCCAAACCCTCTTTCATCGGCATCGGCAATAATACCCTTAACCTCATCGGCAACTTTTCAAATTAAATTCATACACTGCCACTACTCAAAAACAAACTTATTCTCCTTGGCTATCAATTTACACGGTAATCTTTCCTCTGCTGATTAGCCCTTCCTGATCATCTTGACACGTGCTAAAAACGATGTCAACATAAACCAACAGAGGTCAATGACCCCTCAGGGAGAGATCCACTGGGCTAAAATGGCTAAGGAATCGCAATGGCGTCTTCCCCATGAAGCAATGCTAAATCCTACAAATATCCTACAAATAAGCTAGAAGAAATGGAAAATTCTGAAATGTAACAGGCTTGCTTATGCGTGATACCTTCCTTAATTTATTTGAGCTAGCCATATCTGCAGCCTTCCCAAGCGCTCTAGCTATTCTATTGAAGCATCCTTTCCTGAACGAAGATTCATCCTGAGTTCAACAGTTCCACAGTATGAAAACTAAATACAAGAAAACAAGTATTATTCTTACCCAATAATGAGGCATCACGCCAAGAACTTATCCTCTGAATTCTTGGCATTCAAACTGAACTAATAAGCAAGGGATTTTCACAGGTGATATGAATGCCATCGCTCAGAACCATAGAAATAGTGGCCGCTGTTCAAAAAATGCAGCAGGTGGCAGTACAAACGAGCATCTGAAAATGAAGCTGGGCACCAAGTCTAAATTACCAGTAACTCACGAAATCACAAGAAAAACATGGATCTGAAAGAGTGAAGCGAGCACAGCAAGGGAAATGAGATCGGCGCGTCCAGATGGCAACTCAGTGCCTGCAGCCGAGGTGCTACCGGAGAGCCACGCCATCACGAGAAACAGTAGCCGTGATGCAGCGCCTCGCCTTGCGCTCGGGCCACCACCTTGGCGCCGGTGCTGCAGTGCCTTGCCTTGCGCTCGGGCCGCCACCGTCAAGCCTCGCGCCGGATTTGCCCAAGCTCGGGCCACCATCGCCATGCCTCGCGCCGGATCCCTCGAGATGCCGAGTGCTCGGGCCACGCGAGCTGGCGAGCCGCGCACCGCAATCAACCGACGCCGCCTCCTTGGCCCTCGCTGCTGCTGGGGAAACAGCGCTGGATCCACCATGGCCACCGCCCCCTTCTTAGATCCACCCGACAATGGCTAGGGGAGAGGAGGATGTGGGGGATCTGGGGCTTCATGAGAGGAGGAAACACTACGACCTGCTGGTTTCATGGATCCAATTGCGGGCATGCGGCGGCGGGCTGCATGGACGAGAAGATTCCTGTTAGTGTGGGCCTTTCATATCCCCCTGCTAAGTACACTAGCATATCTAGCATATCATATCTCTATGTAAACCACGCCACCAGAGTTTACATAGTTACCAAAACTATGCTAGATATGCTAGTGTACTTAGTTTTGGTAACCCGACGTTGTTGTACTTAGTTCTGCACTAACTATGATATGCAACCACGCCACCTCATTTCCCCCTGCTCGCAATCCTCTTTCTAGCACCAGTTGCTGGATGAAGCATCACTGACCTCTGGCCAATGCAATCAACCCCTAACGGGTCGCATTCTCAATTCTACTATCTACCAAGAGGCACTCTCCCTATCAAAACTTAGCTCCTCCTAAATCCAGGAGTAACCCAAAGGCATGGTCGAAGATGGTTCAAACGAGAGGAAGGCACCTATTTATAGGCCCAAGGGCAGACTGTGTGGCCCGTGACCCCAAGCCGCGTGGCGAACAATGGGAGGTCATAGGCAATGTCAGAAGCCCACATGAGGTCAGGAAAATCGAGATCCTCCAAAAGTTAGAGCCGGTACAGCGTTGACAAGACCATACGACACCGTCTGGATCCCATACCCTCGCACGCAGCGCCCTGACATAACCGGGCTCAGCAGAGCAGTCGCTACCAGACCATCAAGGCAACTTGATGGGACAGGACGTACCAGCCACCTACTGCATTGAACACTCAAACCAGCAAGGAGACAAGCTACAAGCTCAGACTAACCATGACCAGGAGCCTACAACTGACACATTCAGAATTTAGCATCTCCACGATCACTACATGATCGCAAAGATGCTCGGGGGCTACTGTCGGGGTTATGATACCCCGGGCATCTCAGCACACCGATTAGTTAGCCTCTTAGGCAGCCCAGCCAGCAGAAGCCCAGCGACCGTGGCCCATATAAGCCACGCGGAACCTAGGCCGCACCCTAAGACGAGCGGTTGACCACGACCTCTCCCTTCTCCTTCCTCCGCACGCTTCATAGCACCGCACGACCTCTCCTCCATCTCGACCCTTGGGGGAATGGAGGGAGGTTGAGCGGTACCAAGTACGCCAGCCCTGACTCACTCCGCTAGGACTGAGGAGATAACTATCCTCTCTGCCAGGACAGGCGCCATCCCTGTGCCATTCTGCATAGACAAGACAACACTGCCAGGCGGTGACAATCGGTACGACATCCCACCGTCTAAATATGGCCCGATAAGACGAGCGTACGGCCCCACCCACTACAGGATGGGGCACAAGACCATGACCTTGACTTTCAAGGCTGGCCAAGCCACCAGGGACCTCTACCCCGCAGCCCAGGATCGAGGCCACTGGCACCACGACCAGCGAGGCAGCTGATGAACCGAGAGCTGCTACCTGCTCCCATACTAACGCCATGACGCCCCAAGAAGAATGTGAGATGATGACGAAGGCCACGGCAAGCTCACACCGCTTAGGATGGTTGGTGAACCACCACCGTGCCAACAGTGCCGTCACGACCGGTACTGTAGCACCACACCATGCCATGCTACGACGTGGGAACAAGACCATGATGACAACCATACCAGGACGTGCGCTAACGCTAGGATAAGACGGCCTTCTTTGCAAGCCAAGCTTACTAGTTTCTCCCTCGCTCAGGCTCACAACCACCTGGTCGGGGGAACCTCTTTCTCTGTATGTAACTTGGCCCCCGAACTCTATATAAGGGTGGCCAGGCCTCCTTTCCAAGGGGACGGACTCTCGAGACTTCATTCGGTCTTCGTCCACCTCTCTCCTCCAACCTCTTTCCCTTAGCTTACACACCCCATTGTAAGAACTTCAGAGCATTCAACCAATCTATAATTCCTTGTGTCTTTGGATGCTACCATCGTCTTCCTAGAGCAGCACGACACACGTATAAATTCAATAATCGGTTGACAAAACACCGACACACTGTATTTATTTTTCACCACTAAAAGAGGTTTGGACTTAACTATTTATTTCTCAATAGATGTTGCCAAACAACACCCTCAATACTTAAATGGAAAAGCCATTTACTAAGAAGTCATTTATTCTGTACATCAAGATCTTGTATCTCAAGATCCTGGCCCCTTGTTCTTTAGGACGACAAAGAATGCTCCATTTTGCTAGTCTATATGTTTTGTTTGGGCCATCATCCTGCGAGAAGAATCTGGATCTACAATAATCCAACTTTCTTAACATCTTAGGAATCTCAAAGAAGGATAGCATAAACATACCTAAGCTTGTTAAGCATGAGTTAATTAACACTAAACGGATTCCATAAAATGAATGCTCCCCTTTCCAGAAACTGAGCTTCTTTTGGAACTATTCTCTACTTCTCTCCAACCTTTATTACTAATCTTCTTAGGATGCATTGGTACGCCGAGATATCTAAAAGGACATGAACCAAGACCATAGCCAAATAGATGAGAGTATTGTTCTTGAAAATTCCTCGCTTCTCCATAACAAAAAAACCCACATTCTCCTCTTTTCACTGAATCAGGATAGATAACTAAATGGTTCTGACAAATGATTTTGTTTCTCAACGAAACGTTTCTTCAGAGAATTTGAATCTGAAACATTTCTTCTTGAATGTGGAGCCATACCAAATGGCCCTTAATTAAATTAATTTTGAGCCCCGATAATTGTTCAAAGCACATAACAATAGCTTCATGTTCTTTGCTTTGCTCAAAATCATGTCCCACAAATTGATCATCTTCTTTTTGCTCGCGCAATTAAAATTGCAACATAGAGGATCTTTCGTCAAGAATTTGCCTTAGTTATTCTAAGAGCAAAAAATAGCTTAGCTCCTTTGTTAACTCAATGGCTAGAAGCTTATGTATAATTTTTCGGATTTTCTATGTTTCCTTTTTTGTTTCTTGAACTCCTTTGTAAGATTATTTGTAAATTTTAAAATTTAATAAAAGCTCAGTAGGGGGCAGCCCCTCCTGTTTCATTAAAAAAAATATATATCAGCAACGAAGTTGAATAGTACTAGGAAAGTGGATAACCTTGTCTAAGTCCCTTTTTATTTTAATGAAAATAACCCCCCACAACATCATTTCCTTTCGCACCAACGTGACCCTTTGTGACAAATTGTTCTATCCAAGTACACCACTTTGGGGAGAATATTTTCATTGGCAAAGATTGTTGCGAAAAGAACCATTTTGCCTTATCATAAGCCTTCTTAAATCAAGTTTTCAACTTTTTTCTATGCAATTCATGTTTAGAGGCTGAAACTTTGTTCCCTTATTTAAAAAAAATGTTCATTCTGACTTCTGAGTCTGCGAGAAATGTCACTTTCCTAGGGGACTGAAAACTGGCGCATACGAGAACTGTCACTTTCCCGGGGGACTGAAAACTGGCGCATGATTTGATATTTACGTAGTAGATGACAGCAACGACGACCTTGAGTCCGCGTCTGCATGCGTGATCAGTCTGATCAGAGTGCGAAGACGACCATATGACTCAGCAGCTAACAGCATGCAAGAGCCGCGCGCAAGACTTGGACTCGACAAGTCTTCCAGCCACCACTCCTACATATAGGACCTGATCTTTCCTGCGTCGTATGTGGTTGGGGTTCAATATCATTGACGCGTACAGCCTGCTTGCTGGTTGCCAGGGTCCGTTGGGAACAAGTTGTTTGTCTGTGACCATTGCTTCAAACCTTTGATGATGTGTGACCCCTTCGACAGTACCACGGGTTCTCAGTATATCTATTTATCATCATAGCTCATTCACTGCTGGAAACCAGGACTTTGCCGAGTGTTCCAGGCTTTGCCGAGTGCTTTTTATCGGGGTACTCGGCAAAGCAATATTTTGCCAAGTGTCGCACTCGGCAAAATATTGCACTCGGCAAAGCTGGCTTTACCGGGCACTCGGCAAAGCCTGGCACTCGGCAAACCTAGTCTTCGCCGAGTGCCGCGGCACTCGGCAAACCCAACACTCGGCAAAAGGTGGCTGGGCCGTCACAGCGGCCACCTGCCGTCAAATTTTGCCGAGTGCCTAACAACCGACACTCGGCAATTTTTTTTATTTTTTAAATCTATTTTGCCGAGTGCCATCACATAGGCACTCGACAAAATTTCTTTTTTTAAAACAATATTTTCCGGAGTGCCCCAATAAAAAGCACTCGGCAAAATATTTATTTTTTTAAAAAATAATTTTGCCGAGTGCCGTTAGCGTGGCACTCGGCAAATTTTTTATATATTTTCAAAACACAATTTTGCCGAGTGCCATCACCCCGGCGCTCGGCAAATTTTTTTATTTTTTTAAAATGCTATTTTGCTGAGTGCCACGCCCTAGCACTCGACAATTTTTTTTAAAAAAACTATTTTGCCGAGTGTTAGCCCTAGGCACTCGGCAAAATTGTTTTTTATTTTTTAAAAAATGCTATTTTGCCAAGTGCTAACCTAAGGCACTCGGCAAATTTTTATGCTATTTTGCCGAGTGCCTTATAATTATACTCGGCAAAGTATATTTTTATTTTTTTAAAATCAATTTTGCCGAGTGCCCCCTGGCACCGGCACTTGGCAAAGTAATTTTTGCCAAGTGTTCCCTGTGGCACTTGGCAAAATAAATTTTTTTGATTTTCTGCCCAATTTTTTGTGTAGCCTTTTGACGGTATTTAAAACTCTATTTTAAAAATTGTTGTAATTTTGACTTTTTTAATATATTTCGTTAGTTTATTTCGATTCGTTGAATTTTTCGGAATATTTCAAATTTGAACTGCAGGTACATGAAATAATGAATTTTAGTGATTCAAAAAATAATAGTCACGATATTTTTTGTATGTTGAGACCATATTCAGGAGCTCACATGAAATAACGAGTATCTCGTTGACGCAACATGCCGAGTTACCTGCGGAAAAAGTGATTTTAAATTATAAAAATTCAAACAAAATCTGAAAATCACGAAACTTGTCGAGGCGTCGTGTCATCGCATGTGGAGGCCGTGGTAAAAAATTGAGATGGTTTCGAGCAAGTTGCGACGTCGAATGCCAAAAACCCACACATTTGACGACGCAACTGGCTCGAAACCTTCTTAATTTTTTTTACCACAGCCTCCACATGCGATGACACGACGCCTCAACAAGTTTCGTGATTTTCGGACCTCATTTGGATTTTTTATAATTTAAAATCACTTTTCCCACAAGTAACTTGGTATGTTGCGTCAACGAGATGCTCGATATTTCATGTGAGCTCCTCAATATGGCCTCAACATACCCTAAATACCATAAGTATCAATTTTTGGATGACCAAATTCCACTATTCCATGTATCTACAGTTCAAATTTGAATTATCCAGAAAAAATCAATGAAACGAAATAAATTAATAAAATATACCTAAAAAGTCAAAATTGCCCCCAAATTTTAAAATAGAGTTGTAAATACTTTAGCAAGGCTCCAGAAAAAAACTGGGTCCGAAATCAAAAAATTTTTTTGCCAGGCACTCGGCAAAATATTCTTTGCCGAGTGCCAGCCCAGGGGCACTCGGCAAAATATTGTTAAAAAAATAAAAATGGCTTTGCCGAGTGCCGCTAGGCCGGGCACTCGGCAAAGCCTGCTTGCCCTAAATCCTGCTGGTGGGCCGAAGGCCCACCCCCTCCCTCTCACTTCCCCACTCGCGTGCTCGAGCTCCTCCTTGCAGCCGCGCCGCGCCGCCTCTCACCGCCCGCCCACGCCCAAGGCTGCCGGGGCCGCCGTCCGCCGTCCACGCGCCACCGTCCGCTGGTCCCGCGCGCCTCCGCCATCCACCCCCACGCCGTCGTCCCCCGGGACCGTGCCCGTCGCTCGCCGGGGCACGCCCGCCGGCCGCGCACGCCACATCGCCCCCGACTCCGCAGCCGAGCGCCTCCAGTCCCCGACCCGCGCGCGCCCCCTCCCACCTCGCCGGTGACCTCGCAGGCCGAGCGCCTCCGGTCCCCGGCCACCGGATCCGCTGCCCGGGAGCCCCTTGCTGCGTCAGCGGCGCTGCAGCCACTGTCGGGCCCCACAGCCGGCCAGAGGGAGAAGTAGAAGGAGGTAGCAGGAAGGGCCATTGTTTTGGATTGGAATATGTTCCTCTCTATTGAAATAGTTCTTCCTATGTAACTAAAATGTGTGTTTGTCTATTGTCTCTAGGTATCTATCTATTCTTGCAGAAACAAGACAACAACACAATAGTATGTATGTGCCGCTCCAATGTTGCTCCAATTAAATTGTGTTTTTGACCATCTGCCTGCCCATTCCAGTACTAGAATTATGTTACTAAAAAGAGCTATTCCTAGGAGCTTAGCTTGCAGCCCACTGCTGCTTGGACTGCAACTAAAATTCCTATAAACTACTTGCTTGCCCGATGAATGTTGCCTTCGAGAAATTGAATAGGATGGTGTTAGTAGAATGGTTTAAGTTTGCTCAGCCCTTAGTGGCAAATTTCCTTATATTTATACAGTGGTTAGCCAACCCTTAACTGCTAGCTAGGTACCTCTGCCATCTCCACCCATATGGAGGTCTTAATTTGTTTTGGGAGAGAATTAAATGTCAACATATATTCTAGCTACTGGTTTTCTGGTCTTCTAAGTGTTTAATATATGGGTTGTGTCTGCAGCTTACAGAGACTTGGATTGTTCCAACTCAAAGAAGGGAGGGAGGAGAGGAGAAGGGAGGAGGAAGAAGAAGGGAGGTGGAGAGGAGAAGGGAGGAGGAGCTCCAGCCACTATCCACCGCCTCGTTAGCGGCGGTGTCGTGCCCTCGGCGCCTCGCTCCTGACTCCGCTCACCATCGACGAGCACATACTACTACAGACAGGTCCTTTAGTCCCAGGTCCTAAGGACTTTTAGTCCCGGTTCCAGAGCCGGGACTAAGAAATCGGGACTAAAGGTCACAACCTTTAGTCCCAGGTACACATAACCGGGACTAAAGCCCGTCCTCGGGTGACAAAATAAATGAAATTCTAGAGGCCTCTCTTGTGGTGCGTGAGAATCGAACTCAGAACCTTTCACCTCGCGCGTAGATTCCTTACCAACTCAACTGAACACAACATGTGACAAAGTCCTTTGCGCTCTTCCTTTTGATTTGACTCGTGGGGGACCTTTAGTCTCGGGTCGGAGACCTTTAGTCCCGGTTCGTAACACCAACCGGGACTAAAAGGTAACCCTTTAGTCTCGGTTCGTAACACCAACCGAGACTAAAAGTTGGAGGACCTTTAGTCCCAGTTCGTAATACCAACCGGGACTAAAAGATGACTTTTAGTCCCAGTTGGTGTTACGAACCGGGACTAAAAGTGGTCCGGTCGTTGGGCAGGGTACCAACTGGGACTAAAGTCGTTTTTGTCCCGGACATAAATTTCGTCGGGACTAATACCTATTTTGGATATCGACGAAAGGTCTGTTCTCTAGTAGTGACACTAGGTTCGCCCTTCCCTTTCTATCCAAATCGTGCAATGGATGTCGGCCATCGAGCCATTGTTAGTAGTAATAGTTGTTGTATTTGGTTTTCGGCCTTCGTGTCGTTGTTTCTGGATGTTGGCCTTCGTGTCGTTCTTTTTGCAGGTTTTCCAAACCTCCCCGTGCAGGAGAGGTTCTACCGAAATTTTTAACTTATAGTTTTATGTTTCTTCTTAATCACTTATGCAGGGGCTGGATACTTCTGTCGGGTGCTCTTGACCCCCACGCACCCCCGCGATCGTCCTGTGATGTCTGTGCAGGAAATACTTCCCCGGCCTTGTGAAGCTGAAAGATGGAACGTGGTCACCGGCCTGGTAGCGGGACAGGTACAAGCTCAGCTTGGATGACGTGCAGGACACCAAGCAGGAGCGAGTTTTGGCGGAGTTTTGGGTAAGTGTCTCACAATGAAGGTCAATACATCTCCTCCATTGGTTAAGTCTTCTATTGAAATAATGAACGAATACATCGTGTTTGTATGTAGAGGTACTTCAAGCCAGAAGACGGTCGAGAGGAGATGGCGGATCAGACGGCACACAGAGCCTGTCAGAAGCACGTCGGCGACATGATTCACGAGGCGCGACTCCAGGCCCACGTCGACTACTATAGGTCCATCAAGAAAGAGCCCCTCAAGAAAGATGGTGCAAGAAAGGTGGCGCTAACCAAGGAGCAGTACCTTCAGGTACGTGGATAATATTGATTCGTTTTGAGATTTAGTAGGTCAAGAGTTGGTCTTCTTATATGTCAAACACTTAATGATGTGTAGGTGTCTGTCTCGTGGTGCATGTCACATAGAGCGGCATGGTCGAGGATCGTGGATAGGTACCTTGACCCGGCGTACATCGCAAAGCACGAGCAAGGCAAGCGGAAGTGGGCACTGAAGATCGGTCCAACTCACCACCAAGGCAGCCGCATCCTCCCCGCATTCAAGCGGGCACTCGTACGAGATGTCATTTATCTATTCTAACGCTCAATTTTTCCTGATTTCTAATCATCTTGCCCATCTTTCTCGCAGGAGGTGGCACACCCAGACCAGCCGGTATCGAAGTTCACGGCATGGGCTGTGTCCCACATGGGCCTAGTGAAATCCGATGTCGTCTTCAACCCGGATGCCCCTATCGAGGCTTACTCTGATCCCACCGTCCACACTAAGGTCCGAGACTACGCGGAGGTGGTTCGGGCGCTCCGTGGCTTAGAGCACAATCTGAGCACTAAGCCCCTTGAGACAAAGGTGATTGTGAGGCTAGGGCAAGGCAGGAAGCATAGGCGGTTGTGGATTGCAGACGGCGCCGACTCCTCAAGCTCTGCACCCTCTCTCTCCGACATGAGGGCACAGAGCACATCCAGAAGCCTTCCCATGCGTGCACGGCCTACTCCAACACTGTTGCGGGTCAACGAACTTCAGGTAATTCCGGTTTCACTCGTCGTACATTGAACTTTACACACATTGATCAGATTTGTAATACTGAAACATGTGATTGAAACACTGCAGGCCAAGCTGGCAGAGACAGAGGATGTGCAAGCGCTCCTGACCTTTCAGCTGGAGGCCACGCAGAAGCAGATGGCGGATATGTTCCAGATCATGCAAACCATCGGGCAAGCATCGGGTGTCCAAGTGCAGATGCCAGCTCTAGTTCCGGTTCAACAGTTCACACCAGTGAGTATGCCTTCGTGCCGTTGGGATTGTCGGCCTTCGTGTCGTTGTTTTGTCGGCCTTCGTGCCATTGTTTCTTGCAAGTTGGAATCCTCCCCGTGCAAGGGAGGTGCTGCTGAAATTTTCAATTTTGAGTCTAACATATGCAATCTCTTCTTTTGTGCAGCCTCCGTCAACGGGTTCAAACAACCCCACTGTCATGTCACCGAGGGTTGATCCCGTCAACCCTACATCGTAGTCTGGTTCGTCACCGCAGTCCGAGGGACCACAGTTGCACTCTCCGCCGCCACAGTAGGGATGTTGAACTTTGTGATGTTGAACCTGTAATAATAAACTTGTAATGTTGAACTTTGGAGGATTTGTGATGGATTTCCGATGGATTTATGAAATTATGTGTGTATATATAATACATGTTGGTGATATATATATATAACAGTGGAATGTAAAATTTTTTTTAAAAAATTTGCATTCTCGGGGTCTTTGCCGAGTGCCTAGGCGGGGGGCTCTCGACAAAGTAATGTTTCTTAAAAAAAGAAAAAACTTTGCCAAGTGCCGTGCCTATGGCACCCGGCAAAGTGTTTTTTAAAAAAAAAGAAAAAAAACTTTACTGAGTGTCGGGCGAGCGACACTCGGCAAAGTAATGTTTTTTTAAAAGAAAAAACTTTGCCGAGTGTCGGGCCTGTGGCACTCGGCAAAGTGTTTTTTAAAAAAAAAGAAAAAACTTTGCCGAGTGCTTGGCCAGAGGCACTCGGCAAAGTGTTCTTTAAAAAAAAGGAAAAAACTTTACCGAGTGTCGGGCCAGAGGCACTCGATAAAGTGTTTTTTTAAAAAAAAGAAAAAAATTTTGTCGAGTGCCGGGCCTATGGCACTCGGCAAAGTGTTTTTTAAAAAAGGAAAAAACTTTGCCGAGTGCTGGGCCAGAGGCACTCGACAAAGTGTTTTTATAAAAAAAAGAAAAAAACATTGCCGAGTGCCGGGCTTGGGGCACTCGGCAAAGTTAAAAAAATAATTTTTTTTGCCGAGTGCTGGGCGGGCACTCGGCAAAGTGACCGTTAACGGCCGATGGCATGACGGCGCAAATATTTTGCCAAGTGCCCCGATAAAAAGTACTCAGCAAAGTCCCTTTGCCGACAAATATGTTGCCGAGTGCCACACTCGGCAAAGCCTTTGCCGAGTGCAAAAGGCTCTTTGCTGAGTGTAAAAACACTCAGCAAAGTCCTGGTTTCCAGTAGTGATTGAATTGATGCTAAATGTTGTGTTCGTAAGCATATATATCTTGCCACTATTATTATGAGAATTGCAGACGGATAACATTTTGGTTGATGGATTTAGGACGTCCCATGTATGCCACTTTGTATATTTTTCTTTTCATTCTCTAACTAGCCCATCAACATATGGTTCTGCACATGCTACTAGAAATATCTTACAGGAGAAGTAAATATTAGAAGTTCACGTTTAGTACCTACTCCGTGTGTTTCAAATTATAAGACATTTCGACATTCTTGATGTATAGTTTTTATTATATATCTAGACATAACTTATATCTAGGTGCGTTAGCAAAAGCTATGAATCTAGAAAAACTAAAACATTTTATAATTTGGAACAGCGAGAGTATAATACAACAACAACAACAAAGCCTTTTAATTCTAAACAAGTTGGGGTAGGCTAGAGTTGAAAACCAACATGAGACCCCAGTCACGGTTCAGGCACGTCAATAGTTGCTTTCTGTTCATTTTCTAACTCAGTACTCATGTATTGTGATGAACTTATCAATTATTCTACATGTTTTTTCTATCTATATATATCCATAGTTTTTCTTTGATCCTTCTGTATGTCATTCATGTGTGTCGTTCCTTAGATTAAGTTATGGTGTCTTGTATTGTAACCAATGTCTCACTACATCATGAATCTGAATTTTGACTTTCAAATTTTGATATTCTTAGTTGCTAAAATTTATATATACTTGTTAAGTTAGAAATTCTTTTGCTTATTGTAAGTTTTATTTAGGACTCCTTTGGTATTTGTTAGAACTAACGATTTTAGGCCATAGATTTCACTATTGATTACTATGATGGCATAAATGGTCGTTTAAGTCCGTACTATGCCGCTCAAGATCAATGGCAGAGCTAGCTTGAAGTGAGATCAAGGAAGGGTCAACAATGCTAACTCAAGGAGATGTTAATATTTAAGCATAGCAATCACTCTCCATGGAGGCCATGCTCACATTTGGTTTGCATTAACGTTCTGAATTGTTCAAGATATTAAATTTGCTCTATCAAGAATTATACAGATGTTCAAGATATTAAATTTGCTCTATCAAGAATTGTACAGGTAGTAGTATTTTTTTTTTAAAAAAAAGAGCGTGCTTACAATTGTATTATCAATATAGATATGTCATAATGTTTTAGTTAAAATATACAAATTTATCTAAGTAACAACTTACATAAAATATTGTCATGGGTATTTAATATAATTTTAAAATATGTTGTTAATGCCATTGGTATATGAGTCATTCGTTAGTGGAATATTTTCTTATAATTATTGAAACATAGAAATATATATTTATCGCTCGTGCATCTATGTATGCTTGATGTACATGATGGCACAAGTATGTTTACTTTAAGCTAGTTTTTTTTTATATGTCACTAAGCTAGTTTTTTACATGTTAATAGTGATGGAGTGGATGATTGAGCGAAATATATTTGTATATGTGTACTTTATGGTTATTCAACTTTTTCGTAATAGTATATATTGATAATTCTAGACATTGATTAAGTTGATATTTTAGTTTATATTTCTTTAATGATGGTAGAAGTTGCAATTTAGATGAAATAATTGGGTTATTGAGATTATCTAATTTAATGGTTGAGTGGGTAATTTAGATGAAGGGTTACTTGAGTGTGTTTCATATTGGTACAGGTGGGTAGTTTAGATATAGATTTATGGGCTAACTTTATGTTTTCCATAATAGTAGAGTGGGTAACTTTTTAGAAAATAAAGTATCCAATGGCTATTGTATTAATACATAATAATGTTTAGACTTTAGAGTCCACCGAATTGATGCCATATATCTCTATTCTTTTAATAATTTTATAGAATTTATGTTTTTTCTTGTATGTCTCGTGAGAATTAACGCAGAGGCTCCATATTTTGATGTCATTGTCTCTGCTCTGTAATCCATGGTAGATGTTTCCCATTTTTATGTACCATATTCCACAATAAATTCCTTCTATAAAGTCTGATTTCTAGAAAAAAACAACCCAAAATAACAAATATTGTACCTTTTAATTTTAGGATAACAAAACAATACAGCATCATCACACATATAAATCATTTGTAAACCATTGCACCGTCGAGGGATCAGATACTTTTGTTTTGAGGGAAACCGGAGCTTCATTAATCATGGACAAGATTACAATCTCTGGCTATGATATCCATGAGACCAGGTGGGGTTATAGGCCACTCCACCACCTGAGAATCACGGGATACCAACCGAGCACATGCATGCACTAACTTATTACAATTTCTGCTAATGAACCGTAAACTAAAAGCTTCAAAGCTCTGGCTAACCATCTGTGTTAGGAGGGCTGAGATCTCGGATCATTGGTATGATCGATTCTCCCATAAACCAGTGAGCACCTGGCAGTCGGTTTCCAGAATCAGTCGTCTCACACCCCGTTCCCGAGCTAGTTTGCATTCCATCGCAGCACGCCAAGGCTTCGGCTGCCAGAGCATTCAGGCAGCACACGTGCCATTTAGCTGTGCCACCGCACGTCGAGGGATCAGATACGCAATAAAAAATATATACATATTTATCACATGTAGTTGTCTAAGGTATGATATACTTTATAATGACTAACGCCCTGATTCCAAGTCCATAGCAACTTTCTTCTCAATGCTGAAAGTTTCTGTAGTAATAGCCGAGTTGACCATAGAAGGCTCCCCAAGCAAGCTGTAAAACTCTTCAGAGTTTGCACGTGCCCATGGATGTTGCATGACCTTCCTTAACCTGTCAAGCTTTTCTGCAATCTCCTTCATTGACGGCCTATTCGCACCGCTCATCTCCAAGCAATGCTTTGCTAACTCTGCAATCTCCTCCAAACACTCCATATTCTCATTTTTCTTGATTTGATCATCTAGGATGCCCTCAAGCTTGCTTTCCATCATTGTGTGCAAAAACACCATTGCCAGACTCTTTTCATCCTCAGGTCCTTCGAGGTTAAATGCCTTCTTGCGTGTGAGCAATTCAAGGAGAACAACTCCAAAACTGTAGACATCACTCTTATCTGTTAGCTGGCATGTTTGCATGTACTCTGGGTCAAGGTACCCACAAGTTCCTTGGACAAGCGTGACAAACTGTGACTTATCGCTTGGTGCCAAGATAGACGCACCAAAGTCAGAGACTCTAGCCATGTAATCACCATCTAGGAGGATGTTGGTAGATTTCACATCACCGTGGATGATCGGTGGAGATGCACAAGAATGAAGGTAAGCTAAGGCATCTGCAGACTCAAAGGCAATCCTCAAGCGAGTGTCCAAGGAGATGTGTCGGCCATGGTTACGGTGGATGAGATCAAACAGTGTTCCATTTGGTACGAACTCGTATATCAGCATGGGAACTTCAACTTCAAGGCAGCAACCGAGGATCTTGACGATGTTCTTGTGATTGATTTGGGATAGGATTAGCATTTCTTTGCCGAATTCTTTCTTTTGTTGCTCATCGATTGTCATGCATCTCTTCATGGCTACTTCAACATTGCTCTTCAAAACTCCCTTATAAACTTTTCCGTGTCCTCCACGGCCAATGACTTGCAGCTCATCAAACCCGTGTGTGGCTTGCTGTAGTTCTTCTTCGGAGAATATTTTGAATGCAGCACCTTGTTGTGACTTCATCTCCTCGAACAGCATCATACCACCATGCTGCCGGAAATACTTTTGCTTGATGCGGTGTAGCTTTCGTCTTTCTCGGGCCAAGTATGCACAGGTGGAGAGAATCACAAGAACGACTAGACCAACACTTACACCTGCATGATTATAGATGCAAACTGATTACATCGCATATAATTAACCCTTCCCGGCCAGTCAATCAATCAATCACTAAAATATGCCAAATGCTATCACAAGTGAACCAAAAAGGAGGGAAAACAACAAGAGTAGGATCGGAGGCTTCAATTCCTCGACGGCAAGTTCGCAACCTACCAACAACTGGAGCCACCCAAGCTGACTTTTGGTTTTGCACACATAGGCCATTGATCATACTTTTTCCTTGAGGGCATGAACAAGTGAAACTCCCCGCGTTATTTTTGCATATCCCAGAGCACGGGTAAGCAACATTATCCAGACACTCATCAATATCTGAAAATCGCAAGACGTACTCCATGAAGAGGAGAGAAATAAACAGAAAAAGATGTATATATATAGCAGGTACGAAAAATAATCGGCTTGCATTGAACAGGAGGAATTGAAACACCTTTGCATCCGTCGACGATGTACGGGTTGCCTTGGTATCCACCGGAGCACCTACAGTGGTACCCTGCCTCATTGGTGACACAGTCACTGTTGTTGCTAACACATGCGTAGGTCGCCGTGTCATTTTTTGCTTCTGCACACGAATTCCGTGCAATCCCCCATTCCATCACCACCGGCTTCTGCGAGTTATCCGTGTCATAGAACACCGTCGAGGTAAGATAAGTGGTGCTGAAGTTAAAGGCCGCCGTTTCCATCACTGCGATGTAGTTGCAAGGGTACGTCCTCCATATTTCAATGGTGTTGTAGTACTCGTTGAAGAAACTCTTGTAGTGCCGCACGCCTTTGGGCAGATCTGCCTGGCAGCACCCAGCACCGGAGCATGAGCCGTTCTTGGGTGTTGTGTTGTTGCATGTTGACGAGCAACCGATTATATACTGATGCATATAGATTCAGTCCTTGAGCATGCCATGAAACACACGTATATATACAGAGAAGGGAAAGAACGCGTATTTATGTAGCTACTTACGGAGTCGCTCAGCATGTAAGCGAGACTGTTGCACCCGATGACGATGACCTTGTTATCTTCTGCCGACAAAACATAGGTGGAAACGCTCAATCTTTCGTTGTTGTACAACATCCCCTGGGTGGATTGGTCGTAGCACTGCCGGGAGATCCCGGACTTGAGCCAGGCCTTGCCGTCGGGGACGGCGAACTTGATCACCTCGAAGTCGCCGTGGAACAGCTTGGTGGTGCCGCCCACGGTGGTGCAGTTGAGCAGGAAGCCGTCGTGGATCGAGCACTGCGGCTCCAAGCCGAACGGGTACGGGACCTCGATGTCACCGCACCTTGTTGCGCAGCCGGGACTCCGTGCGCCCTGGACATCCACTGCGGTGGCGGCGAGAAACCACGCGGCCGCCGGAAGGCAGAGCAGAAGAAGCCGAAGGCGTATGAGCTCCATCTCCATGCTAGTACATGCACTAGTGCCGTAGTGTGTGCCCCCCAGCGCTCAGACGCAATTTATTTGGGCTTTTGGTGGGTGCTTGCGTGCCATAAGGGTTAGAGAGCCGGATTGACCGACCTTGCTTAGCTTGTGACTACGCCTGTGCTAGAATTAATTAATGTATAATGTATTAAATGTATTTTTGGAACAAAAAGATGGTTGAGAGATGTGACAGGATGGCGCCACTATTCCTGTCGGGGCCTATGTCAGGAATTGGAATACTGGCGACAGGAAATTAGATAACAAATCCTGTCGGTTTATAATTCCTGACAGGAATTTCCGTCGGCCGAACTGCTAGGAACTGAAGTTTGACTAGTCAACCAAGAGCTGTCAGGATTCACAGTCAGGAAAAATTTCCTGTCGGTCAGCTGTCAGGAAAAGATGATCTTTCCAATAATCTTGTCTCTGGCATGAGGTCGCCCACACGTTTATATATCTTTTAATATAAAGCGTATTTCATATAGTAAAAAGACAAGTTTTATAAATTTTGACCAACAATTATGCGAATTATATACAAGATTAGGACATAAATAAAACTTGTAAAGTATGTTGATACTTATCCTTAGCAAATAACAGTATATCGTAAGACCTTGCAAGCTCCATCATAAAAACCATAGGTTCAGCTGTTTTAATTTTTTTTTACAAAAGCATGGTACTAAGTTGTAATTAGATATTAAAGGATTGCCACCAGGTTTCAACAAACTTCTGAGACATGCTTCTCCTTTAATTCTTACACAACTTAATTTCCATCTTTTTGCTTGTTTTTACTCCCACATTCCACTCCCAAATCAATGATGATGACTTCATGATGTTTATTGTCCCAAGAAGTAGTTAATTCAACAAGTTTATTGTCCCAAATCAACGAGGCGACGACCTCACTGGAAGCCGAAGAACTAGGGTGGGGCTGACAGTTGCCATATGGGTGGTGTGGCACGTCGAAGCAAGACGGGACGGTGGTAGATCCGAGCAAGATTAGGTGGCAGCAGCGGCCCTAGTCCTGGCTCGTAGGGAGCTTGGGTGGCAGCGGCTGCGGTCTGAAGGGAGCTAGGGAGGCCGCGGCTCCGAGTGAGATTGAGCACTTGTGGTGGCAATTCGGAGGGAACTAGGGGTGGCAGTGGCCCAACGTGTAGGGGCATGGACAGCGTACGGCGGCCGGTAAGGAATTCAAAAGCGGTCCATATGGAATTTTCCTTTATTATCAAAACAACTAATGGAAATCCAGTCACACAATGACAACTTTCATGTTTGACAAAAATGAAAGCAGTCAAAAACACTATCATAATACAGAAAATGATATCTGTCGATATGGAATTTTACCATACCGCTTTCACCCCTAATGCACGTTGGCAACATCCAAGGATATGTAAATGTTTGAAACATAAAAATGTCCTAGTTTATGAATGTGGCACCCAAATTAAAATGCGAAGGTGAAGTTACTGCACGTACAGTTAATTAAACTTAAAGATACTAATATATTTTATTACAAACTTGGTCAAAGTTAAATAATATATATTGAGGTAGCACAAAGCGTAAACCAATCTATAATTTGGAACACATGGACCACAAATTTAAGGGCATTGTTTTTGGTTTTCATGTGACCATTGCCTACTTGGCGCTTGAGTAATAGCGTCAAAAATATGGGTATGCAACTAATATTTCCAAACTAGAGAAATAAAGTGCTAATTTCTTGTTTTTTATTTTTGAAAAATCTCGCTTCTGTTTTTTGTTCGAGGAAAGAATTTCTTCTCAGTGGTTAACATGAACTTTTGCACTAGTTAGTTTACAAGTGGGGATTCTAGTTATAGCCCAAGCTGCCTGATGGGCCGTAGCTAAGAGGCCCCTTGCTTTATTTCCTTGCGGCCCACAGATTTTTCTTCCTCCAACTTTCCTGCTATGCATCATGGTTGGTTGTCGATGGGCTCCGTCAAACTGGATGCAACATTCGAAGCCCAACTTCTACCGCTACTGTCATGGTAAGGAAAAAGTTCATATTACCTCCATCAACTTTTACGAAATTATGCTTTTCCTCCCTAAACTTTAAAACTAGGTAAACCACCTCCTTAAACTTTTAAAACCGTTCATTTTACCTCTCAGACCGGTTATAAGCAGTTTTCAAAGGCAGTTTTGTCTTTTTTTTTTATTTATTTCGGCAGAATCTTTGAAAAATCATAGTAAATCATAGAAAAATCATAAAATAGAAAATTCAATTTTGTTGTACTCCACATGAGTAGATCTACACAGCGAACATATAATATGGTATGCTTTAGTACAATTTTTTTTGTTTTAGCTTTAGATCTATGATTTTCTATAATTAATTCATAGCTGCAGTTTCTATGGTCTAATTGTGGAGAAATTTTTATGGTGGGCTAATTATTATATGCTTGAACTGTAGTAAGTTTTCATACTCATTGGATCATGTATAACTTAGTTATAGATTTATTTAGGTGTATGCTTGTTAAAAAGTATTTATAAATCTATAACAAACTTACTGGCATATATATGGGCAACACCATGTATTGATGTATTCATGTATACTACTGGCTAGCAGTGGTGGATCCAGGATAAAAGTTTAAGGGGGGCTAAGTTCGAACTGTTCAGAAGACACAAAGTTATGATTTTAGCAAAACTAAGGCCTAAACCTCATCTTCCTGCCATCATCTTCAACCTCAAGCTCCTCCTAACCTTCTCACATGGCTAAAATTTTAGGGGGGCTCCATGGCACGGTTGCGGAAGGGGGCGCGAGCCCCCCCAGCCCCGGTGGCAGATCCGCCCCTGCTATAGCTAGTACAAGTCTAGAACGAACCATATCAAGGAAGAACTAGTTAGCATAAGAAAGGAAC
This sequence comes from Saccharum spontaneum, assembly GCA_022457205.1. Taxonomy (NCBI): domain Eukaryota; kingdom Viridiplantae; phylum Streptophyta; class Magnoliopsida; order Poales; family Poaceae; genus Saccharum; species Saccharum spontaneum. The sequence continues at coordinate 5,718,899 of CM039608.1, read as the reverse complement.
AACGTGTAAAGTTGTCACTCGTATTCCATCTTTTCAACTGGAAATAAGTGCACATACGTACCGATCGAGAATATTCATTGCTGAAAAATTGCAACCATCGCATGCATCTAGTTAGCCATGAAAAAAAGATGGTGTTGCTACTGCGTATTCGTTGTGTGACCACGTTAACATCATCGTCGTAGCTGACTTGGCATCGATCGACAGAGCAGTTCTTGCATGCACTTTTTTCTACTTGCACAAACATGCATGGTGCTAGAAATCAACGCATCACATTCCCATCACATACATAGCTCTATACTGAATTCGGGCCTTATTAGCTTGTAGAAGTAGATAGAAACTTAAAAAAAGAGAGAACACAGGTTAGTCTTCTTGAACTTTTCTACAATTTTGGGAAGAAAAGTGCACAAGAGAATTAGTTGCACTAGCTGCATGTCTTATGCGTCTACTACATATATAGTCAGTGCATATCTAGGATAAAAGTTTAGGGGGGCTAAGTTCAAACCGTTCAGAAGACACGAAGCTATGGCTTTAATAAAACTAAGGCCTAAACCTCCTCTTCCTGCCATCATCTTTAACCTCAAGCTCCTCCTAACCTCTACCATGGCTAAAATTTCAAGGGGGGAGAGGGGCTCCATGGGCGCGGCCGCGGTAGGGGGCTCGAGCCCCCTCCCCAACACACCCCCACACACCCCCAGCCTCGGTGGCAGATCTACCCCTGTATATGGTTAATCTACTATATATTGCTAACTAGTTATATTACTCCATACTAGGGAGAGTACAAAATTGAATTTGCACCATCTACATCATGAATATGCTGCTAGAGTGGGATTTTTGGGTCAAACAAATTAACTACTGTGAAAAGGAAGTTTGCACCATAATATATAATAGCATCATTCGATCAGGAACCATATGTGGCAAAACAATATCATGGGCAACTTTTTTAGTTAGGTCCCTAGTTTAGCACACATGGTCACTGGCCCATCACTATAAGGTGTGCAAATTTAGGACCTGGACATGGTGCACGTAAAAGTAAATAATTTTTCAACCTCCAAATTGCATGTCAGTCTGGTTTTCAATCTTGAACTACAGAATCGGGTAATATGTACCCTTTAACTATCGAAACTAGACAAATTTGTCATAGAAAACTTATAAATTATTTATTTTTAATTACATCAGAAAAAATAAAGCTAGTACTAGTATATTCTTCTAAAATTATATCTATTTGTTGGTGCTATATTTAGAGTTATTTGAACCTTATTCATTGTAATAAATAATGAGCATGAGTACGAGAAATAAAGCAATAGGAACAAAAATAAATTAGTTTTAAATAACTATATATACATCATAAACATATAGTAGGTAACATTTTTAGGAAAATTTATACTAATTTTATATATTCCTTTAAATGTACTATTTATAAATTTTTAGAAAGTAAACTAGATTTTTGTTACAGATGATATTGATACTATAAAACTATAAATAAATTCAAAAATTGCTAACTACAAAACTATAGATGTTATTGATAACTACAAATTTTTGTAGATCATGCATCTATCTTTAGAGATCCAACCTATGAGGAATTAGATGGTTTTTCCATTAAGAAGAGAAATAGGTACCCAAATTCAGTTCAAGAGGGGACTTGAACCTGAGTGGTTAGGTGCATTGCCACACCTCTCACCCAATCAGTTGAGCTAGGCTCACTTTCTAAATCATGTCACTATCTAAGATTGTTTGACAACTTTAAATTTTAAATCTCAAAATCTTAGAGCATAAATCGAATTTTGGGACTCTAAAAAGTTTAAAATAAAAACTTTGTCGCCTACAAAGTTGTATATCTTAGGCATTGTTTAGTTCACGAAATATTTTGGAAAATGTAACTGTAGCGCTACTGTAGCACTTTCGTTGTTATTTGGCAATTATTGTCCGATTATGGCCTAACTAGGCTTAAAAGATTCGTCTCGTCCATTTCGTCTAAACTGTGTAATTAGTTTTATTTTTTTATCTATATTTAATGCTTCATGTATGTGTCCAAAGATTCGATGTGACGAGAATCTGAAATATTTTAGGAAATATTTTGGGAACTAAACCAGACCTTAGAGCATCTGTTGTTACAAGTAATTAAGAGCACGTTTGGTTGCTTTCCCGACTTGCCTGGCTTGCTCCGACGAAACAGGCTGTCATGGGCCAGGCTCTACAGCTGCAGTACCAGTTTGTTTGGTTCATGTACTCATCCAACCAGGCTAGGAAGAGATGACGTATGGTTGGCCACAGCCCACAGCTATCTCTCTCACGTACTCATCCGTGCGCGTTCACCGGCATCGAGCGAGCCTGGTCGGCGCACTCGTTTTGCATCGGGGCGGACCTGGCTGGACCGCTGGAGGGCTGGTTCAGGCATCGAATCATGCGATCACTGGCCGCTTGCAGAAGATGACACTTTTGTAGCTGCAGGCTGTCAGCTGGGCAGGGGACACTGCACGTCTAAACAACAGGTTCCGTGCAAGCGTGGTGATTGATCTTCTTGGAACCTCTGTGATTAACAGTGGTGTCTCCTGAGATTATTTTTTTACTATTTTTTCACCTTTTTTTTTTTGCTGTTTTTCGACTAGAATTTGTGATTTTTGGACTACGATTCGTATACGTGTCTGATCCTCTACAAATCAATTTCTAGAGGTGGCTCTTGTTTTCAGCCGGCTCTAGAAATACGATTTTTAGAGATAGTTGTAAAACCACCTCTACAAGTAGCTGCCCAGTGGTGTCTCCGGTAATTTTCTTTACCTTTTTTTCTGTTTTTTACCTAAATTTGTGATTTTTGGACAATGATTTTCTAAAGATGGCTCCAGTTTCCAGCAGTCTCTGAAAATCCGATTTTTAGGGACGGCCAGAGAACCACCTCTAGAGACAGAATAGGAGAGGTCAGAAGCAGCCTGACCCAGCCGCCCTGCCTGTATAGAGGCAAGCTTGCAGCCTCTACAGATCAAAATTGTAGTAGTGTAAGGTCCTTGCTTGTGTAGCTGCAGTGTTTCTATTTGTTAATTAGCTGCGCACGGTAGTTAGGTTGGACGTGCGACCCATAAAGCAATAAATAAAGTCACATTCTTACAAACCGGGGGATCGAAACACATTCACTAGTTTTTACTTGGAATCTAAATTTTAGAAATTAGAGGCAAAAATTGTTTTTAAAAATCAGAAATTGTTCCAAAAAGGGTCTTAACACGATTGAAAATAGCCCAACCAAACACTCAAACAAGCAGCTTAATTAACGGTAGCAGTAGTAGCTGCTCGCTACTACTACTTCCTCAGTCCCAAATTATCTGTCACTTTTGGTTTCCATACCACAAGTTTGACTCGATTTGTAAAAAACACGTGTAATATTTGTATTTCTAAATAAATTTATTAAAAAACTAAATTTAAAGATCTTTCCAATGATATCAATTATATACCATATGTTTTAATATATATATTGTTGTTTCTCAAAGGTTCGAAAACTAACAGATATTTTGAGGAGTACTCGCTAGCTGCACGCAACGACAACATGCATGGAGTGGACCGCATGCAGAAGATGACAAGATCGATCGGGCAGTTAACTTTTGGCAGCGTTTACTTCCTTCAAAATTCTAAAAATTTTACAAGATTCTCCGTCACATCGAATTTTTAAACGCATGTATGGAGTATTAAATATAGGTAAAAAAATAACTAATTGCACAATTTATCTGTAAATGTCGAGACGAATCTTTTGATCCTAGTTAGTCCATAATTGAATAAATTTTACTAAATAACAACGAAAAATGCTACAGAAACTTTACACCAACTTTTACACCATCTAAACACACCTTTGTAGCTGCAGCCTGCTGTCAGCTGGGCAGGGGACACTGCACACACAGGCCCCGTGCGTGGTGATCGATCTTCTTGGAACCTCTGTTATTAATTATTAATAATTTTTAGTGCCCATCGATCTGTCCGATCACTGCTTTTTTAAACAACAGCTACTAAAAAAAGGCACGTACTAGACCTAAGGCTGGATAACGAGCCGGCTCGGTTCGGCTCGTTCTGGCTCGTTAGATAACGAGCTAGTTCGGCTCGGCTTGTTATCTTAACGAGCCAGAAAGCCAGCTCGGTTCGGCTCGTTATAAGCTCGAGCTGACTCGTTAGGCTCGCGAGCCAGGTATAAAAAATACACAAAATATAATATTTGCATTTATCTAAAGCTTAAAAATATTAATAATATAAAAATAATATATTCAATAACCTTAAATCGAATAAAATATTCATATGAGCTAACATATCACCCATTTGTGAAGTGCAAGACATGAAGTAATACAAAACTAATATAAGTTATGATGACATTTTCCCTAAAACTACGGCTCGTTTGGCTCACGAGCCAGCTCGAGTTGACTCGTTATAGCTAACGAGCTAAAATCCTGGCTCGGCTCAGCTCGTTATCGTAACGAGCCGAGCCAAGCTGAGCCGAGCCAGCCACGAGCCGAGCGAGCTAACGAGCTTCGAGTTTTTCGTCCAGCCTTAACTACTGACCACACAAAGGGCGCGCGGCGTAGTGGCGTAACTTTAGCCAACGCGCGGATGCATGCATGCATGGACATGAACAAGGTCCTTGGCTCCTTGCTTGTCTTGTCTAGCTTCAGTGTTGCTTGCTATTAATTGTTAATTAGCTGGGCACGTTAATTAACATGACTGACCGTGTCCGTGCATGCATGCATGTATGTTTGCTAGCTTGGAAGGGGAACGAACGCAACAAACTAAGCTCAAGCTCGCGTGCGCCGTGCGCCGTACGTGTCGTCTAAGTATTGACACGTGTGTTGCATTGTGGTTGGTCTAGTAAGTAGTACACGACGTAAACTACAAGTTGTTTTAAGAACTTCTTAATTAGTCAAATTTCTTGATTTTTAACCAAATTTAAATAAAGATGCACGGTCCTCGTGTACAAAGTCAAACATGATTCGCTATAGATACAGCAAGAAATATATTCCAATAATACATTAATTTATTATGATAATGCGTTTATCTAATTTGGTTAATTAATTCTAACCAAATTATTGTAAGTCGTTTTAGCTAGCTTCATACTCATCAAATTTATTTAATTTTAACCAAGTTTCTTTAAAAAAGGTGCATGACCGTCTACAAAGTCAAATAAGATTCACGCCAGATACACCATAAAATATATTTCAATATATAATACATTTTATTTGATATTGTAGGTTAAAATATATATTTTGTAAACTAGATAAATTTGATTTCAAACAAAATTGAATCGACTCACGATTTGAAATGGAGAGATACAACGTACTAGTATACGATCAGTACCCGCTTCTTTGATTCGTCTGTGTATAGTCATGGCCAGATACACACATGCATGTGTAGTTAAGTTGTACGTGTACGGTGTACCGATCGGTCGAGACGCGGATCGAAAGATATGGACCATATCGAATCTGCAGCACGCTTGACTAAGGACAGTAGTACTATATAACATGGAAATGTGTAGCCACCCAGCCCAATTTTCCATGCAAGCTAGCTTCGGTATTTTATCCGATCCCGTATATATCTATATCCTTGTAGACCTAGCTTAGTGCATGCATGATGGTTGGTTATAAGGTAATCCGAGGAATTTGAAACAGGAGGAGGGATGTCGTGTATTAGCTTTATCTTAAGCCCAACATTTATATCTTTGACCATCAATTTGAAAAAAAAATTATATAGTTTCATGATATAAGATTTATATTTTTAGATTCACTATAACAAATATTGTCATATTTTTTTTGTAATGAAACACAAACACCACACTTGGTGTGGAATTTATCTACCTGGATTCAATTCCATCACTTAGCATCACTAGACACTAGTCATCACATTGTTCTATATTTATTCCTATTTATGCCTTGAGACCATTATAAGTTTTCATATCCTCGAGGTGGGGCACGCCTGCAACACATTCACACACCTTTTGCACAATGTACATAAGTACTGTATTTGGCTTGTTCCGATCTCGTGCAATTTAAGATCCAAATATGACCTAAGAGTATATTCTCTCCGTCCCACAAAAAATATCATTTTTATTTCAGAAAAAAATCAAACAACTTTAACTTTGATCAGATATATTTTACATATTAATATTTACAATGCATAATTCGTATGATTTGATAAATCGATGAATGTATTTTTATAATAAACTTATTTGAAGATATAAATATTGCTAGTATTTTCTATAAATCTAATTAAATCTAAAAAAGTTTGATTAGAACAAACCTCGTGGTGACGTTCTTTTGGGATGGAGGGAGTACATCACAGTAAAATATGCTGCAGCTGGACACCATACTCATGGAGAAATCCACAGAGGAAATCCGATGCCAGGATCCCGAACCCATGCTCATGGAAGTCGGTGAATGACACTGCCTCCCCAAGCTGTGGATCAGGGAATGCCTCGCCGATGGCAGCCCTCTACCCAGTGATCTCCTTCGGCGATAGGAAACCCTCATCCATGAGCCACAACAGCTTCACCTCTGTCATCGTCGAATGTACCCACTCGATCATCTCGCAATGCAGGCAGAAGGCGGGACAACAACGACAGAGTAGGCGACGAACGATGGAAACACTAAGCGATTATGGGTGGCGGGGCGCGTTTGAGGTAAATTTCACAAGTTTGATCTCTTTCCTTTCTTCTCTTTCGATTGCAGCGATGGCGATGGGAAGCAAGAACAAGGTAAGGGACAGACTCAGGCGGGTGGCTATTTATGTGGCGGCGTCCGGGGATGTGAACCGCGCCCTCATGGAGTCCACCCTGAAGTGGGCCCCATAGACCCTCGAGAGACGAGACAGCGTGCCGCAACGCACGATCGCATGGGCAAGTGCGCCATTAAGTCACAAGGAAATTGGGGAGGTCGACCGCCCCCGGATCCGCGCGCAGAGCTACCCTTCGCAATCATGACCGTGCGGCACCACACACGATCACACGTGAGTGGGCACCATTAAGTCGCGCCATGACCGGGGAGGCCAACAAGGCTCTGGGTCCACGCGCAGAGCGACCCATCGCATCCACAACCATGCGTCGCATTTAGGAAACCTAATCTTGGGCTGGCTCTTATTAAATGGGCTCAAGGCCACCAAAGAGATAGAGGCAGGGTGAGATGGGCCCTAAGCAGCTGTTATCAATGGTGCAGAACCTCTTGACCATCTCCCCTAGTGTTTTAGTCGTTGGCTCCGAAGTCGTCCGGGTTGACCCCCTCCGGAGGGAAGGCATCTTGCCCTCTGGCCGCTGCGGAGGCCATCGGGGACCAATGGGCTTGACGGTTGATGATTTATGGGACATCTCTCATTGAGGCATAGCCAAACTCTATGTCGATAGCTGGAGGATATCGGGTCCCACTCGAATTACCCATCGACTTGGATGAGGCACACCACTCAACCAGCGATGTTACGGTGGATAGTCTCTCCCCACGTGGGGCGAAAGCAAACCTGCCTTTGACAGGGCATCATGACCCGTAGGGGTTAGGTCCCCGCAACCTCACTAGAGGTCTAGGCCAAGCCTCGACCTACTCCTTCCTGTATCCTAGGTCATCGACCTAGAGCCAGCTCCAAAATCTCATAAACCAACAGAGGTCAATGACCCCTCAGGGAGAGATCCACTGGGCTAAAATGGCTAAGAATTCGCAATGGCGTCTTCCCCATGAAGCAATGCTAAATCCTACAAATATGCGACCACAACCCAGTTGCATGCACGGTCGAAGCCGCTTCAGGCCTAAACAATGATCCTCGATTAAAGGGTGCGTCCCAGACTGCATAGCCACCTAGGAACACGGTCGTGACCCGACAACAATCGAGGAACCATGACCTAGCGAGCCAAGGCATAACCAGGGAGAGGGCGTTCGAGCGAGAGTCGAAGGTCGACCTCCCCATCCTGCTTGGTGGAAGGTCACACGACCTGCTCGAAGTTCATGACCTAACTGACACACCCGGCCTTGACCCTACGGCTCAGGGGATCATCACAACCTCGAATAAGATCAGAAAAAGGGAGATGAGAAAATTCTTCTTTATTCATAATCAAGAATAACAAAATGCGGCCAAGCCGCAAACAAGGCTTAAACAGTCTGATGTCATCAACATGGCAGGATCATCGAAAGCCCCGGGAGCCGTAATGCTAGAAGAAGGTTTGTGGGATGTCCCCTTCCGCCACTGCTGCAAACACGACGGAAAAGGACGCCTCTCAAACCCTCCTGCAGCATCGTGACTCCCAGAGCACAAGATGTAGAGGGAGCAATGGGGGTGCGATGGCTCTGGAAGTGCCTTAGCATGCACCTATAGGGCTTTAGGCACACCACCAAGGCATGCATAGAGGGTCACAGGGGTAGGAAAGAACCATCATATGATGGGGCTGTCTGATCTCTAGAGTGCGACTACACCACCATCATATGCCTCCATGATGAGGACAACACAATGAAGCCATCCACAACTAGCGGCCACCTCACACACCTGAGCCAAAAGGACTTGGGGAATGGGGAGGTCCCAAGGCTACGGATCCGGCAACCACGCCACCTCATTTCCCCTTGCTCACAATCCTCTTTCTAGCACCAGTTGCTGGATGAAGCATCATTGACCTCTGGCCAATGCAATCAACCCCTTACGGGTCCCATTCTCAATTCTACTATCTACCAAGAGGCTCTCTCCCTATCAAAACTTAGCTCCTCCCAAATCCGGGAGTAACCCAAAGGCATGGTCGAAGATGGTTCAAACGGGAGGAAGACACCTATTTAGAGGCCCAAGGGCGGACTGTGCGGCCCGTGACCCCCAAGCCGCATGGCGAACAATGGGAGGTCATAGGCAATGTCAGAAGCCCACATGAGGTCGGGAAAATCATGATCCTCCAAAAGTTAGAGCCGGTACAGCATTGACAAGACCATACGGCACTGTCTGGATCCCGTACCCTTGCACGCAGCGCCCTGACATAACCGGGCTCAGCAGAGCAGTCGCTACCAGACCATCAAGGCAACTTGACGGGACAGGACGTACCAGCCACCTACCACATTGAACACTCAAACCAGCAAGGAGACAAGCTCCAAGCTCAGACTAACCACGACCAGGAGCCTACAACTGACACATTCTGAATTCAGCATCTCCACGATCACTCCATGATTGCAAAGATGCTCGGGGGCTACTGTCGGGGTTATGATACCCCGGGCATCTCAGCACACCGATTAGTTAGCCTCTTAGGCAGCCCAGCTAGCAGAAGCCCAGCGACCATGGCCCATCTAAGCCATGCGGGACCTGGGCCGCACCCTAAGACGAGCGGTCGACCACAACCTCTCCCTTCTCCTTCCTCCGCACGCTTCGTTGCACCGCACGACCTCTCCTCCATCTCGACCCTTGGGGAAATTGAGGGGGGTCAAGCGGTACCAACTACGCCTGCCCTGACTCACTCCGCTAGGACTGAGGAGATAGCTATCCTCTCTGCCAGGACAGGCGCCATCCCTGCGCCATTCTACATAGACAAGACAACACTGCCAGGCGGTGACGATCGGTACGGCATCCCACCGTCTAAATATGCCCCGACAAGACGAGCGTATGGCCCCACCCACTACATGATGGGGCACAAGACCATGACCTTGACTTTCAAGGTTGGCCAAGCCACCAGGGACCTCGACCCCGCAACCCAGGATCGAGGCCACTAGCACCAAGACCAGCGAGGCCGCCGATGAACCGAGAGCTGCTACCTGCTCCCATACTAACGCCACGACGCCCCAAGAAGAATGTGAGATGATGACGAAGGCCACGACAAGATCACACCGCTCAGGATGGTTGGTGAACCACCACCGTGCCGACAGTGCCGTCACGACCGGCACTGTAGCACCACACCATGCCATGCTGCGTCGTGGGAACAAGACCATGATGACAACTATACCAGGACGTGCGATAATGCTAGGATAAGACGACCTTCTTTGCAAGCCAAGCTTACTAGTTTCTCCCTCGCTCAGGCTCACAACCACCTGGTCGGGAGAACCTCTTTCTCTGTATGTAACTTGGCCCTAGAACTCTATATAAGGGCGGCCAGGCCTCCTTTCCAAGGGGACGGACTCTCGAGACTTCATTCGGTCTTCGTCCACCTCTCTCCTCCAACCTCTTTTCCTTAGCTTACACACCCCATTGTAAGAACTTCAGAGCATTCAACCGATCTATAATTCTTTGTATCTTTGGATGCTACCATTGTCTTTCTAGAGCAGCGCGACACACATATAAATTCAATAATCGGTTGACAAAACACTGACACACTGTATTTATTTTTCACCACTAAAAGAGGTTTGGACTTAACTATTTATTTCTCAATAGATGTTGCCAAACAACACCCTCAATACTTAAATGGAAAAGCCATTTACTAAGAAGACATTTATTCTGTACATTTTGCTAGTCTATATGTTTTGTTTGGGCCATCATCCTGCGAGAAGAATCTGGATCTACAATAATCCAACTTTCTTAACACCTTAGGAATCTCAAAGAAGGATAGCATAAACATACCTAAGCTTGTTAAGCATGAGTTAATTAACACTAAACAGATTCCATAAAATGAATGCTCCCCTTTCCAGAAACTGAGCTTCTTTCGGAACTATTCTCTACTTCTCTCCAAACTTTATTACTAATCTTCTTAGGATGCATTGGTACACCGAGATATCTAAAAGGACATGAACCAAGACCATAGCCAAATAGATGAGAGTATTGTTCTTGAAAATTCCTCGCTTCTCCATAACAAAAAAACCCACATTCTCCTCTTTTCACTGAATCAGGATAGATAGCTAAATGGTTCTGACAAATGATTTTGTTTCTCAACGAAACGTTTCTTCAGAGAATCTGAATCTGAAACATTTCTTCTTGAATGTGGAGCCATACCAAATGGCCCTTAATTAAATTAATTTTGAGCCCTGATAATTATTCAAAGCACATAACAATAGCTTCATGTTCTTTGCTTTGCTCAAAATCATGTCCCACAAATTGATCGTCTTCTTTTTTCTCGCGCAATTAAAATTGCAACATAGCGGATCTTTCGTCAAGAATTTGCCTTAGTTATTCTAGGAGCAAAAAATAGCTTAGCTCCTTTGTTAACTCAATGGCTAGAAGCTTATGTATAATTCTTCGGATTTTCTATGTTTCCTTTTTTTGTTTCTTGAACTCCTTTGTAAGATTATTTGTAAATTTTAAAATTTAATAAAAGCTCAGTAGGGGGCAGCTCCTCCTGTTTCATTAAAAAAATATATATCAGCAAAACGAAGTTGAATAGTACTGGGAAAGTGGATAACCTTGTCTAAGTCCCTTTTTTATTTTAATGAAAATAACCCCCCACAACATCATTTCCTTTCGCACCAACGTGACCCTTTGTGACAAATTGTTCTATCCAAGTACACCACTTTGGGGAGAATCTTTTCATTGGCAAAGATTGTTGCGAAAAGAACCATTTTGCCTTATCATAAGCCTTCTTAAAATCAAGTTTTCAACTTTTTTTCTATGCAATTCATGTTTAGAGGCTGCAACTTTGTTCCCTTATTTTTAAAAAAATGTGCATTCTGACTTCTGAGTCTGCGAGAAATGTCACTTTCCTGGGGGACTGAAAACTGGCGCATGTTTTTTCTATGCAATTCATCTTAAGTGCATTCTGACTTCTGAGTCTACGAGAACTGTCACTTTCCCGGGGGACTGAAAACTGGCGCATGATTTGATATTTACGTAGTAGATGACAGCAACGACGACCTTGAGTCCGCGTCTGCATGCGTGATCAGTCTGATCAGAGTGCGAAGACGACCATATGACTCGCAGCTAACAGCATGCAAGAGCCGCGCGCAAGACTTGGACTCGGCAAGACTAGGACCTGATCTTTCCTGCGTCGTATGTGGTTGGGGTTCAATATCATTGACGCGTACAGCCTGCTTGCTGGTTGCCGGGGTCCGTTGGGAACAAGTTGTTAGTTTGTGACCATTGCTTCGAACCTTTGATGATGTGTGACCCCTTCGACAGTCCCACGGGTTCTCAATATATCGATTTATCATCTAGCTCATTGAATTGATGCTAAATGTTGTGTTCGTAAGCATATATATCTTGCCACTATTATTATGAGAATTGCAGACGGATAACGTTTTGGTTGATGGATTTAGGACGTCCCATGTATGCCACTTTGTATATTTTTCTTTTCATTCTCTAACTAGCCCATCAACATGTGGTTCTGCACAGGCTACTAGAAATATCTCACAGGAGAAGTAAATATTAGAAGTTCACGTTTAGTACCTACTCCATGTGTTTCAAATTATAAGACATTTCGACATTCTAGATACATAGTTTTTATTATGTATCTAGACATAACTTATATCTAGGTGCGTAGCAAAAGCTATGAATCTAGAAAAACCAAAACATTTTATAATTTGGAACAGCGAGAGTATAATACAACAACAACAACAAAGTCTTTTAGTCCTAAACAAGTTGGGGTTGGGTAGAGTTGAAAACCAACATTAGACCCTAGTCACGGTTCAAGCACATCAATAGCTGCTTTCTGTTCATTTTCTAACTCAATACTCATGTATTGTGATGAACTAATCAATTATTCTACATGTTTTTTCTATCTATATATATCCATAGTTTTTCTTTGATCCTTCTGTATGTCATTCATGTGTGTCGTTCCCTAGATTAAGTTATGGTGTCTTGTATTGTAACCAATGTCTCACTACATCATGAATCTGAATTTTGACTTTCAAATTTTGATATTCTTAATTGCTAAAATTTATATATACTTGTTAAGTTAGAAATTCTTCTGCTTATTGTAAGTTTTATTTAGAACTCCTTTGGTATTTTGTTAGAACTAAGGATTTTAGGCCATAGATTTCACTCCTGATTACTATGATGGCATAGATGGTCGTTTAAGTCCATACTATGCCGCTCAAGATCGATGGCAGAGCTAGCTTGAAGTGAGATCAAGGAAGGGTCAACAATGCTAACTTAAGGAGATATTAATATTTAAGCATAGCAATCACTCTCCATGGAGGCCATGCTCACATTTGGTCTCATTAACGTTCTCAATTGTTCAAGATATTAAATTTGCTCTATCAAGAATTATACAGGTAGTAGTATTTTTTTTTAAAAAAAGAGCATGCTTACAATTGTATTATCAATGTAGATATGTCATAATGTTTTAGTTAAAATATACAAATTTATCTAAGTAACAACTTACATAAAATATTGTCATGGGTATTTAATATAATTTTAAAATATGTTGTTAATGCCATTGGTATATGAGTCGTTCATTAGTGGAATATTTTCTTATAATTATTGAAACATAGAAATATATATTTATCGCTCGTGCATCTATGTATACTTGATGTACATGATGGCACAAGTATGTTTACTTTAAGCTAGTTTTTTTTTAATATGTCACTAAGCTAGTTTTTTACATGTTAATAGTGATGAAGTGGATGATTGAGCGAAATATATTTGTATATGTGTACTTTATGGTTATTCAACTTTTTCGTTATTCAACTTTTTTCGTAATAGTATATATTGATAATTCTAGACATAGATTAAGTTGATATTTTAGTTTATATTTCTTTAATGATGGTAGAAGTTGCAATTTAGATGAAATAATTGGGTTATTGAGATTATCTAATTTAATGGTTGAGTGGGTAATTTAGATGAAGGGTTACTTGAGTGTGTTTCATATTGGTACAGGTGGGTAGTTTAGATATAGATTTATGGGCTAACTTTATGTTGTTTTCTATAATAGTAGAGTGGGTAACTTTTTAGAAAATAAAGTATCCAATGGCTATTGTATTAATAAATAATAATGTTTAGACTTTAGAGTCCACCGAATTGATGCCATATATCTCTATTCTTTTAATAATTTTATAGAATTTATGTTCTTTCTTGTGTGTCTCGTCAGAATTAACGCAGAGGCTCCATATTTTGATGTCAATGTCTCTTTTCTGTAATCCATGGTAGACGTTTCCCATTTTTATGTACCATATTCCACAATAAATTCCTTCTATAAAGTCTGATTTCTAGAAAAAAAACAACCCAAGATAACAAATATTGTACCTTTTAATTTTAGGATAACAAAACAATACAGCATCATCTCACATATAAATCATTTGTAAACCATTGCACCGTCGAGGGATCAGATACTTTTGTTTTGAGGGAAACCGGAGCTTCATTAATCATGGACAAGATTACAATCTCTGGCTATGATATCCATGAGACCAGGTAGGGTTATAGGCCACTCCACCACCTGAGAATCACGGGATACCAACCGAGCACATGCATGCACTAACTTATTACAATTTCTGCTAATGAACCGTAAACTAAAAGCTTCAAAGCTCTGGCTAAGATATCCTCCATCTGTGTTAGGAGGGCTGAGATCTCGGATCGTTGGTACGATCGATTCTCCCATAAACCAGTAAGCACCTGGCAGTCGGTTTCCAGAATCAGTCATCTCACACCCCGTTCCCGAGCTAGTTTGCATTCCATCGCAGCACGCCAAGGCTTCGGCTGCCAGAGCATTCAGGCAGCACACGTACCATTTAGCTGTGCCACCGCACGTCGAGGGATCAGATACGCAATAAAAAATATATACATATTTATCACATGTGGTTGTCTAAGGTATGACATACTTTATAATGACTAACGCCCTGATTCCAAGTCCATAGCAACTTTCTTCTCAATGCTGAAAGTTTCTGTAGTAATAGCCGAGTTGACCATAGAAGGCTCCCCAAGCAAGCTGTAAAACTCTTCAGAGTTTGCACGTGCCCATGGATGTTGCATGACCTTCCTTAACCTATCAAGCTTTTCTGCAATCTCCTTCATTGACGGCCTATTCGCACCGCTCATCTCCAAGCAATGCTTTGCTAACTCTGCAATCTCCTCCAAACACTCCATATTCTCATTTTTCTTGATTTGATCATCTAGGATGCCCTCAAGCTTGTTTTCCATCATCGTGTGCAAAAACACCATCGCCAGACTCTTTTCATCCTCAGGTCCTTCGAGGTTAAATGCCTTCTTGCGTGTGAGCAATTCAAGGAGAACAACTCCAAAACTGTAGACATCACTCTTATCTGTTAGCTGGCATGTTTGCATGTACTCTGGGTCAAGGTACCCACAAGTTCCTTGGACAAGCGTGACAAACTGTGACTTGTCGCTTGGTGCCAAGATAGACGAACCAAAGTCAGAGACTCTAGCCATGTAATCACCATCTAGGAGGATGTTGGTAGATTTCACATCACCGTGGATGATCGGTGGAGATGCACAAGAATGAAGGTAAGCTAAGGCATCTGCAGACTCAAAGGCAATCCTCAAGCGAGTGTCCAAGGAGATGTGTCGGCCATGGTTACGGTGGATGAGATCAAACAATGTTCCATTTGGTACGAACTCGTATACCAGCATGGGAACTTCAACTTCAAGGCAGCAACCGAGGATCTTGACGATGTTCTTGTGATTGATTTGGGATAGGATTAGCATTTCTTTGCCGAATTCTTTCTTTTGTTGCTCATCGATTGTCATGCATCTCTTCACGGCTACTTCAACATTGCTCTTCAAAACTCCCTTATAAACTTTTCCGTGTCCTCCACGGCCAATGACTTGCAGCTCATCAAACCCGTGTGTGGCTTGCTGTAGTTCTTCTTCGGAGAATATTTTGAATGCAACACCTTGTTGTGACTTCATCTCCTCGAACAGCATCATACCACCATGCTGCCGGAAATACTTTTGCTTGATGCGGTGTAGCTTTAGTCTTTCTCGGGCCAAGTATGCACAGGTGGAGAGAATCACAAGAACGACTAGACCAACACTTACACCTGCATGATTATAGATGCAAACTGATTACATCGCATATAATTAACCCTTCCCGGCCAGTCAATCAATCAATCACTAAAATATGCCAAATGCTATCACAAGTGAACCAAAAAGGAGGGAAAACAACAAGAGTAGGATCGGAGGCTTCAATTCCTCGACGGCAAGTTCGCAACCTACAACAACTGGAGCCACCCAAGCTGACTTTTGGTTTTGCACACATAGGCCATTGATCATACTTTTTCCTTGAGGGCATGAACAAGTGAAACTCCCCGCGGTATTTTTGCATATCCCAGAGCACGGGTAAGCAACATTATCCAGACACTCATCAATATCTGAAAATCGCAAGACGTACTCCATGAAGAGGAGAGAAATAAACAGAAAAAGATGTATATATATAGCAGGTACGAAAAATAATCGGCTTGCATTGAACAGGAGGAATTGAAACACCTTTGCATCCGTCGACGATGTACGGGTTGCCTTGGTATCCACCGGAGCACCTACAGTGGTACCCTGCCTCATTGGTGACACAGTCGCTGTTGTTGCTAACACACGCGTAGGTCGCCGTGTCATTTTTTGCTTCTGCACACGAATTCCGTGCAATCCCCCATTCCATCACCACCGGCTTCTGCGAGTTATCCGTGTCATAGAACACCGTCGAGGTAAGATAAGTGGTGCTGAAGTTAAAGGCCGCGGTTTCCATCACTGCGATGTAGTTGCAAGGGTACGTCCTCCATATTTCACTGGTGTTGTAGTACTCGTTGAAGAAACTCGTGTAGTGCCGCACGCCTTTGGGCAGATCTGCCTGGCAGCACCCAGCACCGGAGCATGAGCCGTTCTTGGGTGTTGTGTTGTTGCATGTTGACGAGCAACCGATTATATACTGATGCATATAGATTCAGTGCTTGAGCATGCCATGAAACACACGTATATACAGAGAAGGGAAAGAACGCGTATTTATGTAGCTACTTACGGAGTCGCTCAGCATGTAAGCGAGACTGTTGCACCCGATGACGATGACCTTGTTATCTTCTGCCGACAAAACATAGGTGGAAACGCTCAATCTTTCGTTGTTGTACAACATCCCCTGGGTGGATTGGTCGTAGCACTGCCGGGAGATCCCAGACTTGAGCCAGGCCTTGCCGTCGGGGACGGAGAACTTGATCACCTCGAAGTCGCCGTGGAACAGCTTGGTGGTGCCGCCCACGGTGGTGCAGTTGAGCAGGAAGCCGTCGTGGATCGAGCACTGCGGCTCCAAGCCGAACGGGTACGGGACCTCGATGTCACCGTACCTTGTTGCGCAGCCGGGACTCCGTGCGCCCTGGACATCCACTGCGGTGGCGGCGAGAAACCACGCGGCCGCCGGAAGGCAGAGCAGAAGAAACGGAAGCCGTATGAGCTCCATCTCCATATGCTAGTGCATGCACTAGTGCTGTAGTGTGTGCCCCTTGCTCGGATGCAATTTATTTGGGCTTTTGGTGCTTGCGTGCCATAAGGGTTAGAGGCGGATTGACCGACCTTGCTTAGCTTGTGAGTTGTGACTACGCCTGTGCTAGAATTAATTAATGAATAATGTATTAAATGTATTTTTGGAACAAAAAGATGGTTGAGAGATGTGACAGGATGGCGCCACTATTCCTGTCGGGGCCTATGTCAGGAATTGGAATACTGGCGACAGGAAATTAGATAACAAATCTTGTCGGTTTATAATTCCTGACGGGAATTTCTGTGGCCGAACTGCTAGGAACTGAAGTTTGACTAGTCAACCAAGAGCTGTCAGGATTCACAGTCAGGAAAAATTTCCTGTCGGTCAGCTGTCAGGAAAAGATGATCTTTCGAATAATCTTGTCTCTGGCACGAGGACGCCCACACGTTTATATATCTTTTAATATAAAGTGTATTTCATATAGTAAAAAGACAAGTTTTATAAATTTTGACCAACAATTATGCGAATTATATACAAGATTAGGACATAAATAAAACTTGTAAAGTATGTTGATACTTATCCTTAGCAAATAACAGTATATCGTAAGACCTTGCAAGCTCCATCATAAAAACCATAGGTTCAGCTGTTTTAATTTTTTTTACAAAAGCATGGTACTAAGTTGTAATTAGATATTAAAGGATTGCCACCAGGTTTCAACAAACTTCTGAGACATGCTTCTCCTTTAATTCTTACACAACTTAATTTCCATCTTTTTTGCTTGTTTTTACTCCCACATTCCACTCCCAAATCAATGATGATGACTTCATGATGTTTATTGTCCCAAGAAGTAGTTAATTCAACAAGTTTATTGTCCCAAATCAACGAGGCGACGACCTCACTAGAAGCCGAAGAACTAGGGTGGGGCTGACAGTTGCCATATGGGTGGTGGCACGTCGAAGCAAGACGGGACGGTGGTAGATCCGAGCAAGATTAGGTGGCAACAGCAGCCCTAGTCCTGGCTCGTAGGGAGCTTGGGTGGCAGCGGCTGTGGTCTGAAGGGAGCTAGGGAGGCCGCGGCTCCGAGTGAGATTGAGCACTTGTGGTGGCAATTTGGAGGGCACTAGGGGTGGCAGTGGCCCAACATGTAGGGGCATGGACAGCACACGGCGGCCGGTAAGGAATTCAAAAGCGGTCCATATGGAATTTTCCGTTATTATCAGAACAACTAATGAAAATCCAGTCACACAATGACAACTTTCATGTTTGACAAAAAATGAAAGCAGTCAAAAACACTATCGTAATACAGAAAATGATATCTGTCGATATGGAATTTTACCATACCGCTTTCACCCCTAATGCAAGTGGTAACATCCAAGGATATTAATTGTAGGAAATGTTTGAAACATAAAAATGTCCTAGTTTATGAATGTGGCACCCAAATTAAAATGCGAAGGTGTAGTTACTGTATGTACAGTTAATTAAACTTAAAGATACTAATATATTGTATTACAAACTTGGTCAAAGCTAAATAATATATATTGAGGTAGCACAAACCGTAAACCAATCTATAATTTGGAACACATGGACTACAAATTTAAGGGTGTTGTTTTTGGTTTTCATGTGACCATTGCCTACTTGGCGCTAGAGTAATAGCGTCAAAAATATGGGTATGCAATGAATATTTCCAAACTAGAGAAATAAAGTGCTAATTTCTTGTTGGTTTTATTTTTGAAAAATCTCGCTTCTGTTTTTTATTCGAGGAAAGAATTTCTTCTTAGTGGTTAACATGAACTTTTGCACTAGTTATAGCCCAAGCTGCCTGATGGGCCGTAGCTAAGAGGCCCCTTGCTTTATTTCTTTGCGGCCCACAGATTTTTCCTCCTCTAACTTTCCTGCTATGCATCATGGTTGGTGGTCGATGGGCTCCGTCAAACTGGATGCAACATTCGAAGCCGAACTTCTACCGCTACTGTCATGGTTACCATCAAAAAGTCCACGTTACCTCTCTCAACTTTTACGAAATTCTATTTTTCCTTCCTGAACTCTAAAGTCGGGTAAACCACCTCCTTGAACTTTTAAAACCGTTCACTTTAGCTCCCAGACCGGTTATAAGCGGTTTTCAAAGACGGTTTTTATCTTTTTATTTTTTTTATTCATTTCGGCTGAATCTATGAAAAATTATAGTAAATCACAGAAAAATCATAAAATAGAAAAATCTAATTTTGTTGTACTCCACATGAGTAGATCTATATAGTGAACATATAATATGGAATGCTTTAGTACAATTTTTTTTGTTTTAGCTTTAGATCTATGCTTTTCTATAATTAATTCATAGTTGCAGTTTCTATGGTCTAATTGTGGAGAAATTTTTATAGTGGCATAATTATTGTATGCTTGAACTGTAGTAAAATTTTCATACTCATTGGATCATGTATAACTTAGTTATAGATTTATTTAGGTGTATGCTTGTTAAAAAATATTTATAAATATATAACTAACTTACTGGCATATATATGGGCAACACCATGTATTGATGTATTCATATATACTGCTAGCTAGCAGTGGTGGATCAAGGATAAAAGTTTAAGGGGGGCCTAAGTTCGAACTATTCAGAAGACATAAAGCTATGATTTTAGCAAAACTAAGGCCTAAACCTCCCCTTCTTGCCATCATCTTCAACCTCAAACTCCTCCTAACCTTCTCACATGGCTAAATTTCAGGGGGGCTCCATGGCGTGGCAGCGGTAGGGGGCTCGAGCCCCCCCTCTCCCCGCGGTGGCAGATCCGACCCTGCTATAGCTAGCATAAGTCTAGAACAAACCATATCAAGGAAGAACTAGTTACCATAAGAAAGGAGCAACGTGTAAAGCTGTCACTCCATCTTTTCAGCTGGAAATAAGTGCACATACGTACTGATCAAGAATATTCGTTGTTGAAAAATTGCAACCATCACATGCATCCAGTCAGTCATGAAAAAAAGATGGTGCTGCTATTGCATATTCGTTGCGTGACCACGTTAACATCGTCATCGTAGCTGACTTGGCATCGATCAGCAGAGTAGTTCTTGGCATGCACTTTTTTCTACTTGCACAAACATGCATGGTGGTAGAAATCAACGCATCACATTCCCATCACAAACATAGCACTATAATGAATTCGGGCCTTATTAGCTTGTATAAGTAGATAGAAACAGAAAAAAGAGAGAAAACAGGTTAGTTTTCTTGAACTTTTCTACAATTTCGGAAAGAAAAAGTGCACAAGAGAATTATTTGCACTAGCTGCATGTCTTATACGTCTACTACATATATGGTCAGTGGCGGATCTAGGATAAAAGTTTAGGGGGGCTAAGTTCAAACCGTTCAAAAGACACGAAACTTTTAGTTTAGTAAAACTAAGGCCTAAACCTCCTCTTCCTGCCATCGTCTTTAACCTCAAACTCCTCCTAACCTCTACCATGGCTAAAATTTGGGGGGGGGGGGGGGCAGCCCCGGTGGCAGATCCGCCCCTGTATATGGTTAAGCTACTATATATTGCTAACCAGTTATATTACTCCATACTAGGGAGAGTACAAAATTGAATTTGCACCATCTACATCATGCATATGCTGCTAGAGTGGGATTTTTCGGTCGAACAAATTAACTATTGTGAAAAGGAAGTTTGCACCATAATATATAATAGCATCATTCGGCCAGGAACCATATGTGGTAAAACAATATTATGGGCAACTTTTTTAGTTAGGTCCCTAGTTTAGCACACATGGTCACTGGCCCATCACTATAAGGTGTGCAAATTTAGGATCTGGACGTGGTGCACGTAAAAGTAAATAATTTTTCAACCTCCAAATTGCATGCCGGTCTGGTTTTCAATCTTGAACTACAGGATCGGGTAATATGTACCCTTTAACTATCGAAACTAGACAAATTTGGTCATATAAAACTTATAAATTATTTATTTTTAATTACATCAGAAAAAATATGAAGCTAGGTACTAGTATTCTTCTAAAATTGTATCTATCTGTTGGTGCTATATTTAGAGTTATTTGAACCTTACTCATTGTACTAGGTCCATCCCAAATTATAAGACGTTTGACTTTTTTGACACCAAGTTTGACCACTCGTCTTATTCAATTTTTTTTTGCAAAATATCACTTCTTTTATCGTGGCTTGCTTTATTAATAAAAGTTCTTCAAGAATGATTTAAATTTGACTATATTTGCACAATTTTTTTTTGAATAAGACGAGTGGTCAAACTTATGGTCAAAAAAGTCAAACGTCTTGTAATTTGGGATGGAGGGAGTAGTAAATAATGAGCATCAGTACGAGAAATAAAGCAATAGGAACAAAAATAAATTAGTTTTAAATAACTATATATACATCATAAATATATAGTAGGTAACATTTTTAGGAAAATTTATACTAATTTTATATATTCCTTCAAATGTACTATTTATAAATTTTTAGAAAGTAAACTAGATTTTTATTACAGATGACATTGATACTATAAAACTATAAATAAATTCAAAAATTGCTAACTACAAAACTATAGATGATATTGATAACTACAAATTTTTGTAGATCATGCATCTATCTTTAGAGATCCAACCTAGGAGGAACTAGATGATTTTTCATTAAGAAGAGAAAAATACACCCAAATTTAGTCCAAGAGGGGACTTAAACCTGGGTGGTTAGGTGCATTGCCACACCTCTCATCCAACCAGTTGAGCTAGGCTCACTCATGTCACTATCTAAGATTGTTTGATAACTTTAAATTTTAAATAATCTCAAAATCTTAGAGCATAAATCAAATTTTAGGACTCTAAAAAGTTTAAAATAAAAACTTCATGGCCTACAAAGTTGTATATCTTAGAGCATCTGTTGTTACAAGTAATTAAGGGCGCATTTGGTTGCTTTCCCGACTTGGCCTGGCTCGCTCCGACGAAACAGGCTCTCATGGGCTAGGCTCTACAGCTGCAGTACCAGTTTGTTTGGTCCACGTACTCATCCAACCAGGCTAGGAAGAGATGACGTTTGGTTGGCCACAGCCCACAGCTCTCCCTCTCTCACGTAGCATGCATCCGTGCGCGTTCACCGGCACCGAGCGAGCCAGGCCCGGGAGTAAAGATGGCAACGGGGACCCGATCCCCGATTCCCCGCGGGGAATTCCCCTATTAGGGGACGGGGATGGGATCAGTTTAGTCCCCACGGGAATTTTGTTGGTAGCAAATCAATCCCCGTCGGGGCTGGCGGGTACGGGGATGGGATCCCGCCCCCCGTCCCCGATCCCCGCAAACCCGACCCGCTAAAGGAAACATGCAGTGTCGCAGGCTTAAATTCCATATCAATTTAGCCCATCAAGGCCCATCGGTGGCTGGAGTATATATACGAACCTGCAACCCTAATCCCTCACTTCGTGAATTCTCCAGTCGAGCCACTCCGTCGCAGCCACCAGAGCGCAAGGCACAGGCGCCGCCCGCGGCCTGTGGGCGCTATTCTCACCATCGCGACGTCCTCGCCTGTCAACGCCCCGACCCCGAGCCCCTCCGTCCTTGGCGTGCAACATGCTCGGAACCCTCGGCCAGAGCATCCCAGTCGCGATGGCCCCTGCGCTGGAAACTTGTCACTCGGTACCTCGATCTGCAAGATTCTGCGCACAGGAAAGATGTCTGTTGCCGTCTTGTGTCTCCTTTTTCTCATCCCCCTAGTGGATAGCAGAGGTGTATCTTATCATTTTGCATCTACTTTTTCATCCTGACACAAGCACTTGTATATTTGTGAGATTTTGTCTGTGATTTGTTTGCGATTTTGGCAGCAGAGGAGCTGTGATTTGTAAAGTAAACGATTTTATTTCATTCTGATGCAAGATGCGTTTGTGGTGAACCTGTCTTCTTCTATATTGTTGTTGATTTGAGTATTTTTTTTCAAACATTTCACGGGGACGGGGACCCGTCAGGGATGCATTTCCCGCTCGGGTTCGGGGATGGTCGGAGAATGTCCCCGTGAGCTTTCGCGGGGACGGGAGAATTTTGCTCCGTGGGGACAGGGATGGCAAGACGAAACCCGATGGGAAATTCTCCGTTGCCATCTTAACCCGGGAGGAACGAGCTTTTTTTCGGCACCGAGGGAGCCTGGTCGGCGGACTCGTTTTGCATCGGGGCGGACCTGGCTGGAGGGCTGGTTCAGGTATCCAATCATGCGATCACTGTCACTGCATTCCTGGTTGCGCGGGATGCAGCGAACCGAACGCTCCCTGGCCTTGTTTAGTTATCAAATTTTGCACACCCTGAATTACTGTAGAGCATTGTAGTAATTTTGTTTTTATTTGATAAAAATTGTCCAAACATTGATTAATTAGGTTTAAAATGTTCGTCTCGCAAAGTATAACAAAACTATGTAATTAATTTTTTATTTCATCTATATTTAGTACTCTATATATATACCGGTATTTTGATGTGATGGGGAATCTTCTTTTTTATAGTAAAATTTAGGGTGAATTTGGGAAGCCCTAATGCTAACAGTAGTCGCTAGCTAGCCGCACGTACGGACTGGACCGCATGCAGAAGATGACACTTTTGTAGCTGCAGGCTGTCAGCTGGGCAGGGGACACTGCACGTCTAAACAACAGGTGCCGTGCAAGCGTGGTGATTGATCTATTTTTTAATTAGCTGCGCACGTTAGTTAAGTCGGACGTGCGACCATAGAGGAAGTCACGTTCTTATAACCAGGGATCGAAACACCTTCACCAGATTTTACTTGGAATCTAGGAGTAGATTTTAAAAATTAGAGGTAAAAACTATTTCTTTAAAATCTAAAACTGTTCCAAAAAGGGTCTTAACATGACTGAAATAGCCCAATCAAACACTCAAACAAGCAGCTTAATTAACGGTAGCAGTAGTCGCTGCTCGCTACTGCTACTTCCTCAGTCCCAAATTACCTATCACTTTTGGTTTTCGTACCACAAGTTTGACTCGATTTATAAAAAACTCGTGTAATATTTATATTTCTAAATAAATCTATTAAAAAACTAGATTTAAAAATCTTTCCAATAATATCAATTATATACCATATTTTTTAATATATATTTTGTTGTTTCTCTACTAGGTTCGAAAACAACAGATATTTTGAGGAGTATACTCCCTAGCTGCACGTAACGACAACATGCATGAGAAGATGACAAGATCGATCGGGCAGTTAACTTTTGTAGCTGCAGCCTGCTGTCAGCTGGGCAGGGGACACTGCACAACAGGCTCCGTGCGTGGTGATCGATCTTCTTGGAACCTCTGTTATTAATTATTAATAATTTTTAGTGCCCATCGATCAGTCCGATCACTGCTTTTTTTAACAAGAGTTACTAAAAAAGGCACGTACTACACCACACAAAGGGCGCGCGGCATAGTGGCGTAACTTTAGCCAGCGCGCGGATGCATGCATGCATGGACATGAACAAACTCCTTGGCTCCTTGCTTGTCTTGTCTAGCTGCAGTGTTGCTTGCTATTAATTGTTAATTAGCTGGGCACGTTAATTAACATGACTCACCGTGTCCGTTCATGCATGCATGTATGTTTGCTAGCTTGGAAGGGGAACGAACGCAACAAACTAAGCTCAAGCTCGCGTGTGCCGCGCGCCATACGTGTCGTCTAAGTATTGACACGTGTGTTGCATTGTGGTTGGTCTAGTAAGGTCCTCCACAATGTATGGCTTGAGTGCTGCCTAAAGAAAGAGAGAGAAGAATCTGGCACTGCTCTCCCCACTGCAGCCAGCGAAGTCGCGTAGCTCCCTGAAACATAAAAAACTAATTTTTCTGGCTCACTGCATCATCCAAGCCTATATAAATGTTGTTGTGATGTACCGTGCAGACGAAGGGAAAAGTTGTATTACTTTATTCACGTGGGTACTAGTATGGCTAGGGGGACTAGTGCCATGTTTTTCCACACACGGCAGCCCAGGAAGAGTGGTATCAGAATTCACCGTGCGTCAGATAGGAACAGGAGTAGGCAACGCTCACGTTGTGGAAGGCCTAAGTAGTACACGACGTAAACTACAAGTTGTTTTAAGAACTTCTTAATTAGTCAATTTTCTTCAATTTTAACCAAATTTAAATAAAGATTCATGGTCCTCGTGTACAAAGTCAAACATGATTCGTTACAGAGACACCGCATGAAATATATTCCAATAATACATTAATTTATTCTGATAATGCGTTCATATAATTTGGTTAATTAATTCTAACCAAATTATTGTAAATTGTTTTAGCTAGCTTCATCCTCATCAAATTTATTTAATTTTAACCAAGTTTCTTTTAAAAAGGTGCATGACCGTCTACAAAGTCAAATAAGATTCACGCTAGATACACCATAAAATATATTTCAATATATAATACATTTTATTTGATATCGTACGTTAATATATATTTTTTAAACTAGATAAATTTGATTTCAAACAAAATTGAATCGACTCACGATTTGAAATGGAGCGATACAACGTACTCCCTCCGTCCTAGGATATAAGGCGTAACCACTTTTTATTCATGTCCCATGATATAAGGCGTGCTCTCTCACAGACATTAATGCAGTAGTTCTAGTGCTGAGAGAGAGAATTAAATGTGTTCTTGGTCTTTGAACCAGAGGTGGTTACGCCTTATATCCTAGGACGGAGGGAGTACTACTATACGATCAGTACCCGCTTCATTGATTCGTTTGTGTATAGTCATGGCCACATACATGCATGCATGCACGTGTACCGATCGGTCGAGACGCGGATCGAAAGATATGGACCATATATCGAATCTGCAGCACGCTTGGAGGACAGTAGTACTATATAACATGAAAATGTGTAGCCACCCAGCCCAATTTTCCATGCAAGCTAGCTTCGGTATTTTATCCGATCCCGTATATATCTATATCCTTGTAGACCTAGCTTAGTGCATGCATGATGGTTGGTTATAAGGTAATCCGAGGAATTTGAAACAAGAGGAGGGATGTCGTATTAGCTTTATCTTAAGCCCAACATTTATATCTTTGACCATCAATTTGAAAAAAAATATATAGTTTCAGGATATAAGATTTATATTTTTAGATTCACTATAAGAACTATTGTCATATTTTTTTTAATGAAACACAAACACCACACTTGGTGTGGAATTTATCTACCTGGATTCAATTCCATCACTTAGCATCACTAGACACTAGTCATCACATTGTTCTATTTCTATATAATGGTCTCAAGGCATAAATAGGAATAAATATAGAGGGCATAACTTCACTCTCACGCCATCTCCGATCCGCTATCTCAGGCTTCCTTCCTTTGTTGCCGATCATGATCAACCGAGAATAAACTTTGCATATTACAGCACATAACTTTACTCTCCAGTCTACTCACCATTTCCGAATTCCGGTCCCTCTATACCAAGCTTCCTTTGCTGTGTGCATTGCTTTATTTTTGCCGACCATATCAATTTATCAGCTGAGAATAACTTTGTGTATATGCTGTGTGCATGATGAAGTGACGTAATCAAAGTGGACGGAGCATTATATTGACAAGTCGGTATGCGGTGTGGGGTGGCCAAGAATCAATTCTTCTTCCACCCAAATGCATGCTATCTGAATAATGCCTATGAATACTCAGGCTGTATATTCGCAGCTTCACAGGAGCAGAGCGCGGCGAGGCCACATGCAGTCCGCTGTCTCTGCCGAGTCTGCGCAGGCGCAGCCACCCACGCACCCCCAGCTCCCACATGCCATTCGGCTGGTATAAATCCCCCCACGTCGCCTCTCACCACCTTCAACTCCAACCAAGCAATACAGTCCCAAGAAGCAGAGCAGCGCACACAGCCTAGGACTAGGACTCTAGGACGTCCAAGCAGAGGAGAGCAATAGCAATGGCCAAGGTCCACCCCAACGCCGTCGCCGTCGCGGCAGAGCCCGGCACACCCACCCCCATCTCCACCCAAGCTGCTGCGGACCAAGAACCTGACCCGCCGACGGTGCTGACGGTGTGGCGCAAGTCGCTGCTCTTCAACTGCGACGGCTTCACCGTCTACGACGCCAGGGGCGACCTCGCCTTCCGCGTCGACTCCTACGCCGCCTCCCGCAGGCGCCACGCCGAGGTCGTGCTCATGGACGCCACGGGGGCGCCGCTCCTCACCGTCCGCCGCAAGAGGCTCAGCCTGGCCGAGCGCTGGGTCATCTACGACGGCGCCGACGCAGCCGGCACCACGCCGCCGCCTCGCCCTCTCCTCTCCGTCCAGCGCCACGTCGGTCTCCGCGCCTCCAGCGGCAAGACGCTGGCGCACGTCGTCGTCGCGTCCTCCTCTGCTGGCGATGCCGAGGCGTTCGTGGTCGAGGGCTCGTACGGCCGCCGGGCCTGCGCCGTGCGCGACGCGCGCGGCGACGTCGTGGCCGAGGTGCGGCGCAAGGAGGCCGTGGGTGACGACGTGTTCAGGCTCGTGGTGAGTCCCGGCTTCGGCGTGCCGCTCGCCATGGGGCTCGTCATCGCCCTCGACGAGATGTTTGGCTCCCGCGGCTCGGCGCGCTCGTGGCTGCGCAGCGCGTGCTAGAATAGCCACTAGTACAGTTAGTAGAAGCCAAGGGAGCCCACATGTCACTGTCAGGGCAAGTCTCTATCCTAGTACTGTGCAGTGTATAGTGTAGACCTCTCTAGTCTCTACTCACAGATGAGGAGGCCCCGGCCCCAGTTGTCAGCGTCAGCAGAGTTTTATAGTGCAAGCTGCAGCTGGACCAACCCAAAGTGCCGTATCAGATTTATCCGGCAAATATGCGAAAGAGTCAATTCTCTATCTATGCTTTATACTATATTACTATATATATCGGAAATCTGTAGTTAAGTCGTCCGATCATCCGGACACCAATGGGCCTCGACGCCCGACCGAATACTCCAACACTGTTATTCCATATGTAGAGTCTGCGTTGCTCCACAATATTTCCGAACATCTCCGCTCACTTTTCTTTTGAATCGTCGCCGCGACCGCACCCATTCTCGAATCGCTGCTGCTCTCCATAGCGACCGCGCTGCCTTGCCGCAACGCCGCCGCGCTCTCCACCACACCCGGGCGGCCACCATGGTCCTTCCTCCCCGCCGTGCCCGAGCGCCACTGCCCGCCTCGCTCGTTGCGGCCATGGCGTGCAAAGTGTCACCACCACCCTAGCGCCAGTAGGAGGAGGTCGTCGGCCGTTGCTCTTGACGTCCTCTTAAACCCGAGTTTGCTATCTACCGTGGCCCCCGCCGGGTGGGGCCATGGCCATTGACGACGCCGTCTTTGAAGTGTTTCGGACATTTCCGGCTTATGTTTCAAGTATTTCATCTGGATATTGCAAAAGTATATATGAGATTTTTCATCTATTGCAATGACAATATACGCATGTTTCAAGCATATGTTCAAAGTGTTTCAGTTATTTCGGACGTATGTTCAAGTGTATTCATCTGGATGTTGCATATGTTGCTATGGCTGCACACACATGTTTTGAGTGTTTGTTTTCATGTGTTCAGATGTTTCAGATTTATGTTGCAAAAGTGGATCTGAATATTGCATATGTTGCTATGGCTCACTCATGTTTTAAGAGTATGTTTCAAATGTTTTATCTGTTTCAGTTATATCTTGCAAATGTTTCATCTTTATGTTTCAAAATTAGATCGGAGTGTTACCTATGTTGCAATGCATGTCAGTGGCTGGCGAATAGTGGCCTATTGCAACCGCCTGGTGCGGCAGCTGGGGCACCGCAGTGGTTCACATGCGGGCGCGGAATGGGCGCAATAGGCCTGGTGCTGCTGCCGGGGCGCCGCCGTGGTTCACGGGCGGGCGTGCGTGGGGGCGTGGTTCCACATGCGGACGTGTGATGCGGGCAGGCGTGGGGAGCAGGATGCGATGCGGGAGGGCGTCGGTTGCAGGCGTGGAGCTCCAGATGGACAAACGCTGTCTCCGTAGCGGGATTAGGCGCAGGGCGAAGAGAGCTACGCATGCGTCGAGCGCAGGTGTGGGAGCTGCGTCCGGACGTGCTATTAGGGCCGGACGTTCGGGCAACAGTGCCTCCATATATATATTTTGCGTGCTTACATGTAGCAATTTTATGATGAATCAGGAACTAGACTAGGTATTTTTTTATAAAAATATGAACTAGCTTTCATATTTTCCCTAAAATCATGCTCTACTTTTTTGTTCCCTGCTTAGAATAGTATATATGGTCTCCTAAAATTTGAAAATTGGCAAAATATAAAATGAAGTATAGAAACCAAGACAAATCCTTGCAGACTGTAGCGTGGACCACCATGCAACCTGTCGTGCAAACTATAAAAAAACATTTTTCTCAGCAAAATATCTTGCTTAACCACGGAGAAATACACGAGAAATTCCAAATAACAGAAGCAGCCAAAAACCATTTCCACATCCTCAGCACCTTTACGAAATGGTTTGTGTTAACGGGTCATTCTTATTTTTTTACGAAAGAAGAATTGTATTAGATAAAAGCCGGGTACATCAACACATTATAAGCATTCAGAAACTAATTTTTATCTAAATTGTACCCACGCTGTAAATAGCTCCAGATCTCAAACTCAAACCTATATGACGCTTCGTTTAGATGACCGCACAAGCAAACACTCGGCAAATAGCCTAAGAACAAATGCTCAACGAACGACGGCTAACATTCCTGCAGATGGAGTTGAAAAATTTCTTCTTTCTTGTGTTTTCCTCTTTCTTTCTGCCACGGAAGAATGAGGAAGCCTGATCTGAAACTTATTCTCCCTAGTCCTTCATCATGGCCAGATCTAACCACAACAAAATGGAGAAGAGACCGGAGAAAATTATTCCATGGCGGCGACATCATCTCTGCTTTAATGTCACCGTCCGGAAAGAAAAGTCTCGATGTCGTCGTGCCAATGAAGTTGTTGACGCCATAGTTGTCGCCCTCATCTTCAAAAGCGCCGCCATGGACAAAACGATTCCACCCTACCCCGCGCCATTGCTAGAGAGGAGGAGGAGAAGGAAAATGAGATAAATCTCCATTACCAAAAAATTTAGCATGGAGAAACCTAACCCTAAGGACTCCGTCTACTAAAAACTTACTAAAAAACGATGGATCCCCACTCCCTCCAACCTCGCCGGAGGAGAAGGGAGGAGGACCAACGGTGTTGGAAGGCGGGGGAGTTGGGGGGGGGGAGGGGGCAGCGCAAGGCGAGTCGCGAGGCCGAGGGGGAGAGTCGCGAGTCCAACGACCACTTGCCATTAATGGGTCATTCTAGAGACGGGTATTTTTACTCGATTGCTTATCTTGCTGAGTTACCGTTGATTGGCACGTATATCCTAGGCTGTGTTTAGATGGCGAAAATTTTTGCAAAATGCTACTGTAGGACTTTTCGTTGTTATTTGACAATTAGTGTCCAATCATGGACTAATTAGGCTTAAATGATTCGTCTCGTGAATTACGGCTAAACTATGTAATTAGTTTTATTTTTTATCTATATTTAATGCTTCATGCATGTGTCCAAAGATTCCATGTGACAGAAAATTTCGAAAAATTTTGCAAAATTTTCTGGAACTAAACAAGGCCTTAAATGAAAAGAGAGATGAAATGAGTTTTATAGAGATGAAACTTGTTTACACTGGGAGTCTCGGAAACAGAGTCACGAAACTCCTGCTGGTCTTATTGTATTCTATCTGATCGGGTGCTGGCCGGCCGTATCCATCCATAAATCCATTCATCGACGATGCATGGATCTCAAGTTACATGTGTGTGGTACTCATCACACCCTTTTCTTTTGGTGTAATTAATTGCAACAACTTCTAAGCATGGCTTCAATTATTATTAGAGGAGGGGAACTTCTTGTACATCCATCTCCGGTATGCATGCATGCATGCTCTAGCCTTTTTATTTTCAGTTTTCACGCAAAAATTAGGATATGCGTGTTTCCATTATTCACCGGTACATGTGCCGGACGAGAGGCGCGGAGATAGCCCACCCATCACGGACATACAACACTTGATCTTAATATCGCATACATTTATTAGGCCCTACACAGCTTGTAGTACGTGTAAAAAAAACATGTCTCACAAAAACGAAGTCGGCATCTTGCATCAAAGATCACAGTATATGTCAGTATGTGCTAGCTAGCATCACCCAAAGGCTGCTGCATGCTCTTCAATCTACCAAAAAAGTTGTCGCATGCTTTTCTTCACGTACATCCCGGCCGGTTCTACTTCTCTCTCCACTGCATATAGGCATTGGCCCAAGAACCTTCACCGCTTCTAGTTTTGCTAGCTCTGATATTACTATTTACAACGTGTGAAGTGACAATTAAACTCTATGTCCTTTTATAGCTTCACTCGAAAACAACATTGCGGATGGCCTTAGGTAGCCAAATTAAAGCCAAAGTAATTAAGCCAATTTTTTTTTTTGCATGTACAGCATGTTGCATCGATGGATCCATTAGTTCCACTCGTGATCAAGGTTATATCTGAAAAATACTCCGTACATAGTTCCTCCTCCGTATCTAGTTTAAGTACAAAGGAAGAAATCGCTGACTAATAAATAAAACAGTCACTACAGGATACGCATGCTTTGCCGAGTGCCAGGGGCACTCGGCAAAGGTAGTTTTGCCCTCGGCAAAGCCTTTGCCGAGGGCCGCCCTCGGCAACGCGCACACAGTAAATTTTCGACCGGCACAGACCTCTTTGCCGAGCGCTTTTTGTCGGGCACTCGGCAAAGGCTTTGCCGAGCGCCAGGCGCGACACTCGGCAAAGAAAAGTGGCCGTGACGGCGGCCATTCCGTTAACGGTTGCTTTGCCGAGTGCCACTCTACGTGCCACTCGGCAAAGAATTTTTTTTTAAATTCTATGCCGAGTGCCCAGGCTTCTGGCACTTGGCAAAGAAATTTTTTTATTTTGAAAATTCTATGCCGAGTGCCCAGGCTTCTGGCACTCGGCAAAGAATTTTATCTTTATTTTTAAAATTCTATGCCGAGTGCCCAGGCTTCTGGCACTCGGCAAAGAAATTTTTTTTATTTTTAAAATTCTATGCCGAGTGCCCAGGCTTCTGGCACTCGGCAAAGATTTTTTTTTTTTGAAAATTCTATGCCGAGTGCCCAGGCTTCTGGCACTCGGCAAAGAATTTTTTTTATTTTTAAAATTCTATGCCGAGTGTCCAGGCTTCTGGCACTCGGCAAAGAAAAAAAAGTTTTTTTTGAAAATTCTTTGCCGAGTGCCAAGCCACCTGGCACTCGGCAAAGCTGGGAAATCAGCCTAAAATTGGCTTCGTTTCCAGCTATGCTGAGTGTTTCAGGCGCTGCACTCGGCATAGATTTTCTTTGCCGAGTGTAACACTTGGCAAAGTGACCATAAACATCCTATTTTTTTGATTTTTTGCATTTCATCACGACAAAAATAATATGTCACATAATATCACATCCATCATCACATCCATCACATATATCTCACATACGTCACATATATCTCACATAGATCACATGCATCATAATATATATCACATATATAACCACAACTCCAAATAGCAAGCACAAGTCCAAATAACTAACACAAGTCCATCACCAAGTCCAAACCCACAAGTCTATCACCAAGTCCATGTACGTAACACAAAGTCCATCATCAAGTCCAAACCCACAAGTCCATCACCACGCAAAGCAAAGACAACTACCGAGATCTAGGAGCTCCCCACTGAGACTGTGGTGTACCATGAGCTGCATCATTCGAGGGCCCGAGAAGTGGATTATTCGAACCCGCCGATTGAGGCTGCACAAAGAAGAAGACATTACATGTGGCAGACAAGTAGTGTTGTGGTTTGACCCAAAGTATGAACATACAAACTTAAATAATCATACTCATACTTACAGGAGTAGCGTGCACGAGAGGTGTAGGTGGAGGTGGCGGCATAGCCAATAGCGAAGCTGGCACATCTACACCCGTTTTTTTCCCAACTGCTTGCATGTACTGGAGAAACTCCGCCATCTGCTGCTGCTGCCTTTGCAGCTCCGCCACACGCAAGGCCTCCATCGCCTCCAGCCTCAGCCGCTCCTCCTCCTTCTGAGCCGCTATAGTGGCCTCCAAAGCCTGGACCTGGGCCTGCAACATTTCACCACAATGTTTATATAATGCAAAGCTAAGGTATATAAATATCAATGTACGACGAATGGAACAGGAGGTAACCTTGAGTGCCTCCTCCAATCCTCATGACGACCTCTGAATCAAAGTCCTGGGAGCTCGGGTCGTAGTCATCTCCATGGAGAGTCCTTGTCGCCGACACGTACTCACTGATGCGGTTGTAGGCTGTCGGGTTGCTATAAGCCTCGGGCGGGTCGTCCGGGTTGTAGGAGACGTCGGACGTCGCCTTGCCCTTGTGGGCCATAGCATATGCCATGAAACCAGTGCACTCCCGGCCCCCATGTGACGCTGACTGCGAGAAAGACAACAAGATGATTAGCACTCAGATAGAATTAAGCGTTAGAATAAAGAAGTCGATTCGAGTACCCATGCTTCTGCGTATGAGGCGAGGCTGCGGCTGCCTTGATGGTGCGGTACACCTGTCATCAGCGCACGCCGCTGTCGACCAGTGTTGTGCGCTTCGGTCCACTCGGGGGTGAACCACTTGTCCACCATCTGCTGCCAGGCGTCGCTATACGAGGAGCACCACCATGGACACATCTGCACATCATCAAGTTTCCTGCCCGGTCCCGCACCCTTTAAAAGGAGGGTATCAGTTTCCTGCGGGGTAGGATCCCTCAATTGATTCTAGAAGTGATGAATAAATTCCCTGTACCAACGTGAAACAAGGGGTTGGATGAGGAATAGTGACGACGAATTGAAACAAGCTCGTTGAGAACTTACCCCATGTACGGCGCCACCTCTTCAAGGTTGTGCAACACATATAGCATGATGCAGCGCCACTCTTCATGTGTCAAGGTCTTAGTGGTCCATGCACTTGCACTTCCGAGTTGCCCTCGGAAAAGGCTGAGGTTCGATTCATCTTCGCCAGCATTGTAACGAGGCAGTGGATTATGCACGTTAGGAAGGTTCTCGCCGTAGTATTTTTCTGTGAAGTTTGACACCTCCTCCAGAATGAAAGCCTCTGCAATGGAAGCCTCAATTTTGGCTTTGTTTCTGCATTTTTTACGAAGAGTCTTCAGACATCTCTCGATTGGATAGCACCAACGGGCCTGCACAGGCCCCCCCATTCGTGCCTCATACGGGAGGTGCAATATCAAATGCTGCATCGGATTGAAGAAGCCAGGTGGAAAGATCTTCTCCAACTTACAGAGCAGCACCGATGCCATGTTTTCCAAGTCCTCAACCACTTTCCGAGACAACTCCTTGGCACAAAGCTGGCGGAAGAAGTAGCTCAACTCTGCCAGCGCTAGCCACACATGCTCACGGACATAGCCTCGAACCATCGCCGGAAGAAGCCGCTCAATCCATATGTGGTAGTCATGACTCTTCATCCTGTTGACTCGCAGAGTAGATAAGTTCACTCCCCTCCTCAGATTCGCTGCATACCCATCAGGGAACATTAGCGTCTGGATCCATTCAAGTATTTCCTTCCTGTGTTTCCTGGCCAAGACAAAATCTGCCTTAGGCTTTGTCCATTTCTTGCCGCCTCTAGGGGGCTGCATCTCTTGCTTTGGTCTATCACATAACGTTGCCAAGTCCACTCTAGCCTTAGGGTTGTCCTTTGACTTTTCAGTTTCCATGAGGGTTCCCCAAAGTGCCTCGGCGACATTCTTTTCAGTGTGCATTACATCAATGTTATGTGGGAGAAGGAGGTCATCAAAATAGGGGAGCCTTGTCAAGCCCGACTTATGAGTCCACATGTGTTCCTCACCATATCCCACAAAACCACCACCCTCTGGTTTGGGCACGAGAGCATCTATCTGAGCATGAACCTCGGCATTAGTGATCATCTGTGGTGCAAGGTCTGTCACTACGACACCTTTAGTAAAGTTCTTGATGTCTTGTCTAAATGGATGCTTAGGAGGAAGGAATTGACGATGTTTGTCAAAGGCCGAATACTTGCCACCCTTCTGCAACCAAATGAACCTCAAGCCTTGCTTGCATATTGGGCATGCGAACTTGCCGTGAACACACCAGGCGCTGAATAGCCCATACGCCAGGAAGTCATGCAGGGAGTACTGGTACCAAACGTGCATCTTAAAGTTTTTCTTCGTAGCTCGGTCGTATGTCCATACCCCTTCCTCCCACGCACGGACCAAATCATCAATCAAAGGCTCCATATACACACCCATGTTACTCCCCGGGTGTCCAGGAATTATCAAGGACAAGAATACGTTCTGGCGTTGAAAGCAGACGCCAGGGGGTAGATTGAGGGGGATAACGAACACGGGCCAACATGTGTATGCGGCAGCCATCAGTCCATAAGGATTGAACCCATCTGTTGCCAGCGCAACACGTACATTACGAGCCTCATCTGCTTTCTCACGATGGATGCCATCAAAGTGGGACCATGCTTCACCATCGGCTGGATGTACCATGTTGTCCTCATGGTATCGCACGCCCTTTTTGTGCCATATCATCTGTTTCGCGGATTCCTCGGTCATGTATAGCCGTTGGATCCTCGGTAGGAACGGAAGGTACCGTAGGATCTTCACGGGAATCTCAAGCTGCCTCTTCTGGCCTTCCGCAGAGTCTACCTCCAAGAACCTCGAGGATTTACACTTCGGACAGTATTTTGCATCCTTGTGTTCTTTTCTAAACAGGACGCACCCCTTCGGACAAACATGTATCTGCTCATACGGCATCTTGAGTGCACGAAGGAGTTTCTGTGACTCGTACATGTTCTTTGGTAGAATGTGGCCATCCGGAAGCAGGCTGCCAATCACGGTCAACATACCATCAAAGTGTTCTCGACTCATGTTACACTCCGACTTGAACCCCATCAAGCGTCCAATGGCATCTAGTTGAGAAACCGTTGTCCGATCGTGGAGGGGTTTCTGTGCTGAAGACATCATATCGTAGAACGCCTTTGCGGTAGGCTCCATCTCCTCCTCCGTACGTCCTTCACCGCACTGCCCTTCGTGCCAGTCCTCTATCATGTCTGCTACCCCGGCCTCGGCATCAAAATCCTCGAGACGGGGTCTCACCACCTCCTCTCTCAGACAATGGGCTTCACCATGGTGGACCCACCGAGTATAGCCCGGCGTAAATCCATTCTTCACAAGATGTTTACCCATGTCCACCTTGTTCTTCCTTTTTTTGTTTGCACAAATCATGCAGGGACACAAAACTAGAAATGCTTGTGCAAATGCCATCTCTAAGAAATCATTGGTCTTCATCATCCATTCATCGGTGAAATCACCCGCACTTCGACGGCCCGTGTACATCCACTCTCGGTCATTCATCGGTGAAATCACCCGCACTTCTGCATGCAAGCAATGAAGCATGGGCAACACTAATGAAGAAGGGGAAGTGGGGAACAAACAAAATTAAGAACTGCAGAAATAGAATAGATCAAGAATGCGGTGTGCTGGGTTATTTGGAAAGCACTGGAAGCTGGAGCAAGCACAATGTTGCAGATTGCAGTCAATCTGTTGGGCAAGGAGCTAGGAAAGGAAGGGCAGTTGCTCCTGAATGATAAAGATGGCGACAACAACAAGTACTGAAGTGGTTTTCTTCACTGATAATAGCTGCCAGAACGGTTCCTTGGTCTTTTGTGATATGGTTCGGATTGTTGGCTCTGTGTTGAGTCAAAAAAATTATCTAGTCTTCTTGCCCAAGGGGCACCTTTTGCTATATCTCTCGGCTGTCTAGATGGGAACTGCCTGTAAAATGCCAAAGCAGTGGATGGTGGGCTGTCTAGATGAGAACTGTCTGTAAAATGCCAAAGCAGTAGATAGGCCGGGACAAAGCACAAAGCAGTGGCAGTAAAATGCCAAGGACTGTAGTTGCCTTGGATGGTGGGCTCTATGAGCATTACAAGAAGTTCAGCAGTTGAGTGTAGCTCTCATTTTCTTTTTTATCCCTTCAAACATTCCTAATATTCCAGCAACTCACAAGTTTTTGCTTAACATAACATAGAAGCTTTGCATTTTATATAAGTCTCTCCATAATATAACCAACCACACAGGACAAATTCTTATGTGACCAAATAAAAAGAACATTATCTTGCCTGAGTTAACTAATCTATCCACTTTAACCATAAACTACATTCTAGCTATGTATGAACATTCTAGCATGGTACAAAGGAAATTATCACAGGTGCATATCTTTTAGTCATACACCAAGTGTTTATCAGTCAAGACCAAACATCCTAATCCACAAAAATAGCGACAAATTCCAACGATTGGCTTCGTGAACGACCAAATTTTGACCACTCGACTCCTCTAGGCATGGATTAGCACAATAAAGACCCCTCACCTGGCAACGCGCAACTATGTCGAAGCGGGGGGCGAGCACGTCGACGAGCGGTGGCTGGGCGCCGGCGTCGCCGGGCGGCCGGGGCAGCCGGCCGCGCCGCCGGGGAAGGCGGGCGCGGGCGGGGAGGTGGCCGGAGGCGGCGGGCAGCCGGTCGCTCCGACCTCGCGGCGGCGCGGGCGGGCTGCTTGCCGGCGGGCAGGGAGCCAGCGGCCGTGCGTGTGTCTTGTGTGCGTGCGTGCGTGTGTCTTGTGTGTGTTGACTGTGTGCCGGTGTCTTGTGTGTGTGGACAGAAAAAGTGCGTGTGTGCCTGTCGCCTTTGCCGAGTGCTGGCAAGATCTAGCGCTCGGCAACGTTTTTTTTTTTTGAATTTCTGTGTCATGTGTTTGTTTTTTTTTTGAATTTCTTTGCCGAGGGCCTCGGATCTGGCTCTCGGCATAGCACTTTTTTTTTGAATTTCTTTGCCGAGGGCCTCGGATCTGGCTCTCGGCATAGCACTTTTTCTTTTTTTTAGTTTTTCTTTATTTTTTTTGTGCAATTTCTTTGCCGAGTGCCCTATACTTGGCACTCGGCAAATCACCTCTTTGCCGAGCGTCATTATAGACACTCGACAAAGAATTTTATTTTTTTTAATTTTTACACCCAAATTTTTTGTGGTGCCTTGATACAGTATTATAAGCTTAATTTTCAAATTTAGTATATTTTTGTTGTTTTTTACTATATTTAGTTAATTTATTTCTTTGAATTGAATTTTTTGGAAAAAAGAATTTTAAACTGCAGGTGCATAGAATAATAGAATTTAGGGATTTAAAAAATGATATTTATGGTGTTGAGTGTCTTTTGAGGCCGTATCTAGGAACTCAATAGAAATTTTAAACATCTTGTTCAAGAAACATGGTGACCAACTTGCGCGCGATATATTTTTAAATTATATAAAATGCAAACGAAGTCCGAAATTCACGAAACTTATCGAGATGTCGTGACATCGCATGTGGAGGCTCTGATAAAAATTTGAGAATGTTTCGAGTAAGTGGTGACGCATGATGCTTGAAACGCAGACATCTCCGCATGTGATCACATGTGGTCACATATGGAGATGTCTGGGTTTCAAGCATCGTGCGTCACCACTTGCTCGAAATCTTCTCAATTTTTTATCACATCCTCCACATGCAATGTCACGACATCTCATCAAGTTTTGTGATTTTCGGGTTTCATTTGTATTTTATATAATTTAAAATCAAATCGCACGCAAGTTGGTCGCTATGTTTCGTGCACAAGATGTTTGAATTTTCGCGTCTGTCCATGGATACGGCGTCAAAATACACTCAAAAGTTTGAATATCATTTTTTAAATTGGTAAGTTCCATTATTTTATGCACCTGTAGCTCAAATTTGCTTTTTCCAAAAAAATTCAAGTAAATGAAACAAATTAGCTAAATATAGCTAAATGTATAAAAAATGTACTAAAATTAAAAATGTAGCTCCTAGTACTGTAGCAATGCTCCACAAAAAATCTAGTAGCAAAAAGAAAAAAAAAGTTAAAATTCTTTGCCGAGTGCCAAGGATGGCACTCGGCAAAGAGGTCCTTTGCCGAGTGCCAGGGTGGGAGCACTCGGCAAAGAAATTACAAAAAATGGGAAAAAATCTTTGCCGAGTGCCTAACAGTTGGCACTCGGCAAAGATTCATGGTAGGGTGTAAACCGTTAGGGGGACGGCGTCTTTGCCGAGAGCCTTGCTTTGCCGAGGGCTTAGCCCTCGGCATAGGGATTCTTTGTCGAGTGCCAGGCTGTGCCGAGTGCCTGGCACTCGGCAAAGATATCTATGCCAAGTGTCTTTCTTTGCCGTGTGCGACTCTCGGCATAGAATGTCTTTGCCGAGTGCCCGATAAAAGGCGCTCGGCAAAGTATTTGACCCTCGGCAACGTTGGCGTTTCCTGTAGTGAGTACCAATAAGACTCAATATAGGTCGCCAATATTTTTTTTAAGATAAAGATAGGTCCCCAGTAATACCTGATAGGTTTTACTTTCTATGTCCCCACCATTCAAAGATGTCTTCCAACATCCAAACCACCAACAAACCCTTGAATCAAGCACACAGCCTTGACCTCCGCATCAGCTTTCGATCCTGATTCTTGCGCCGTCTTTTGACGATGTTTCTCATCGGGATAACCCTATCAGGCACACAGCCTTGACCACGTAGTCATCATAGTCTGCTGCAAGCCTTGTAGTCTCATGCCGTCATTGTTGCAAGCACCATCTTTTGATGTAGTTCCTCACTGCATTTGCCGTTGCCATATGCAGAGCCAGCCTCTATGGTTCGCTACTAGCAGCCATCCTAACAAATTAAGCGCACGCGATAATAACATGTGGATGCCTACCTAGTTCAAATTTGTCGATGGCACCACCACTTGCGTGTGTGGCCACCAGCGGCATCACCGGGCCGTCGTGTGATCTCCACACCTCCTCGTCCTCCAATGCTGCCACCACAACATTCCTCAATGATGCCACAGCCATTGTACCCAAAACAAATGGATATAAAGCCAATTCATATGATCTACCGTCCCTGGGCCTGCCACATAATTGCCACCTTGTCGGTCACCGGAGAACACATGCACAAGAGAGGGAGCAGGAGCAGGCCCTCCTCCAACGGAAGCCCTGTCGTCCATCCACACAGCACTTCTTTAGCCGTGGCATAGTTTCTTAGACAAATGCTGACTACCACAGGTATGATGGGTCTTAATTTCTTAGCATCTTGTTTTACATGTCACAAACCCATTTGTGACTGTGACAATCTTAAGCCCGAATCCCAAATCCTTATCAAACCTAAAGGTTCATGATCTAATGAGATCACAAAAAGCAAAAAGGATAGATCTAACTGAACTGGAACAAGCACAACATGGGGCGCCTGATGACCCTGTAATTGATACGGAATGAAACAGCTTTACTCGATCCCTCCACCACCCCCCACCCCCACCCCCCACCCCCACCGCGACCGTACCATTATCAGTTGAGAATAACTTTATGTGTATGCTGAGTGCATGATGAGTGAACTGACGAAACAAAAGTGGAGCATTATATTGACAAGTCGGTATGCTGTGCGGGGTGTCCAAGAATCAGTTCTTCTTCCACCGAAATGCTAGCTGAATGCCTAAGAATTACCAGCTACTACTACTCGATCGGGTACTAGTATATTTGCAGCTCGATATGTTCTGGCAGTGGCACCCGGCCAGGAGCAGAGCAGACAGAGGACGAGGCCAGTAGGCCACATCCACATGCCATTCGCCGTCTCCGCCGCGTCCGCGCAAGCCCACCCCAGCCACCCATGCATGCCGCTCGTCTGGTATAAATTCCCCCACGTCTCCTCTCTGCAGTCTGCACCTCCAACAAGCAGAAGCAGAGCAGCACACAGGCTAGGACGACTAGGAGGTCCAAGCACAAACAGAAACAGAGGAGAGCAATAGTAGTAATGGCCAAGGTGCACCCCAACGCCGCCGTCGCGGCAGAGCCCGCCACCACCACCAGCCAAACTGCTGCGGACCAAGAACCTGAGCCGCCGTCGGTGCTGACGGTGTGGCGCAAGTCGCTGCTCTTCAACTGCGACGGCTTCACCGTCTACGACGCCAGGGGCGACCTCGCCTTCCGCGTCGACTGCTACGCCGCCTCCCGCAGGCGGCGCGCCGAGGTCGTGCTCATGGACGCCGCGGGGCCGCCGCTCCTCACCGTCCGCCGCAAGAGGCTCAGCCTGGCCGCAAGAGGCTCATCTACGACGGCGCCGACGCAGCTAGCAACCGCAGCAGGCCGCCTCTCCTCTGACCCTCTCCGTCCAGCGCCACGTCGGTCTCCGCGCCCTCCTCTGCTGGCGATGGTGAGCCGTTCATGGTCGAGGGCTCCTACGGCCGCCGAGCCTGCGCCGTGTGTGACGCGCGCGGCGACGTCGTGGCCGAGGCTCGTCATCGCCCTCGACGAGATGTTCGAAGCCCGCGGCTCCACGCGCTCGTGGCTGCGCAGCGCGGCTCGGCTCTCCACGGGCCTGGCCTCTCGGCCCGACAAGGGCACAGGATCCTGTCGGCCGTCGAGTTGCCGACAGGGGTTCAATCGGCTTTCCAGTAGCCGACAGGTGCAATTCTCACAATTCAGGTGCTATGTTTGCAATTATTCATTTCAAAAATATTATTTTAAAAAAATTCTTAGACCAGACCTCTACACATAGTAACACACAGACGAGGAAGCCCCGGCCCCAGTTGTCAGCGTCATGCAGATTTTATAATGCAGGCTGCAACTGGGCCAACCCAAGGTATGCCGTATGAGATTCATCCGGTATATATACGTACAAAAATAGACAAATTCTCTATCGATCTATAACTATATTCTACATATATTCGCGCGCTTACATGTAGAGCAATTTATCACGATCAGGAAGTTGACAAGGTATTTGGCGTTCAACTTCATGAACCTCTGGAAAAGTGAAAGATGTAGCACGGATATGCATGGTTAGCACTACACATCGCATAGTCAATTTTCGTATTTATATTATTGTGATGATATAGTACATGTTAACGATCGTATACTTACTAATTTACTATGCACTTACACGATTCAAGAGTCCTCTTGATGTGGTTGTGGTTTCTCATTAATATCCTCAAAAATATAGATGGGATGAATTAGGCAGAGGACATCCCGAAAAATATTACAAAAGGCCTTAAGCAGATGCGAGTAACGACGTTTCAAATTTCAAACGAACACAAACAAATTGTACTAAAGGTGTGTTTGGTAGAGATTCAGATTCTCGCAGAAACGTTTCGGATTTAGGTTCTTTCAAGAAACGTTTCAAATGATGAGTCAGAATCACTTCGTGAGATCATTTGGCTGATAGGCTAGATTCCTATTTTAAAAAATAATATTCTTATAAAAAATATATAAATAAAAATATGCTTAAAAATCAATTTTTTGTGGACTAAGACCAACTTAAATACAATTTATTTTAGCTTGTCCTACTTAAAAAAGATTAACTGAAAAATACTGTTGTTAAGCTATGGGAGATACTACCATCCGGATGTCTGGACGAAAGTGTGTGTTCGGACGCCCGCGCCACCTCCGTCACACGCATCCGCGGAAAATGCTGTGCCCGTTGCTCCTTTCCCAGGTCCCCTCCTCTCTCTCTGCGCGGGTGGGACCCGACAGCCGGCATGAGGACAAGAGCATGCCCCGTCCTCAGGATCCTATGTGCGTTGTGCGCCCCGCCCGCCGGCCCACGGCTGCCGCGCCCCATTCCCTCGGCGCCCCCATGACTATGTATCTCTGAAACATGAAAGACTTGGATGCAACATAAGTCTGAAGCAGATGAAACATTTAGAACATATAGTTGCAACATGTGTGTGAAACATGTGCAACATCCAGATCACTTGCAACTTGAAAACACTTATTGTAACATAAGACTGAAACAACTGAAATATTTCGAATATACTATTGCATATATGTGTGAAACATGTGTAATATTCAGATCAAAAACTCTTGCAGCATATGTTTGAAACAGATGAAACATTTTGAACAAATGCTTGTAACATGCCTTTGAAACACTTGCAACATTTTGAACATCCCGATATACTTTTGCAACATCCATATAAAACACATGCAACATAGCTCTGAAATATTTGAAGCACTTGAAACATACATTTACAACATCTGGGAGGGGAGGCCTGGGCCAGTTGATTCTGGCCTGGGGGTGGGAGCCCACGGCTAGCGGCTGCGAGTAGCGGCGCGCGAGCACCACCAGCACGGGCTGCGCTCATGGGTGCCCTTGGCTCAGCCGGTACCATATAAGCAAACTTTTGACGTTGGATGTTACAGTAACCCCGATAAGCACAGGGTTCATAGCCATTACACACACAAATACCAGCACTCTCCCAATGCCCAGCGCACAACAACCAAGCTCTCTTACACTATACATAGGGTACTCTGTATTTGAACCAGTTTAAATTCGTGTCCCTTGTATTACCCCCTATCTGCTACATATGGTACGCGAATTAGTAGTCGAAGGCTAAAAATACAGGGAAGTTTTTTTTTTTTGTATCTGTCCTCTCAAAATGGGCTAGAAGCTAGTGACGCCACTATGTTTTACTTCAGGGCTCGGTCTCCTCAGCCGCCGGTGGCGGTGAGGCGTTCATGGTCGAGGGCTCCTACGGCCGGAGGGCCTGCGCCGGCCGTGTGCGACGCATGCAGCGACGTCGTGGCTGAGGTGCGACGCAAGGAGGCAGTGGGGGATGACTTGTTCAGGCTCGCGGTCAGTCCCTGCCTCGGCGGCGCCGCTCGCCATG
Source organism: Saccharum spontaneum (assembly GCA_022457205.1). Lineage (NCBI taxonomy): Eukaryota > Viridiplantae > Streptophyta > Magnoliopsida > Poales > Poaceae > Saccharum > Saccharum spontaneum. The sequence continues at coordinate 5,674,966 of CM039608.1, read as the reverse complement.
GGGATCTCGTCATCGCCCTCGACAAGATGTTCGCAGGCCGCGGCTCTGCGTGCTCGTGGCAAGGGAGCCCACATGTCAGTGTCAGGGCAAGTCACTATAATGTGCAGTGTGTACACACACAATATATATAGTAACACACAGATGAGGAGGCCCCGGCCCCAGTTGTCAGCGTCAGCAGATTTTATAACGCAGGCTGCAACTGGGCCAACCCAATGTATGCTGTATCACACGCATCCGGCAAATGTGCACAAGAGTTATTCTCTCTCTCTATATATATTCGCGTGCTTACTTGTAGAGCAATTTTTCGTCATTAGCAACTTGACAAAGGGCTCTGAAGTGGCAATATGATGAATTGAGCAAGTCCAGCAAGTCAGTGTTGCCCACATCGTCCAATCCCACTTTTACCGTGTCAGGCACACCATTGGTGCACCGGGCACGGACAGGTAGCTTGGCTGGCAGGGCGGCGGCCACCATGCAGACCGAAGCCGGCGACACGGTAGGCGGCAGTGCGATCTCAAGGCGACGGTGGCGCAGCACTGCGGCCGTGTCGGCGCGGATCCGGTGGTGGCAGGAAAGGCATGGTTCCTGCGACGGGTATGACGTCAAAACTTTGGAGGCTACTTGGTTAGCCTTGCCTAGCTAGCACGGAGTACGAGAGGCTTGCTCAGCCAGCAGAGTCAATTTGACTCTCTGAACCAAGCAAGGCAAAGCTTGCCCGCACATATTTCAAGATAGTTAGGTAAGACAACCAAACAAGCAAGGCTTTCATTTTTTTTTATGTTTGGTTCGATTTAGTATTGGTATTACCTACTTTACTCGATTTTTAGTCAATTTAAGTTGTGTTTTGGTTCGATTTAGTATTACCTGCTTTATTCTATTTTTAGTCAATTTAGCCTGCGTAATTGGGTTGGGTTGCACCACTGCTATATTTAACACAGCTTCCATTTAACTGTATTGGAAGTAGCTCTGTACTCAGACTTTGTTTTACTGTCCGTGTATAAGTGGTTAGGTGATTAGGGGTGGCCAAACCAAAAAAAAACGGATTTAAATTTTAGCTCTTTAATATTAGGTATAAAAGTAGCTACACCGGTGAGAGAGAGAGGGGGAGAGTTATTCATACTCCTAGGTATATCTACTTCCATCTTTAATAAACCACATTGTACTTTTTATCAGTTTGAGTATGTTTATACGCTCATTTAAGACACTTCAAATCTTACTATATCAAAAAAATTTCTAACGAACCCACATTTTCAGTATATTGTTACAGTATCATCATAGTAGTATATAAAATAAGTATAGCCACATACTGTATGTATACTTGCACACTTATGTACAAAACTACCTCATATGATCTAGTATCATTATATACTCTGTATACATATACTTGGCTGGGACATATAGTACACCTTAAACCTTAAGATACACTTATGTGAGATATTACTTGTTGATTATCCTGTAGTCAAGGCCAGGTGCTCGGACCTAGAGCATTCCTCCTCTGCCCTCGATGACGAAGGGCATGTACGTCCCAAACATCATGCCCCACACCACGAAGAAGAGAGTAGTTGTACTTGCCGCACGCAGCTGGTGGTGTATGTCGTGATACGCCACGTTGTTCCAGAAGCTTAGGCGATCCCAGGAGGGCAGCAGTGACAGGCCGCAGTGGTTGTCAATGACCTTGACAGTGCAGAGCGAGAAGAAGAAGATGGAAGCCCTCTGTGACATGCCGGACACCAGGAAGGCGGCCGTGCCACCGATAGTGTCAGTGACGAAGCTCTTGACGGGGTGTCCATACAAGGCTCTGAAGGAGTAGGGAACCACGAGATGGTGTTGCCACAAGTGGAGGTTCCGGTAGAGGAACCTGCTAGCGTGCAAGGTTCGGTGCCATGCGTAATGCCATAAGTCGAACCAAACCATGGCCACTGCGATTTGGTTGGCTAACTTCAGATAGGAGGTCTGCAATGGCGATGCTTTGGCGCTCTCTCCTTTGACCTGTATATATCCCAGTTAAATTTAACAAAATATAAGCTCTTTATCATTAAATTGTCGCAAGAACCGCATAATAAATTGTAAGTCCCGTTGCAACTATCAGCAGCCCACACCCTGGACAGCCCGAAGTAGCATCAAGGCTCAGACGGGGAACATGGGCCCGGTCCAAGAGCGTGTGTGTGTCTAGGCCTGACTCTGCGTGTACCTCTTGCATGAATCGGTCAGGAGCCGAGGATGATAAGTAGGAGTAAGCTAGAGTCTGTAATCAACTTTGAACCTAAACTCTATCTACTACTATCGTCAAATTCGGCCCTTTACTGGGAAGCTACTTCCTTCTTCCTCCTCTGCTCCTCTCTCCCTGCCTCCCTCTTAGGTCGCCATTGTGCGATCCTAACATTGGTATCAAAGTCATCGCTCCTCGGCGCCAACGAGTTCTAGAGACTATGCCAGCTATCCACCACCACTACATAAGGCTACAACAGGCACCAGCCAAAACTCGAACGTGGGTCAGGATGTCCATGGCGCTCATGCGCCCGGGTACTGGCCGCTAGCGGTCCCATCCATAACCACCCCTCACTCTAACGGTGCCCTGGAGCAGTTGTGAACCCGTCAGTGGGCCAACCTTCGAACTCCTAGGCCTTAATGGGTTGTGGGAGTGTTTTCCGCCCCATATCCCTTCTTAACTGTGGTGGTTCGCAGCCTTTTAGGGTGAACCGTCATCCGGCATGCCCTTTGAAGAGGTGGCCGAGGGTGGCGTGTGCACGACTCCCGAAGAGGCAGAGTGACGGGACGCGGCAGGCACATTGATCGAGGTGGGCGATTCCCTTCTTGCTCTTTCTCCCCCTATAACTAGGGTTTTCCCCATTGCCTTTGATACGCCTAACTGCAACCTCGTCCTCTCTGCTTCTCTGCCGCAAGCGCTCGGGTTTCTTGCTCTTGCTCTTCCACCATCGATGAAGTTCTCGTTCCTCCTCCCTTGGTTCCCCATGGAGTCGTGGTACCGCTCCGACGTCACCCACACACGCATGGAGGGCCTCGTCAAGCGCGGTCTTCTTTGTGAGAGAACCGAGGCGACGGAGTGACTCGTGCCTGGTTGCGAGGAAGCACTGGCGCCACCCGATGGCTACGTTGTGTCCTTCGCGCCCTTCCACGAGTGCGGACTCGCGATTCCTCCTCACCCATTCCTCCAGGGATTGCTGCACCACTACCAGATCGAGTTGCAGCACCTGAATCCCAATAGGATCTAGCACACTGCAGCCTTCGTTGCGCTCTGCGAAGGGTATCTAGGGATTGAACCCTACTACAAGCTGTGGAGGTACTTCTTCTCTGTCTCCCTGCACACAAAAAGGGAGAGAAGTGGAGGCCTATCGACGCCGATGGGATGCATGGGTATCCATCTTCGGGGCCACCGGTCCGCCGAGTACATGGACCTCTAGCTGTCGAGGTCCAACAAGGGATGGCAAGCGCTATGGTTCTACGTGAAGAACGACGCTGTTTCCCCCTTGCCGGGCTTCACCGGATGCCTAATCGAAGAGGCGATGCCAGTGTGGGAGTGGAGACCCCCTGAGAAGGAGAAGAAGAGGCTCCGTGACCTCCTAGACGCCATCACGCTCTTGAAGCGCCACAGTCTCCATAGGACCGGTGTCATCGGGGCGTACCATGCGAGGAGGGTGGCCGTTGATGGCGCGCACCCTCCCACTGTACGAGATGGTGCCCAACACATGGCTTGATAGGACGGTGCTCGCCCAAGGGGCGCTCCGCAAAAACGAAGTCACGCAGCGCATCAAAGAGGCGATGGAGGAATTCGACATCAGGTTTTTGATTCCGGGACATCCCGCGATGCGGCTGGACGTGGGTTTTGTTGATCTGGTAAGTTCTTTTTGGTTTTCTTCCCTAGCCAAACCTTCGACCCGTTATTTGATTTTGAGAGCTAGGCTTTTCAGGTAGGCTTTAGCTTTCGGACCTCCATCGCATCGTTGCCAGAGCACACGGCCGTGAGGGCGGCGAACCGCACCGTAGATGAGAAGAAAAAGAAGAATAAGGATGAGAAGAAGGCAAAGCGACAGGCGAAGGAGCAGGCGAGGCTGGATCGAGGAAGGTGGTGGCAAGGTTCGAAGGAGGAAGAAAGAGAAGAAGGAGAGGGAGGCAACGGTTCTGAGCCGTCCATCCAATGGGACGAGCTGGAAGGCAGGGATGAGGATTCATCTTCACAGCAAGCAGGGCCCTTCCCATGGCATGCCCCGGGCAGGAGGGGGAGGACATGCCCCCGAAGTCAACGGAATTGGGCCACTTCGCTCTGTCCAGGCTTTCCAAGCAGTGGAAAGGTCTGAAACGATAATGTGCTGATGAGACGCAACCAAGGTCGGGCGGGCTGGCCCCAAAACATTACTATCTAGTGGCACCAAGGTGAGTCGAGAAACTCTCCGCTCCTTTGCTTTGATGAATTTTGCCATAAGCTGATCATCGTGCCCTTTGCAGCGTTGGCGGAGGCGGGACTCCCCTGAGGGTGGCACCAAAGAAGTGCCTCGCGCTTCAGCAGACACACTAGGAGTTGGCCAGTGTCACGCTAGAGGCGAGTGGGAGTAGCGCTAGGATGGCCACGGCTTTGGCTAGGGACGTACTGTTGGCGACGGCATCCACAAGGGAGCAGACGGAGGAGGGAGCGTCTGGGGTGCCCGTGGCGGACGTGGCATTGTTGGGTGCAGCTGCGACGTCATAGGCAAAAACGGCACAACCGGAGCTATCATCCGTGTAGGTGGCCGCATCTGCAATGGGGCGGATGGAAGAGGATGCACACGAGGTGTCCTTGGTTGCCATGGCAACAGGCAGGCCTCTGCATCTGTGCCACTAGCTTCTTCTACCTCCGGAGGGGCCATTCTAGAGGAGGTGGCACTGCAGGAGGGCTCGGTGCCGCTTGGGGTCAGTGTGGAGCCATCTTGGCCCTGGTTCGGGTGGGCAGTGATCCGCACGCGTGGGGATGGCCTCAGATCCAGTGGGTTGACCAACAGGACCCGGGAGCGACGCTCTTCACCCTCGATGACGTCATGGAGGAGAAGGAATGGGGGAGAATCCACATAGAGGTTAGGACCACGGTTCGCGCCCTGACCACCGCGTTGTGCTTGTTGTGTGACATCGTTATCCTGGTTGGTCAGGTACGATACGTCTGTGCTTCCGACCTTCATTTCCCCTTTTTGCACCTCTAACTCGTATCCTCTCTACAGTCCCTTATGGCTCGTAGCTGGGAGAAGTCCTTGTTCCTTCATTGTGAGGGGCTAGCCAAATAGCTCGTTGCCGCTCATCGAGAGGTGGCTGAGCTTGCCCCGCCGGCTGAGAGTTGGCCGACCTCCAAGCTAGGGAGGTAGATGCTCGCGATGATGCCTGTGAGGCTAACGAGAAGCTTGCGGCCCTGATCGAGAAGGCACGCGCGGATGCCACGTAGTTTGAGCGGCTGTGGGACGAGCTGCTCCGGACCACAAGGAGCTCTGCGCGGAGCGCAACGTGGCTCACCAAGAGTGCGCCGATGCCATGCTCCTCACCAAAGAGAGGGCAAGAGAGGTGTTGAGCGCCCAGGGGAGTGCTGCCGGTGAGTGCCTTCTTCCTACCCCCATGACTTGCTCCTTTCTTCTGAGTGCGATAAGCTTGAGTCCTTTTGCGTGCAGCAAATCACCCTCCTCCAGCACGAGCTCGATGTCGAGAGGGACCTGAAGGTCCATGCCAAGGGTTTGTCTGTCGGGCTCACCACGAAGATTGGTCAGTGCCAGGAAGAGATCCGGGGCCTTAAGGCTGAGGTGTTTCAGTAGAGTGAGGAGGTGCGCAATCTCCATGAGCAAGTGGAAGGTAAGACGCTGGTTTCCCTTGTTGCCCTTCTTCCTGGAATTTGCAGTTGGCTTTCTGACACAGTTGGTGTGCGGCTTGGATAGGTCTCAATGATAGGCTCGCAGTGGAGGCAATGAAGAGCTGAGACCTAGAGAGGGTGCTTGGCTAGGTGAAGGACACCCTCCTGAAGGAGAGCGACGAGCATGACGCCTCGCGCGTCACCGTCCAGCTGGTCTGTGATGACCTCAAGCTGGCCCCGGAGCAGGACACAAGCTCACTCATGACTCGGGCCATCCGAATTGTAGATCGGGCACGTGAGATCGTGAGGCATGTGCTGTACTTCGGTGTTCAGCGATCGTTCATGATCGCTCGCTCTCATTATGAGAACATCGATCTACTGACTATGAGCCAAGGGTTCGCACCTGGCTACACTCAGGCCGAGTTGGAGGAGATCGAGGAGACGATGGCCCCCTTGGCACAGGACCTAGGTGGAAAAATTGAGGTTGAGGTCATCCCCTCGAGGGGTTAGTTAGTTGGATGAATCGGGCGGTGAGCTTGTAATAATTGAATAAGTTTTTAGTTTTTGTCTTGGCCGAACAGGCTTTTGGCCCTTCTCTTTTTTTATGTATCAAATGGTTGATGTGATCTAACCCTTTCTGATGTTAAGGTTATAAAGCTCGAGGTGCGGGCAAAAAACTCTGATCACGCTGGTGAGAAAAAACACCCGTAGCCGTTGGGGTGTAGGTTTCTTACGATCAGACCAGTTTTACTTTGTGTTTGATTACGCAACTCTTGCTTCTTGATCTTAATGTAAGGAGTTGGGTGCGAAAAGTGTTTTCGTGTAGCTATACTCTTATCAGCCCCTGAGTGAGGCCTGGCCTCTTTGTGTTGCTAGGGTCGGGTGTCACTAAAGATCGAGGAAATGGTAGCGAAACAGATAAGAGAGAGTATTTTTGCATTTTAGAAACATCATTCTTAATTTTCATAAGTATATGCATATACTAGGGGTAAAAGCGACGTAGCTACTCGATGTTCCAAGCATTGGTGAAGACTTTGCCGTCAATAGTCTAGAACTTGTAGGTGCTCGGTCGGAGCACCTCCGCATTTTAGAAACACTTATTGCCACACCGGAGGAAGGAGGGCGTGGCTGGGCCAGCTGCGTAGACCTCGCGGTGCGCGAGCTTCTAGCGATGCTTGGAGTTGTAAGCTACCATCCCACCGAAGAACATGAGGCAGCCATCTGTCGCCGGAAAGCAGCCGTCCTTCTCCTCGGCGTCGTCCGTCGCTGGCTCAGGCTTCCTTCTCTGGTCCCCCTTCTTGGAGGCACTGGACAAAACACACTTCATGAGGGCGCAGTCCTTGTATAGGTGCTTGATGAGGAAGGCATGGTTCGGGCATGGCCCCTCGAGCAGCTTCTCAAAGTGGTCAGGAGTGCCCTCGGTGGGCGCCAGACAACCATTTCATTTGGTAGCGGCCATGAGCGAGCCTCCATGTCGCTGCTTGCTCTTCTTCTTGTTTGAATGGTTGGAGGTGCCTTCGTCGGCGTCCTCATCTTGCTTTGGCTTGCCCTTAGGACAGTCGAAAATCGCCCCAACAACCACCTCACCTAAGGCATGGCTGGTTGCAATGTCTAGAAGCTCCTTGGTGGTCCACGGGCCTTTGTGTCCTAGCTTATGGACCAGGGACTCGTAGGTGGTCCCGAACAAGAAAGCCCTGATGATGTCGACATCGGCGACGTCGAGCAACTCATTGGATTGCCTGGAGATGCATCGAATGTACTCGTGGAGAGTCTTCCCTGACTTCTATCGGCAGTTCTTTAGATCCTAGGGTTTCCTAGGGCATGTGTAGGTCCCTGGAAGTTTCCCACAAAGATCTCCTTTACGTCCGCCCAGCTTTGAATTCGGTTGGGCAGGAGGTGCTCCAGCCATGTTCACGCCGAGTTGGCTAGGAACAAAGGGAGGTTGCGAATAATGAAGTAATCGCTATCCGCACCACCGGCTCGACAAGCGGCAAGTAATCTTTGAGCCATAGGCTGAGGTTTGTTTCCCCGGAGTATTTTGGGACGTTTGTCGGCAGTCGATACCGTGGCGGGAGAGCCGTGTTGAGGATACATCGGTCGAAAGCCTGGGGCCCCGACAGATTGGGGCTCGGGCTCTGGTCCTCGCCACTATCGTAGCGTCTGTCGCGACGAGGGTGGTAGCCGCGGCTGGCCTCCTCTCTCTTGTTCTCCTGTTGCAAGTGTATCTAGCCCTTTAGTGGGTTTTGGTAAATTGAATGACAACACCATTAAAGATCTGACAAAGTTTGCAAAGTGTTGAACAGGAAATTGAGTTTATTGCATAACTTGTGGATTGTGAAATGAGAAGTATATATAGGTTCAACAAGAAGGCAAACCATATGATATTTCACATATCAAGCTTGATTGATCTCAACATTCATATCAAGAAGATATTCAAGCAATAAGTATCACAATATTGAAGAAATGGTTTTTCAGTGGATGCTTAATATGATGTGACTTGAGTATGGCTCGATAGGGTGAAGATAGCAAGGAAAGGGCTTCGAGGGACTAAGCGAAGGTGAAGGGCAAGCAATGGCTTGTAGACCGAGGTACCATGGCTATGGTGAAGACGAGAGTACTTGCATTGAGTCGAGGTACTAATTGAGCCATGAGGAGTCATATTGTATTGATGATCAAATCATTAGTGGAAGTGAGTTGAAGCCATGGATTGAACTCACATGTGTTGAAATGGTTCAAGTCACATGCTCAAGCTATTCTTGCTCAAAGAGAGAAGATGAAGTTGATTGCATCCCCTTATGAAGTAATATTGAGAAGAAGTGACATATGAAGACATTGAAGACTCAAGTGGTTAAAATGGTAATATTCTTTTGATCTTGAGTTTAGGCTATGCCGCACTATAAAGGGGGATGCAAATTTAGGTGGTCTGAGGAAGATAGAGTGCTCAAGTATAAAAACTAAATCAAAAGAGAGACACTCTAGCACCTCACGAGCACATAGAATAGTTTTAGTGACTTTTGGTGTCGGAAGTCCCGACGTATGTCGGGAGTCCCGACGGTCGGAAGTGCTGACTTGCGTCGGGAGTCCTGACGTCCAGTCACTTAGCCTGTGCGGTGACTGAGGACGTCGGAAGTCCCGACGTATGTCGGAACTCCCGACGGTCAGGAGTCCCGACCCTCGCCAGGAGTCCCGACGCTAGGCCCATCGGCTCGCTCTGCTGACTGCTGCGTCGGAAGTCCCGACGTAGGTCGGAAGTCCCGACAGTCAGAAGTCCCGACGTACGTCAGCAGTCCCAACGTACGTCAGCAGTTCCGACGTACGTCAGAAGTTCCGACGTACGTCAGAAGTCCCGACGTTGGCCTTCGCGCAGTGACTTTGACCTTGTATGAATAGTGTTTTCTCTACATGTCAGAAGTCCCGAGATCTACGTCAGCAGTTCCGACGTAGATCTGAACGGTTAGATTTCTACTAAGTGTATAAATAGCTCTCCCCTCATTTCTAACCGTTGCCCACTTATTCCACTCGACCCCAAACTTCAGAGAAGTGCCTCCTAGCACCCAAAAGCCTCTCTCTTCTCTCCTCTTTGCTCCTGGCTTCAAATCTTGTAAGAGTTTGAGTTGAGAGAAGGGATTTGGTGAGAGAAACATCGAAGAAATCTTGAGCACTTGATTTCTTCGTCAAGCCGGTTGGATTTGCGTTTGTTACTCTTGGGTTCTTGGAACCCTAGCCGGCTAGGCGTCGCCCGTGGAGCTTCCAACTTGTGTGGTAGCCCCGGGAGGTTTGTAATCACTCCAATCATCTAGTGAAATCACCCCTCATCTCAAGAGATTGCTCTCTTGACTTGAGAACGAGGATAGGGTTGAAAGAGACCCGAAAAGCCTGTGTGGTTTCCTCAACAACGTGGACATAGGCAAGCCTTGGTGGCGAGCTGAACCACGGGATAAATCGGTGTCTCACTTGTGTTCTTGTGATTTGCATTGCTACTTGGATTTGTGGTGATTCTAGGGTTTGGTCCCAATCTATGTTTGGAGGCATCTTGGCATCAAGGAAGTGAGCTAACATCTTCACCTTACCACTAGGAAGTGGGGTTGTAAGTTATTTGCTTCAAAAAGTTTATTTGAGCACTTGTAGTTCTTCCCCCGTAGGCGTCGGGAGTTCTGACAGTTTGCGTCGAAACTGCTGACGACGTCGGGAGTTCTGACCTGAACTGTCGGGACTTCCGACAGTTGCTGACAAGTGACTTCGAGTTTTGTGTAAAAATTTTTAGACACGCCTATTCACCCCCCCTCTAGGCGACATCAAGGTCCTCACAAGTGGTATCGGAGCTAGGCTCTCAATTTCGGGCTTAACCGCCTTGAGAGACGATGTCGACAAGTGAGGAGGTATCTCTAGAACTTCTACTTTTGGATGGCTCAAATTATGCATCTTGGTCCGCTAGTGTGCTTGATGTGTTTAGGGCCATGGGTCCTCATATTGAGCGGATTGTAGATGTGAGCATTTCACCTCCTAGTGACGATTTGGCCATCTTATCTAAAGAGGAAGTGAAATGCTTACAACACAATGCTCAAGCTACTAATGTCTTATTTAGTGCTTTGAGTGAAGATGTTTTTGATGCCGTCATATTTGGAGATGGTGAACCGCTTGATGATGCTCATCTCATTTGGACCACGCTCAAAGAAAAATATGACAAGTCCAAATGTGATGAGAAGTTGCTCTCATTGGAGGAACCACTTGAGGAGTGCTCAACTTCACCGACAAGTGAAGAGCACCAAGTGATTCTCCCAAATGGTCAAAGTGATCATGCCACATCCACTCCCTCACCAACATATATGAATGGTAATAAAATGGTTGGTGAGAACAATGCTTTTACATGTGGTACTTCTACTTCCTCTTGTTCTTGCGAGACTAATATTTTGAAGGAAGAAGAAGATTGTGATCGGTGGCGGCCAAATGATGAGTCCACCTCACCAAGAAGCTCATTTCTCTATGTCACTTCTCATGTGGGTCTCATGGCAAAGAAAGATAAGAATGTGGCAAGGGAGAGTGAGAATGAGAGTGAAAGTGAAAGTGAAAGTGAAAGTGAGAGTGAAGATGAAAGTGATGATGATGAGTTCAATCAACACCTTGCACGTCTAAGCAAGAAAGATAAGTTGATGGTGCTAAAGCTTGTTGAGAAGATTGGTGAGCAAGAAGAAACACTTTACAAACAAGACGAGCTTCTCATAAAAAAGATCAAGTGCTTGGAGAAGTTGACCAAAGAGCATGAAAAGCTTAAGTGCTCGCATGCTAGTTTGGTCAAAAGGTATGAAAACTTGTCAATTGAGCAAACTCATACTATTAACTCTCTATATTGTGTTGCTAAATTAGAAGATGAGAATTATATGCTCAAGGACAAGGTGGAAAGGCTCACTAGCAGGAATGAGATTTTGCAAGAAAATCATGATGAGCTCTTGTGCTCTCATGAGAAGCTTATGGATTCTCATCTCATGCTAGAAATTGCTCATGAGGTTGTGGTAACAACAGTAAAATCATACCAACCTCACACCCACAAGTGCACATGTACACAAGTTCCATTTATTTTATCATGTGCTAACAATTGTTGCTCTCAAGCAAGCCAACCTTCCGTTGAGCATGTACTTGTAGAAAATTGTAATGATTACATTGCAAAAGAAAATGAACAGCTCAAGGAAGAGGTTGAGAGACTAAGAAGGGACTTGATTTATTGGAAGGGCAAGTGCAATGCTCAACCTTCTCAAGATAACTGTGAAGACATGGTGAAGAAGCTTGAGAAGGGGTCAACCGTAGCATGCACGAAACCCCATCAACAAAGTCACAAGTCCAATTATGGCAGAGTCATGGGAAAAATGGAGAAAATGCAATCTATCCAGAATACACAGTGTGGCAGTGCCGCACCCAAGTGCGATAGTGCCGCACCTGGGCAAAACAGCAAAACCCCCATGGCCACTAAGGTGCAACTTCAACCAAAGAAAACTCCCATCACTTGCTTCAAGTGCAAGAAAGAGGGTCACCACGTGAGAGATTGCACCTTAAAGAAAGCACTACAAGATTTCGACCCTATTGCCACTTGACGCCATTTGCATCACCACAAATTGTGTTGTAATAGGGGTGTGTTTTGCAACATTTGTCCAAAAATGTGGCAATAGGGGGACTATGTTGCCACAAAAATAGTGCATTGCAATTTTTACGTTCGGCGTTGCAAGAGGTAAGACCTATAGCAACCCTTTTTTGAAAAGTGTTGCTATAGGCTAAAAATATTGCCACAATGATATTTAGTTGCATAAGTATTGATTGGCGTTGCAAATGTCTGGTGCTCTTGCAACCATATAGAAAAGTGTTGCTATTGCTTGAAATTATTGCTACAGTTGTGTTGGGTTGTAATATTTCGCATGACCGTTGCAACAGGTAGACCGTGTCTTGCAACTAAATTTCCATGGCGATGCAATAGTTTGTTGCTATTGCCACAGTTTTAGTTGGTTGTAACATTTCTCACGACCATTGCAATAGGTAGCTGTTTATTGCAACTAAATATCTAAAGCGACGCAATAGTATGTTGCTATTGCCACAACTAGGTTTGGTTGCTATAATTTCTAATGTCGTTGTAATATGCTGTTGTAGGAAACACTTCTGCTTAGTAGGCTTTCGGTGTAGCAAAAAGGCCCTAGCCTGCAAATAAACCGATTCCTAGCAACAACTTATGTGATTATCCCTCTCCATCGGCTAGCACCCCCAACTCCAAACGGCAGCGGCCCCAGAGGACGTGAAACACTGATGCCGATCATCACCAGGCTCCGGCGAGAAGCCAAGTAACATCGTATATGGCAAGTTCTTGAGACAACATGGTTTCTAGCACTTTGATTTATAATGATCTTTGAAAACAATCCCATGTAATATAATATTTAGAAGCAATCTCCAACTTGACCAAGTCCATATTACGACCCAATATAGTTCAGCCCACTAATATGGACCAAGCCCTTCTATGGATCATCACCGTTTGAAGTTGATTCCATATAAGTATAATAGGTGATTGCCTGTGAGTTGCAATAGGAGAAAAAATGCAAAAGATGTTTTGTAGCCAAAGTAAAATCAAGATCTTGATAATTAAAATTTGCACATGTTGTACCACATCAAAGACAAAAATATATTCGTTTCAAAAAAATGACAAAATTATAGCTGATGATGAACTGACACATGATTAATTGATTAACCATGTGTTAGAAGGTTACAATATTATCAGAAACCAACATATATCAAGGCCAACCTATCACTCATGATTCCAAAGATCAAGACGACTTTTCTCTTTTTTTAGGCAAACGACCCTTATGCATTCAAGCATAGCCCACTTCAAGTCTGCACAGTACATGTACCAGTTCATATATGTTTATCAGCCATATTCTTTATTCCTAGCCTGCAGAATGTCCTTGGGATGATGGTCCCTGCCAGCCTCCTGCAAGGCAAGCACCCCATGGCTCTGTGTATCAGTCTGAAAATTAAGTTAAATCTATGTTGCATACTGCAAAACAAAGAAAGAAAAAACATATTAGTAGTGGAGTCTGAACATCACACTACTTTGAGATTGAACATAGCTTTCAAGACACCACCCTAGTGTATCTTATTCAGGACAATTCATCTAAACAAGTATAGTGCTTGTGCTAATGCTACGGCAGCACATAACCAGACAAATCATTAAAGCAAATAACTAAAAGGAATAACTAACGTTTTGAGGTTCTCCTAAATCAAATGTTTTAAACTTGGAGTATAAATTATTTTGTATGTGCTAAGTTTGGAACTGTCGAAAACACGATAGTTTCTTCTTCTCTGCAACATTTGAAAAAAGTCAAGTCACAAATCTTTGTGAAGATCAACACATACTTAAAAATGCAATTCATTTAACAATAATAATATCCCAAGAATTTACCTGCCATCTATCTAAAGAGAAGTATAGGAGGACTTGAGTCGACCGAAGAGATCATAACATCATCTGCTATTTGGTTATAGAAATGAAATGACAACTGAAGTAGACAGTGCAATATCCAACAGGAACCTTCCCACTATTTTAGAGAGACACCTTTCAACATGAACTCTAGGCTACCATGAACTGTAATTAGCTTCCCTTCCTGTCATATAACCATAGCATGAGGAGCAAACTCTCTTGCATGCCTACCTACATTTTTGTAGTATAAAAAAAGGTTACCCACCTCCTCATGGATTACATCAAGCAGAAATTGTGTGTGCTCCTCACCAGTAGCCTTCATGAGATCTGTAATGAAATTAGCACCATTAGGAAATAAAAGGCTGCTCTTGTTTGAAAAAGGAAAAAATTCTTGTAGCAAGTAAGCAGCAGCTAAATTAAAGGCATGAACTTTCTTATAACGATATTGTTTCTGAGGAAGGATTAAATGGAAATTGCACACCAGAGCAGAGGAAGATTGTTGCAGGAAACTCGAGCATGCGAGAGATCTGCTATAAACAGAGAGTAATGAAATGGACAGCTAGCAATTTCCATTTTGCCATGTAAGGATCAAATGAAGTTGTACAGCAGAACACATGAAGATCACTGCAGTCTGTAGACTGTTCCTTTTTTTTGTGAATCAGTCTGTAGACAGTTCCATGCTTCCAGCAAGTGGTAAGATTAGTAATAAACAGAGGAGGTTACCTGTCTGCCAATTCCAGCAATGAGGCCGATGACCTCCAGCCAAGCAAAGATGCCAACGGACCCCAGACTGGTCCAGCCAAATGAGCAGCCCAGAAATAGAGAGAACCAATGGTTTGCTCTCAAAAAGAAAAACTGTGTCAGTATTCATTTGCAAACATATGTGATCAGAAACAAACAGAAAAGCCTTCCTCAGAAAAGTGAATTATAAAGGTGCAAATCACGCTACGCTCGTGCTAACAGCAGCTTATTGGAGTAAGCCATTTATTCACATTCTTTATCTCCAATGGATTCAAATTAGGGAGGTAATCACATTCTTTTCATCCTATCATCAATTAGCTGAAAGTAATTGGACAGAAATAACCAGAGTAAATTTCTGATGTCTAGTTGTCACTCTGCAATCCGTGACAATTCATACTCTGCAACTACAGTTGTAAAGCGTCTACAGAATATTATGGATAATATTTTGTTTCGGACACTGTAAAAATCGAAGTCCAGCTCAGGGGTGCAACAAATCATGCTTCAATGCGCACTGCATTTTAAGTACAATCACAACAACCTATACTGCAGCAAAATGGCAGAATACAAGTATTGTGACATTATAAAAGATTGAGGAATTGACAGAGAGGCAATAACACAAACACATTACGAATCTGCAATAATACACCCTCCTTGCCCCCCAATACATCGCACAAGGAAAAGCATAAGAAGAGGAGCAGCTGTATTACCTTGTATACACGTTGGCCTGCTGAATCGGATGCCTCCATAGATCCATCTTCCCTACAAAATCAACGCTTTCACCATTGAAGTGATGCCTCAGCCAAACTAAAATGTATTTGAAACTGAGCTTGCCTACCAAAACTTAACACCATCCCCTCCCGGATCAAGCACGTCGTGGCACACATCGACATCCTCATAGTTTGAATTGTGTGGTTGCTGCTACCGGATTCGAGCTCCTTTCTTGCTGACTGGTACAAGGAAGGGCCAGGAATCTGATAGGGGGAAGAGGAAGAAGTGAAGGGTTGCTTTTCAAGAGGAATGAAGAAAGGGGAAGAGGAAGCAAGGTACCCACAAGCCGAGGAGCTCACCGCCGCCCCGCGCACCCTGAGCCCGGCGGCCAGGCGCCACCGAAGCCCCGTGCTAAACTCTGATGCGATAGGTGACTGTTATTGCATCGGTTTAGCATTGATTCAATCCGATGCATGGTCACTATTTCATCGAAAGGTTTACGTTGCAAGAAGCTAAAACATATCATTAGGCCACAAGTGCTTCGAGGGCCTAGGAAAAGGACGCATACGGCAGATAACAAAATGGAATATTTTTGGTGACAAATAACTCTGCATTGATCAATGTTCATGGCAAATAGTTAAATCGCAACATGGTAGCATCTATGCAATAGCCTATCACAACAAAGTTGCATTCAGGTTTATCGCACATAAAGATTTGTGGCTAAAACAACACATATAACATTTGTTATTTGGTTAACAAATCATTGTTGCAAAAAAAAAGTTGTGGCAAAATAGAAATTGTTGCCCTGCATATTAAATCAATTCAACAATAACGGCAACAATAATTTAAAATAGTATGTATAATGATAATTATAGAAGTATGTTACTAATAGTACAAGAATTACATATAAAACTGGGTAGCTAGTACTATAAAAAAGTCCAGCAGCAGTGGCTCCTCCTGCAGCTCCTCCAGCGGAACAAAGTTGAAGTTCCGAGGCAACAATTTACCTTTGTCTTCGTCACTCAACCCAATGAGCCGCTACTAGCGCAATTATTTGCAAGGTAATTATTTGCTCTTGCTGGTGATAATTGCTTTAGAGATGTGGGAGGTACATTACAGAGGAAAATGGATACTTGTAATGAACTGAACCAGGACCTATTTTCCAAGGTGCTACAGACATTTCTGTTTAAGAAAACTTCAGTTTATTTCAGTAGAATAATAGCTAAGTTGTTCTCGTACAGGCAA
Organism: Saccharum spontaneum; assembly: GCA_022457205.1. Lineage (NCBI taxonomy): Eukaryota > Viridiplantae > Streptophyta > Magnoliopsida > Poales > Poaceae > Saccharum > Saccharum spontaneum. The sequence goes on along the minus strand of CM039608.1, from coordinate 5,658,503 downwards.
ACAAACTTGCAAAGGGAAAGTAATTACATCATAAAGGTTAAATCTTATTTAGATCAATGAAGGTATCATTAAAGTATAATCTAACTGCAGGATAGAAATGAATCACTATTCTGGTGCTAAACAATACAGAGGCATTTGCTTTGCGTCCATGCCATCTGACTGCAGGTACTAAGTTCACATTTCACAACAATTTAGGAGAAAAAAAGCTCATGCATAGGTCAGCCTGGTAGAAGAATTTGGCACTTATCTCATCAGGAAAGGAAATTTACACCAGAAACTCAGACTAACCCGATGCGATTGGATCCGAAGTAGGAAAAAAAATGATGTCCCTTACCAAAATCTGCCATATATGAGGGTGGTGGCCTGTCCGCGTCAGGCAGGTCGGGGTCGTCGTGGCCCAGCGTGTCGAAGGGGATGTCGAGGTACTCCTCGCGGCTGACTTCCGCCGTTCCGCGACACCACCATGCTCCTCCCCAGCTTCTGGTCGCACATATCCTCCTCTGCTCCTTCTTCGTGCAGCTTCTGGATTGAGTGGGGGCACATTAGGGCGGAGCATTGGTGGGATTCAGGCGCCGGCGGCAGCAGCGGCTGGGTTTAGGCGAGTGAAACATGAAAGGATCTGCTCGCCGCGCGCTGGGTTAGGGATTGGCGGTGATGCGGGTGGCGGTAGAAAAGGGACGAGCTGGCCGCAGGGAATTAGCGCGGGGACGTTTTGGTCGGCGCCTCGGCGGGTTCCTTGAAAATTTCATCTCGCAGATTTCTAGTTACGGCGCGCAGGCATGGGTTTCCAAAAATTTCATCTCACTTCGTTCAAATGGAGACGATGCTTTTTTTTTTACCTTGAGGGCAAAATCTAGATACTCAAGCCTACCCTTTTATTTATTGGTCCAGAACATCTTTTCTTCGTACTTGAATTTTTCCTTTCTTTTTTTTGGCCACTTAAAGTTTTGTCTTGTAACCTTTGTAATAACTTCTGTTTATCTTTCCCCTCCAGTTTTATTTTTTTAAATAAGGGAATAAAATTTTATACAATAACTATCTGATTTGAAAGACGATTAACATGACCCGTCTTTCCATGTAAGTTAAATTTTTATTCTCATAAAAAACAATATTTCCAAAATCTTTGGGTATCCATATTTGTTACAATTAAATCTACAAAATAATATTTCCGAAATTCATGGGTATCCATATTCATCCAACCTTGTCATCCACGTGAGGAAAATCAGCCACAGCTGTTGCTACACCAATAAAGTAGGCTTGCCAAATAAACTGAGGAGTTGTTTGGTGCGGCTCTGAGGTGCTTCGGCTTCTCAACTGTACAACTCCTGTAGCTGTCCTGTAGCAGGGAGCTAGCTGAAGCCTAAAAAACCAGCTGCGCCAGCTCTTTCATTTGGCAGTTCAATTTTTGGTTGTTGTTGATGGAATGGTTCCTCCCTACAGTGATGCCCAGGGTTCAACAGTTCAATTTTTGGTTGTTGTTCATGTCAAAGTTTGTGTTTCCGGTCATCCTTCTTCTCATTAGCAAGTTTTAAAATAACTATTAGTTGACTTTAGTTTACCTATTTTCATGAAAAATTAATATAGCGTTGCTCATATTTCTCTATGTAAACTATATTATTTTACTTATGGGCAATAGTATGTTTCAATATTTAATTGTATTTGTGCCTACTTATTAGAATTAATTCAAATTTGAAATACAAGTTGCGTTTAAAACACTACTATAGAATTGACTTTCACTGTTGGCCCATAACTGCTGGTTTCTTACAAACCGGCAGTGACAGTGGCTGACGGACCATTACTGTCGGCTTTTTGCTTGAACCTGTATTGGATAGGACCAACCTACAATAATATTTGGGTCATCACTGCCAATTCCTATCACTATGGGGTTTTTTTGCTTGAACCGGCAGTGATATTGGGTCATCACTGCCAGTTTTTTGCTTCAACCAACAATGATAGGTTGTACGAAAAACTTTATAATTTTCTCATATTGTCCAATGAAGACGAACTTTATACTACAACTTTGTAGTTTAAATATTTTTTTGATTTGAGGTCATTTGGATGTCCAAATATGTACCGTAAGATTGTATAGAGTTAATACCAAAGGGGTCTATATGGTTCATAGTCATAAGTGAGTGTGCAGTGGTAGTTAAGGATCTCGGATGGAGAAGCGTCCAAAATAAAAGTTGTAGATCTCGAAAAGTTATACAACTTTATAGTTCACAGCTTGTTTTGTTGAAGTCGTTTTGTTGCTGAAATATTTGTGTCACAATATTTTATACAAGTTAATACCAAAGCAATCCATATGCTCTATAGTCATCAGTGAGTGTGTAGTTGCTCTTAAGGATCTTGGATGGAGAAACAACCAACACGAAAGATGTAGATCTCAAGAAGTTATGCATCATTGCAGTTGACAACTTTTTGGTTTGAAATCATCTATTTAACGAAAATTACGTTTGAATTCTCACATTTGAAATTTAAAATTTCCAAACGACATCGGATTGAGAAATGACCAAAATAAAAGTTGTATATCTCGAAAAGTTATGCAACTTTGTAGTTAACAACTTTTTCATTTGAAATCATTTGTTCAAGGAAAATGATGGCTGAATTTCCTCACATTTAAAATTCAAATTTTTAAAATGATTTCGAATGGAGAAATGATGAAACCAAAGTTATAGATCTTAAAAAGTTATAAAACTTTGTAGTCAATAACTTTTTCATTTGAATTTGTTTAGGATCTCAAATTTTCATTTCAAAACTAAATTAAGATAAAGTAGCTAGGATTTCAAATTTTCGTATTTAAGATTTACTACGGTTTAATATTTACGTAGCTACTACTATTTCGGTCGCTAAAAACAATCCCGCCTAAATTCCCGCAATCCCGCCCAACGACCGTCTTGCGAAATTGAAAATATAATAGGCTTATCCCGTGACCCCGCCTCGTCTCCTCCCCCATCTAATCCGGGAAAAAAATTTATGCGCTCGTGCCGTACACGACGCCGGTGCAGCACCACTCGCCTGCCCTTGATTGGTCGTGATCTACGTTCCTGATCCTTCCGTGCCTGGGCCTTCGTGGAGTTGACAACACAAATGGTCCATCAGTCCTGATTTTACGCGCAGCCCAGCCCAGTCGACAAAAAAATCAACAGCATCGAGCGGTGCTGCACCGGCGCCGCTGTGCGTCACGAGCGCATAAGTTTTTTTTTAATCCCGGTCTCTCCATCTTCTAAACCCTAGTCCCAACGAGGAGGGCCTCCATTCCCCTCTCGTTTAGGCGCCGCCGCCTGTCTATAGGCTCACCTCTACGACGTCTCCGCTCTAGGCCACCGTGGCTCCGGGCTGGCAGATGTCCAGCGGCAACGTCCTCCTCATCAAGGGCAACACCGGCGGTTTCTCATCTGTGGCTCCCCTTCGACGCGGTGAGTTGTTCTGGTGGCGGGGCCTGGCCGACGAAGGTGTAGCCGAAGCACGGCCATACCAAGACGCACGGAGACGTACGACATCAGTGGCGTCCTCCTCCCTCCTCCGTCGCTCGAGCCCATCTCCCGCCTCTCTCGTTCAGGTGCGATGCTTATGCCTAATTTTGTCGATCTATTTTACTTTTCAGTCGATACTGAGTCCCTCTGGCCCTACCATAGGGACGGTCAGTTCACCTTATTCCTTCGGTGGTTCTTTCATTTAGGCATGACAGATGGATTTGCTTATTAAACTGACAGGAGGGATGCAAGGAATTCTAAGTCTAGTTCAGATGCAGTGCAGCTGCATTGGCTGGGCCACGAAGGTTGGTGTCCATTGCGAGTTTCAGTAGTACAGGATGTTCATCTTCTTCTTTTTTCTCTCTCTCTATAGGTTTATGCTAATTATTGTTGGACATTTTGCTTTATCGCACAGGAATTGAAAATTCAGTTGTGGGTGCTCGTCTGCTGGAAATTGGATGCGGAAAACAAAAAATGTAGAAGCGTTAAGAGGCAGCTTACTTAATCAGTGTTTACTAACCTATCTGTGAGACTGTGACTACTTATTTTACACTGTGCCTCAGTTTTCTGCATAGCAAATTTACCTTCTTTAAATACAAGAAGAATTATTTGGGGATAACACTACTCTCAAGGCACATAAATAACTCCTAGAATTAGATCATCCATACTAAACAGTTTAGTTTAGAACATACTTTTCTGAGCAGTATAGACACTTAGTCACCATGTATAGCATTGCTGTATTTGGTAGAGAAAACAATTTTGATATTTATAGAACCTGTCTGCATAACCAAGACAAACATATTGCATCTTATATTTACTCAATTTAGAAATTTCTATGCTATTCATGCCTTGTTGCAGCTGTCCTTTTAAATATACATTTGCTTAATTATTGTTTGTTTTATCTCTTCCACTTTCCCTGATTTGTGTGCATTGCACTGGCCGTATCAGGGGATGGGAAGGGACACCACTGCTGCCTCCGTCATTGCAACCCTGGGAAGCTGAGGCAGCTGATACATCAAAGCAAATCAGGACGCCTCATGTACATAAGGTGATTATGCATGTGCATATGATGCTACAAACCTACTCAATCTCAATGACACTATAAAATTTTTGTCAAAGAACAAATTGCCATAGCTAGGAGATTGGTTGCAAAGTTAGTTGCAAGGCCTGCTTGATACGCCAAGAAGGTCCAATATCACAAAGCCCACAATCTTTACTATACAGTTCCCATGGTGTCTAAAAGTGGAATTTTTGCACACTAGAAAAATAATTGAGGTTCATTTGTCTATATGAATCCATGTTTATTTGATTTTATATAACTGCTACAGGAAAGCTACTCAAGACCACGTGCTAAATCGAGAGTTCTGGAAATGTTCTCTGTCAGATTATTGATGCAACTCAAGAAATTGAGGTTGTCTACCCTTTTAATAAGATTTTTAAGGTATTGAAGTGACATGTGTATCATATAAATGTTATTTTCCCTACATTAAAACCGTTTTTATTCTTTTTTGTTCTACTTATAAGATTCACAAAATTCGATAGTGGCATTGCTTTTCCTTAAAATAAAATGACATGGAGATCTGAAGTCCTATTTTACAAAAATGTGAAGCACTTTGAATCTTCTCATGAGATACAGAGTGTACTTGGATGCAGCAGTGATCTAACGAGCATATCAACAGAAAAGAGGAAGAACCCATGTATTTTTCAGCTCCAAAGATTGATAATATCTATTATTAGTAGCAGCACTGAAATTCTATTTTCTTACCATCAGTTAAATTTTATTGCTTTCCATTGTTTGATATTGTTAGCCAGCATATGCTCAAATGTAAAATAGATGCATATCATAGGATAATAGTAGATATTTTGTTTTAAGTAATGGTTGCTATCTGGTACAAAGATGCTATGAATTACTACTAGTCTTCTGCTAAATATTCTTTATGTCTGTGTTTGTCCCTAAATTCCTTGCCTTTTTCCAAGTGACTGCACAATATTTCAGCCTTTTTTTCCTGAAATTTAAGGTGGTTGGATACTAGCTATTGCTAGCAACTAAATAGAAAGGTCAGTGTGTTAAAATTTGTACCTCCATTTAATATAAGAAGTAATGCAAGCATTTGCCTAATCAAGGCTTACAGAGATCATGCAATATTCTAAGTAGCATTATTTCAGTGGAATAGCTTTATGGAATTCCTGAGGCGGCTGTTGTTATATTTCAGTAATACACTCGTGAACTGGCTATCATTCCGTCCTGCAGGTCGCTGAGCGCAATAGCTTTGTGGAGGAAGTGAAACTGGAAAGGGAAAGACAACAGAAGGTTATTTGTGTTCAAATCTAATCCATTTACAAGTGTATCCTTGTGTACTCATATTTCTTCTCTAATGCATCTTTTAAATCAATTCGTTTTCAGGGGAGCCATGTATGCTAATATCCCAGGTCCAAAAGTTCCATTCTCCTCAGGCTACTGGTATGCTCATTGCACATGTTTTTCTTATTTGGCTACCTCAACCTTGCCTCTTGTTCTTGGTAAACATGATCT